>JAINUW010000540.1:600000-1015621 GCA_020205615.1 Panax quinquefolius | reverse complement strand
ATATATGGACTTATTTTGCTTTTAAACTTGTTATGCTTCCTCGGCTAGAAATCAAGGCATTTTTCGTCCAAATTTTTTATTCCGTCCACTAGAATTCTAGCGGACGCGGTTCCCCAAAATTTAAATCCCAACTGTTGCTCTTCTCAATGGACGCATAGGATGATATTTACTCATTTTTGATTCATAACAAATACATAGATTATGACTATATATATATATATATATATATATATATATATATATATATAGTTACTTCCATGTAATAAGTTCTTTATAGATATTGTCTGTGCAACACCCTCAATTGAGCAATAGATAGTGCTGACATGCTAGAACATATCAAAAAAAAAAAAAAAACATTTGTTATTATAAAACAAATATTTTATAACAAATGCTTTTATTTTTATTATAAAATATTTGTTTTTATAAAACATTTTTTTTTTTATTTTAAAAATAAAATAAAAAAAATTTTTTATAAAACAAATATTTTATAAAAAACATTTGTTATAAAATAAAAATATTTGTTATAAAATAAAAACATTTGTTATAAAATATTTGTTATAAAATAAAAACATTTGTTATAAAATATTTTGTTATAAAATATTTGTTTTATAAAATATTTTTTTATTTTTGGTAGTAAAAATAAAAAAAATGTTTATAAAAACAAATATTTTATAACAAATGCTTTTTTTTATAACAAATATTTTATAAAATATTGTTTTATAAAATATTTTTTTATTTTCTACTGGTAACAGAAAATAAAAAATATTTTATAAAACAAATATTTTATAACAAATATTTTTATTTTATAACAAATGTTTTATTTTATAACAAATGTTTTTATTTTTATAACAAATGTTTCGAAAATAAAAAAAATGTTTTATAAAAACAAATATTTTATAACAAAAATAAAACATTTGTTATAAAAATATTTGTTTTATAATAACAAATATTTTTTTTTTTTTTTGTAAGTACGTAAAAGCATACAGTTTGTATTTTTTTTTTTTTTTTTTATACAAGAAGTTCTTTAGTATTTTATACGTCAATTAAATCTGGTAAAGCCCAAAATGTTATTGAACAAAAGAGGTGTTGACAAGACTTCACAAAGATTTGCTATGAAGGCCTCTATATATATATATATATATATATATATATATATATATATATATATATATATATATAATCAAGCAGTTGTCATGGACCATATTATAAGAATATCACTTTTAGGCCAGATTGATCAACTTATTGGAAGGCTTAGATTGAATGTCATAATTGCCAACCGACACAAGTTTTACCTGCTTTTATTTTAATATATTACATTACATGGTCGATTGTTGTCATTTAATTATTTTAAAAGCGATTTTTAATATTAAATATACTCCCAAGGTAAATACATTATCTTAAATTAAGTATGTTTTTTTTACGCATTTCTCCATTTTATAGAATGACTCAACACATTAAAATAACATTAAAAAATTAAAAAATAGTCGGTAAATAACTTATGCAAATTGGGTAATCTCTCTTCTAAGCTCTCTAATATAAGTAGTGAGTATTGGTATTATAATACTTATGATAGTAATAAAATATTATAATATTTTATAATACTTATGATAGTAATAAAAAACGTAAATTAATATTTTGTAAATTAATCATAAATATTAATACTTATGATATAATACTTATAATTTTATATCATTTTATATATTATATCATAAGTATTAATATCAAATTATAATATTTTGTAATAATATTATAATATTTTGTAATATTATTAATACTTAATATTATAAGTATCAATATTTTGGAATAATGTTATAATATTTTGTAATATTAGTAATAATATATATTTTGTAATATTAATATTAATACAATATTTTGTAATATTAATATTAATACAATATTTTGTAATATTAATATTAGTAATACAATATATTTTGTAATATTATAATATATATTGTAATAGTCAAGACATTATAATATTATTATAAAATATTGTATTACTAATATTAATATTACAAAATATTGTATTAATATTAATATTACAAAATATATATTATTACTAATATTACAAAATATTATAACATTATTCCAAAATATTAATACTTATAATATTAAGTATTAATAATATTACAAAATATTATAATTTGATATTAATACTTATGATATAATATATAAAATGATATCAAATTATAAGTATTATATCATAAGTATTAATATTCATGATTAATTTACAAAATATTAATTTACCAGTTTTATTACTATCATAAAGTATTATAAAATATTATAATATTTTATTACTATCATAAATATTATAATACCAGTACTCACTACTTATATTAGAGAGGGAGAAGAGATTACCCAAACCAGACAAATTGTGCATGTACTTACCAGACTATTTTTTATTATTTTTTAATTATTTTAATGTGTTGAATATCCTATAAAAATATACTTCGGCCCGGTATAAATTGTGCGGTTGGAGTATTTAATATTAAAATCGTTTTAAAATAATTAAAATAACAATACGATTATTGTAATGCAATGCGAATATATTAAAATAAAACGCAGTAAAAGCTTGTTCACTTGGGCAATTATAGCATTCAATCTAAAGCTTCTAATAAATCGATCAACTCATTCAAAAAGTGCTAATTCTTTATGCTGTTTCAATATGTAACTCTATTGCCATGAATGGATTCCCTATATATATATATATATATATATATATATATATATATATATATATATAGCTTATAGTTTGCTTTTGAGGTGAATAACAGTTCATTCTAGTTATATTTGTATCTACAATATGGGGTGAAGTAGCTGAACGTCCGAAGCTGCTGAAACAAAAAGAATGCTACCCAATTTGGACAATAATCATCCTGCCATTTTTTTCCTTATTTTGCACTGCCATCATCACCCCGAATTTTTTTTGGCTAATTCTGATTCTGATTAAGGATTCTCTTAAATTAGACCGGTGTGCCGTTACTGTGTGATTGTCTACTTTGTGGTTGTTGCAGCCCGATATAATTTATGTGAAGACGTTTTCAGCCATAATTATATTTAATATTGACCACAACTCAGAATCACAACAATGTTTTCTAAGCTCAAAAGGCCTCAGGTGGGGTTCCATTATCTTGATGTACATCGGTCATCCATTTTATTTACTATTACTAATATTTTGTTGGCCAGATGCTCCTGCCAAACCGCACAACGATGATTATATAATTGTTTGAGTAGCTAGGATTGATCAATTTAATTATCGATCTGGTATTGATGATGGTCGTTGTTTTACTTTATGAAATTTAGTGATTCAACCAATTTTTTTGAATTTTAAAACTTGTGATTTTTTTAGGCAAATTTAAATAGGAGAAATCTGAAAGTAGATATTTCAATTTTAGGGGTTTTGGGTATTGAATTTATTTTCTTTTATCAATACAAAATTAAATCTCTTTCTATTAAAAATTTAGATTTTGTAGCTCTGCAGCGTATACGTTGACCTGACGCATACGTGGCGCTTTTCACGTGCCTAGATATGTACAGATCCGACGTGGATATTTTTATTTTATTTTAAAATTTGGATTTAAGTCTTCGCATGGCATAATGCGTTAGACCGCATAATATTGATAATAATAATAATAATAAAATAAACTAAAATCAAATAATAATAATAATAAATAACAATAATAATAATAAATAACAGTAATAATAATAATAATATTAACAATAATAATAATAATAATAATAATAATAATAAATAAATAAATAAATACCAATAGTAATAATAATAATAATAATAATAATAATAATAATAATAATAATAATAAATAATAATAATAATAATAATAATAAAAGGCCTGCTTTTCGTGATATTGAACTCTGAGCCGGAGATTCCAATGCAGTCTTTCTTTGATACAGAAGTCAATTTGATAAAATAGATAAGCGAATAAATTTTTTTTAAAAGAATTGTTCTTGCCATTCACACTTGAATAAAAGAGAAAATGGGCAAAATTATTATTATTATTATTATTATTATTATTATTATTATTATTATTATTATTGTATATTGAGGAAATGATTTGTTTTGTTATAAATATTAATCCTTACAAAAATATAACAACTAGATTTGTTTGCTCAGGTTGTTATTGGTTTTAAATTTTAAACTTTAAGTCTAGGATTAACTGACTTGGCGATGTCTTGGGTCAGCCACCATTAATTTACCTTATCACACTTTTATGTGCTTTAATTCAATATATTTTGCTTTTCAAAAACGAATAAATGTCAATAATTCATCGACCACAGATCATTTTATTTTTCATGTACATAACATTTTCAAACAGTTATCTACTTGTAAATACTAGATGATAAATCATGCAATAATGACTGTAGATTGAATAATAAATTGTATAATTTGTTAAAATTATGATGAGAAAAATATTTGTTTTATAATAAAAAATTTTTATATAAATTTTTCAATATATTTTTTGCTTGACATATCATTTATAATTACCCCAATGTAATATAATATATATATATATATATATATATATATATATAGAGAGGATCTGATCAGAGAGAGAGAGGGTTCTCTCATTCTGGAGACCAAGTTTAAAATTCGGACTTTTTTTTTTTTTTTTTTTTTTTTAAACAACTAAAAAATAATAATTATGGAACTTGAATTTTTACAAAATACAGTGTTTTGGGTTTGATTTGGATACATATATAAAACAAGACCATGCATTGTTTTGTTATATCTATCCAAATCATCAATATTCAAACACTCATAAAATATTAAAAAAAACTAATTGTTTTAAAAAAAAGTCCGATTTTCCCGATTTTCTCCCGGACATGAAATCCGGACTCTCTCAATCTCTCTTTCTCTCTATATATATATATATATATATGCAAGTTAAACATTCAGTATAAAAGTATCAATCCCATCACTTGAGAATCAAATTGTAATCTGAGTTTTGTGCCTGAATCTCTGCATAAAAGGCAAAATAATAAAGGACTTAGAGTAACAAAACATGGTTACAAGTGATAACATATTATATGTTCAAACCTCAAGAATAATTCAGAGCAGTAAAAACCAAGACAAAAAACATGTGATACGAAATTTTCAAAACATACGACTAATTAACAATAAATAAAACCTAGCTAAGTAATAAAATGTTAATAGAAAAGTTAAAATATGCATCAAATTTCAAGAGCATATATACTAAAGTCGAGATAAATCAATTGATAAACTTTTTACCTAAACAACTTCAACAATTGTCCGCATTACAGCTGTAGCATTTAACAATCTCCAAATCACACCACATCCGAAACTCCTCATAATTACAAATCAAGTTTGACATTCAAATATTCTGTAATTATGCTCAACAGATATAAGCCCCAATAATCTCAATAATGATTATATATCTTTCAACTATTTTCAGCAGTCGCATCCACCAATGTGTCTCGCATATCATTGCTGAAAAATGAAATGAAAAAAAATTGAACATTTAGAACTACAAACTCAAATCTGCGTTTTGGTATATATATTATGGTTGTACTTAATCCACCGCAGATTTGGGAATTTTGGGTACATATATATAAGCTGAAAGATATATAACCACAATTCGGAATCAGTATAATTCATATTATTTGAATAATATTAAGATGTGATAACATTATATTTTGTGGAATTTCACCAAGTGTCGAGTTACTATTCATTTATATTATTCACGATACTCAAGATTTATCTATTTAATACGGCATTTATTTACCTAAAAATGAAAATTTCTTCTTCGTCCAAATATCTATTTTACATAATAATCAGTATCCATGTTTCGAATGTCATTTCGAGGTATTAGTCGACATGGATAGAATTGGAGTTCTATCAAGAATATCTTTGGCCCGAGTGTGTGACGAAGCAGTGCTTTAAATGAATATTTAATCGATCGATGTAGAATATCTCTGTCAGAGGAATATTTATCGATCGAAGGAGAGGTTTGATCCCCAAACTATCGTCACCTAATCATATAAATATCGATCAGCTCATATACTGGCTCGGCATACATCGTCGTAAGATAATATTTCAGATTAAACCTCGCTTTAATGCCGCGATAATAAAGTTGTATGGTTTACCGCGTATTTGGCCAAGAATAGGATATTATGGAGAGCGGATGCCTGTATCGCAATGTGCTGGGCAGTCAAATTCTCCCAATAACACCCATTGATGAACGAGGGACATTGTAGAAGCTTTTTAAAGCCTATGCAAAATCGCATTTAGGAGACCTGCAGCCCAAAAATATGAGGAGATGACAAGTTAATTACCTATCACAAGCAGCTTCAAGAGTTGACCACTGCATCTGGAAAGCTAACCGATTACAATAAAATATCGGGCTTTACTTAGCAGTAACTCAACCCAGTGGAGGAGAGACCATTCTACTGGAGGTGGTCAGCCAACCTTTCATGCATGAGCATAATTGTGGAAAGAAGGGACATATCGTCAGATCGGGTATCATATCAAACCTAGGCAATGGGGAAGCAGACTGTGATTCTCAACGATTCCTCTTGTATCTTCTATTAAAATACGAGAACCCGAATTATTTAAATTCTGTGAATAATTAATTATCGATTCATATGATAAATCATATTTATTTTATATGAATATATTGATCGACTGGATTTATTAAGGTGTCGCGTTTTCATGTAACTCGTTATTCAACTCACAATAAACCATTAGAAGCCAAATTATTAATGAAGGAATTAATGTCCATATGAGAATAAAAGACGTGTTTTATCGATTATTTCAAGAATTATTTTAAATGATCTGGATTGTAATATCGAGGTATTAAAATTCAACTTATGTAATTGGTACATCTTCAGAATCGTGGTTTTAAATCGACAGATATATCCAAGGTTGGATATGAGTCATGGGCCAGAATTATAATTTTTTAGCTTTCGGGTTATTACTTGAGATATGAAGGATATTCTCCAATTGTGGTAATTTTTTTATACCTCAATTAAGGGGAAAAGTCATATCGATGCGGTTGGTATACATGTCACAAAGACCAATAAGTGGAGATGAAAACCTGAAAATCTACTTGATGATATACTAGTCCATTTTAATCGAAAGTTTTGATTATTTTAAGTTGAACTGCGAGGTGAGGAAAGCCTTGGAATGATTTGACCTGCTACCACCGGGTACGAATTTATAATGCTTTTCACGAGAGGTCGGTGCGGATACCAAGACTTAACGGATGAGGAGTGTTCTAAGGTATTAAGATTTTGTTACTTAGGTGGAAAATCAGAATTTGAGTGGCCCCTTTACTTTTATTTATTATCTTGTGGTTGGTGAAAAATGTGCGGTTAAATATCTAAACGTCAATTTTGTTTGGTCGTATTTCAAATGTATACCACAGCCCACAAATTCTAATAACTAAAGCGATTGGACGAGGAAAACTAATAAAAAGTTCAGTGGTTATGGGTCAATATATACCCTATGTAAAATACAAGCCATCGGGTGCGATGCCGCATTGCTATATTGATCCTTAATCCTATTTAACAATTTTCATGAAAGATTTTAATATTTATTTAATATCTGCACATGGGGTAATTTTTATTACCGTTGTTCATGTTATACATATCATAAGTCGAGTATATGTCCACAAATTTTCACAAGGAAGGTTTATCACCGCGCCGTAAAATGAAAGCTTCCCCTTCCGGAACACAAGGTCATAATGATTTGTATTATTTCGTAAATTTTAAGAGGTGTTTGAATATGTCGATGGAAATTAGGTTTATAATTTTACTCCATTCGATTTAAACAAACTGTGGGTTGAAAATTCTAGAATTGAACCAACGCCGGGACGTGGTACCTGTTAAGGTTGGCTGGTTAAGGTCCAAAATGCACGAAAATGTGCTGAATTTTTGATTTCAAATGGTGGTGCAAATATTGAGGCCCCAGGGTTGGTGAAAGTTGTGTATTTTAGCCATCAGTAACATCAGAAAATGTCTGCTTTCTACAAGCAACATTTTCCTATAAATAGAGGCTAAGTTAGAATTGAAAATCACACCGTAAACAAAGTTTTCTCTTCTCTCTATATTATCGAAATGATTTTGTGAGTATTTAGATACTTTGAGAGTTGCCGTCAAAGACAAGTTTCATTCAAAGATCACTTCCTTTCCTTCCAAGTGACTCGATTCTTTCGAGGTAAGGATGTTATTTTCTTTCCTCAAATGATATTAATTCTTCAATATCATTACGCAGAATATCGGTCAGTACTTTTTATCAAATTGAACTTTTTTTATGTCGAGGTTACTATTATTCATGAAGTTACTATTCACGAGTTACTATTCATGAAGTTACTATTCACGAGTTACTATTCACGATACTATTCTTTCTAAGCGTGAAGATATTTTTTGTGTGAATTTCTATCTTCGGGTGTCGAGTTACTTATTCACGATACCGCAGATTATTCACGATACTAGACGCAATTCACTTAATACTAAGACTATTTACCGAAAAATGAAAATTTCTTCTTTTCGTCTAAAAATATCTATTTTGATACTTAGCTTTCGATCAGATCCATGTTTTGATCATTCTCAATTTTACACCACTATGATTATTTTGAGGTATTGTTGACATGGATAAAACAAAGTACTAATCCTTAATCCTTAATCCTTGCCATTTTGTTTCATCGATTAGTCGCTTTAAAATATTTTCATCATCCTCGGCCTTAAATGATGATATTATTGAACATCTTGGCCCAGTAGTATAAAGATGAATGATTTCAAGAATATCTTCCTCAGTAGTAAAAGATGAAGCAGTGTTTAAATGAACACGATCGATCGATGAATATCTTCGCCCAGAAAGGCAAAGATGAACAAAAGTTGAGATTTAATACATACTGATCGATGAATATCTTCGGCCAGAAGTAAAAGAGATGAATATTTGATTTTGAGATGAATATCAGATTGATGTTGCTGTGGATAAAATACATTACAGCTGTAGCATTTAACAATCTCCAAATCACACCACATCCGAAACTCCTCATAATTACAAATCAAGTTTGACATTCAAATATTCTGTAATTATGCTCAACAGATATAGCCCCAATAATCTCAATAATGATTATATATCTTTCAACTATTTTCAGCAGTCGCATCCACCAATGTGTCTCGCATATCATTGCTGAAAAATGAAAATGAAGAAAAAAAATTGAACATTTAGAACTACAAACTCAATGCATGCAAAGCAGACACATTTTCTAGATGGTCAAAAGAACAGTAACAACCATTATTGCAACATTGAATTGCTAAACAACCATTATTGCAACATTGAATTGCTAAACAACCCATAAAGGAGCTAATTATTTGAAGGAGAGTTGCTATTTTAAGAAGAATCCCAAATATCATCACCACAAATTTCCATTTAATTTTCAAATGGAATTTTTTTTAAATGCAACATTGTTATCACTAAAAAGTCAAATAAAACATAAGCAACTATCATGAAATGGGGGCAGCAGAAGCAAACCTAAAAGAGCAAGATTGGTAGCACAATCACTATTCTGCATCAGAAATCACAATTGCTTGTAGAATTTGATGTAGCAAAAAATAGAATCAATCTGCTCTCAATATACACATTGAGAAATAATGAAATTGTTGTAATCTGTTCAACATTTTCGTAAGCTTGTATCAATGCACAGAAGATGTAATCTTCTCAAAGGTTAACATAATTGTTTAAATAAGAATTATAACTAAACCCGCGACCTCAAGCTGAAAATTTTGCATTTTCTAAATACCATATATATATATATATATATATATATATATATATATATATATATATATATATATGATAATACTAACGTGTGTGGATAAATTTACAAATAATTGTGTACCTGAAGCATTTGCAGGAGAGCATGATGTTCCTGAAATCATATCAATGGGAGAAGTAGTTGTTTCAGTTTGGTTACACAAAGACATAACAAAAAGGTCACTTGAAGCATAATTACATTTCCTAGTTAAAGTGCAACTACCGGAGGATAGTCTGGACATTGCAGGCATTGGGGAGTGCCAAAGCCCGAGTCTGGTTAATGTTAATTCCGAGTGATGGGTTGCCACCATTAATGACTTGACTAGGGTGTTCAAAATTTTTGATTTTTTCGGTTTTTGAGGTAAACCGGATCGGTCCGAATCGGTCAGTTCGGGACAAAGAAAACCGGTTCGGTACAAACCGATTTTTGGTACCGGTTTTGATTAACAATTTTATAGGTCCAGTAAATACCGGACTGACAACCGGTCCAAGCCATTTCTTTAAACTTTCTTGCTTAGCCTTGTAAAGTTAGCTTAAAGTCTCATGTATTTAAAAAATAAATGTAACACAAGAAAAGACATATATTAGACAATATTGAACTTGATAAAATTTGTATTGGTGGTTTCCGTAAGACAAGATAACACATATTAGACAATGTAGGACTTATCGGTAATGTACTATCCTTTGATTCTTGTAGGAAATGTAAAATTTTAAAGTAAAAGAATTCATTTATGCACATAAAATGTGGTTTCTAAGTCCCACATTGGTTAATTAGTAAAAGTCTAATAAAGTTTTCCTTATAAATTTTATACGAAGTGTAGCTTAAGTAAAGACTACAAAGTCTCGCTGCTACTTTCATCCTTAGGTCAAACTTTGGTTTAACCTCGGGCTTAAAAACTAAACCTTGGGCCAAATTTCTTGGGCTTAATTTTGGTTAAAAACCAAGCTTGAGCTGAATTTTGGGTCGGCACAAGATTCGATAAAAATCCATCTGTAGATCAAATCTTAGGACCTAATTAATCGGTTTGGTATCTTTGATTCAACCTGGGCTTTGATGTCGATAATCAATTTTGGGTACTTTCGGTAATTGGTTAAACCTGCAGATCGATTTGGTTCGATATTTTACCGATGAACACCCCTAGACTTGACAGAGGCACTATGGATGTGACTGGAATGATCTGAAATGTTTGCACTTTAATATCAGATTTCATTGTCGTCCAAGATTCCATTGAAACCCGATCTTTGAACTAGTAGTGTCCTTATATACCAAAGCATCCCTAAAAAGGAAGCAACTAAGTTACCAAGTACCAAAGCAGCTCAAAATATGTTTCTTTAGGATAAATTTAACGTGCATGAAGAAAATATTATTAGTTATTGTGGCGAAATTATACGATTCATCCCACATCAATTCATCATCATGTATAGACACACTGTAGATCAACCCAATAAGCATGTTGGACCACCTCCTTACCAAAAAGGTTAACCTATTAGGTTGAGGCTCTACCATACTTATTAACCCATCTACACTCTCAAATTTATCCAATGTGAGATTCATGTGAAATATATCAACAATCTCCACCTTTCACTTGAATACACATCACAAGTATCATACTAGAGTATTTCATCATTAAGCACACCTTCTTTGAATCCTTCAAGAGAACTCGCTCGACTCTAATAGTACTCCACCATGCACGCCAAAGGGCAAACGGTCCTCCAGCAACTTTCCTAGAGCTATCCCGAGCTCCAATTCGATTCAAATCATACTTCATGTAATGCCCCAAATTCGGTGCCTTGAAACCCGAACTTCGGTGATTTACGATACCATTTCTATGAAATGGAATAATACTAATAATAATAACAATAATATGAATATCAAACTTAACTTACATTTATCGTAGTCTAATCCCAAATGCAACCTTTACTACATTCATTAAAATACATGATAATAATAAATATCATTATTTTAATAAAGTTATACTATTACATAGAATACCATAACACTTATTTTTTTTGCTTTCCTTTTCCCCTTGTTCTTGGCCGAACCTTCTAGTTGTTCACACTTAGTTGAAAACATTTAAATTAAGCAAGGATGAGCATTTGAGTGCCCAACAAGTAATAACAATTATAAATATAAGTTGAAAGAAGTAAATATTTTCTTTATCAGACGACTTTTCTACAACGAATCAACAGTTTGTGAAGTAAGCTCAACCAATAATAATAACATATTCATTCTATATCAAATTTTTGAAACTACGTACTGACTATAAATAAGTATTAGTCGACAGACTATGAACATTGTTTTTAATTTTTGCTAAGGTTTAGCAGAACTTCATCTGCAAACCGTCATAACTTATGGGCGCGGGGGTGTACATCTCATGTGCCCTGTATTGATCAATACTACATGCAAGAATGATATTATCGTTCATCTTTTCCGCCTTGGGTGCATAAAAGTTTTCCCATATTCGGGATGTTCATAATTAGTCGGGAATCCAAACCAAAGCAATTTGATTGGATACAATAAAGTTTTATCATATTCAACGATATTTCTAAATCTGTGTCTAGCTGGGTCAAATAGCTTGATTTTTTTGTTAATTAATATATATACATATCAAAGATCGATAAAGTGTATTAACATGTGATTAAATATAATGATTATCCAAGTGAGGACACTTGTAGTATAACCATATTTAGAAATTAACGAACGTAATAATAAATATCTAAATTATACAATAATATTAAGACCGATAAATAATGATCTGGATACATAATCGATAATAATAGGGTTAATATTAAGCACAATGATAATATAATTACGAAACTTTCTTACTTATATCCATTGCATAAAAGTAAATGCAAAGGTAGGATACTTATCTGGTCTGCTTTACGATTCTGTGACTTAGTTTTATCTTTTATATCGAGACTATCATTATTAAGATCATTCATCGATTAGAATAACATATCATAACATATAAGATCGCTATTTACAATCGAGACATAACCTAATCACATTATCACATATGTTTTACAATCATTGGATCACAAACAAACACATATACAGACAAATTATATAAGTCCTGATCAATTTAAAAAACATTAGCCGATTGTCTTAAATGACTTTATCGGGTAATTATCGAGTCTAAGACTCAATCCTGTAGTTCAATATCCATTTAAATAATTTAAATATGAGTCATATTATTTTTCATAACCTTATAATAATTTTTAAACAATTATTATAATTTATCATGATTTTTCAAACAAGAAATCATTATAAAATGATTTAAATATCAAATAATTCTATTATCATTAATATTTAATTAATATTAAACTATTAATGAAATCATTGCCAAAATATTAAATTTATTTATAATAACTTAAAATACTTTTTAAAACCTTAATATTATCCTTAAATAATTTTTAAAATAATTAAAATCACTTTTAAATAATTACCATTAATATTTAAATATTAATGTACTATTCACTAAAATATTAAAAGTCATTTAGTATAACTTCAAATAATTTTAATTCATTTATATCCTTTCTAAATGATTAATAAAAATCATTTTAAATTATTTATTTAATATAATTATTAAACTTAATGTCATTAATATCAAATTATTAATGAAATTATCCTTTATATATTAGAAGTTATATTTTATAACTTAAAATATTCTTAAACACTTTATTTTTATTTAAAATGATTTTATAATATTAAAATCAATTTTAAAGTAATTTATTTAATATAAATATTAAATAAATCTAATATCATTAATATTAAAATATTAATATTTTTCATGTCAAAATATCAAAAGTTATATTTTATAACTTAAAATATTTTATATAACTTTTAAATCATTTTTAAATCATTAATTCTATTTTTCATAATTTATTTAATACATTTATTAAATAAATTAATTACCATTAATAATAATTTATTAAATTAATTTCATTAAAAAATATTAAAAGTCATTAAAATAACTTAAAATATTTTCTTATACCATAATATAATTTTAAATGATTTTTCAAGTATTAAAATCATTTTTAAATAATTTATTTAATATAATAATTAAATAAATTAAATGCCTTTAATATTCTAAAAATATTAAATATTTATGAAATATATTCAAAATTATAAAAAACTAATTTTATACTTTAAAATAAATTTTAGGAATTTATTTTGTATTTTTCATAATTAAAAACTATTTAATAGTAATTATTTAATAAAATAATTAATTTTGTAATAAAGTGTCATGAAAAAATCGCTTATAGCGAATCTTAAAAATGTCGCTATAGGTGTTCTTCGTGTTCTTCATCAAACCCAAAATTCATAAACCCATTTTGAAAAGTCATTAGTTTGACCATCATTTTCTTCAATGCATGATCTTAATGTATTACAGTCGACTTGAAGTGTTTTTGGTTGTAGTATAAATGTAATACTACCATCATCAATCAAGTTCATGGCCAAACACATAACACAACAAAGAAGATCTAAGTGGTTTGTAATATTCATAATGCTTGATCAAATTGCATAAAAAGCGCGAGCGTGTAAAATCGAGTTTAAAAATTTTACAAACCATATACGGATCACCCTTTATGCACAATTATTAATTAAGCGAAAAGATAAAATAAAATCATACCCTTGAAGATCGAGCTTCCTCGGTGCAAGTTCACCTCGAATCCTTTTCGCGTTCGACTTGAATCCACGGGTTTTTTAAAAATCATCAATTCCTTCCTTTGATCGGCGTTAGCCACCCAGTATGTTTGGCCTCTGGGGTGATCCACGAGGAAAAAATTCAAGAAGATGGGTGTTTGGCTAAACCTAGTTTTCTATCTACATAGAAAAGGCGTACTCTCCAACAATTGGAATTGGAATTATTACGTTTGTTGTAAAATCAACAACCACCCACCACCCGTAATAAGACTCCTCTTATTTATAGATGTGGGCAACCCACCTTAACAATTAAGGAATTGGGTTTTATTTAATTAATTAAATTCTTTTAATTAATTAAGCTCCCTAATCTTATTAGGGATAATTAATTAAACTCCTTTAATTAATTTTCCTTCTAATCGATTAGGAATAAATGAAATACTTATATTAAATTAATTCCTAAACTCTTTTAGAAATTAAAATAATAATAATTGTAATAATATTAATAAGACTCCTCTTATTAATTTATATTTAATATTTCTAAAATATTAAATAATAAATATTAAGCTATTTAATTTATTCTATCACCATAGATTAAATTAAATATATAACTATATTATTACGATTATGCCATTAACTTAAATAAATAATTATTCTTCCTTTTATGGTGTGACCCTTTAGGTTCTCCATATTAAGCAGGTTGTGAATAAATCAATTAGAACAATTCTAATCTTATTTAAATAAATAAATTAAACAATTAATTTATTTAAATAAATAATATTTATTCTCTGATAGGGATAAGCCTCCCTAGCGATCAGCGACTTTCCGGATAATATAGATTTCAACATTAATCATTAAAGAACCTTTGAGTAAATAGTTCTTAAATGCAATTCAATCCTTCCACCATCTGATGTCCCGATTAAATATAAGGCGTGGAATTCTTTGTCGAGTCTTATTTTATTTAATTATATGTATTTAGATCCTTAAATGCACACTCGAATAATGCAAATTAGAAACTCCTTTCTAATTTCATTACGCCTTAACCCGAGGACTCTTTGGGTTGTCATTTATCGAATCACATAGGACATTTCTCTTCTTTTATTAGAAGTGGTAGATTCTTTATTGATCATACATTATCTCCATATACAACTTATTATACCCAAGCATACCCTTTGATATACCTAAGGGTCTTAAGGAATAAGTCAAAGTATAACTCATCATACACAAATCTTATGATGATCTCAAGTCGAGGATTACTTGTCTTACTATCACTCTGAGAATTCTATTGACGAGTAAATAAAACTCCATTAGGTATTCCTTAGCGAGCCACGTTCGATGAACTTATTCTCTAATAAGCACCTACATACTTGCTTTAGTGTCTCCACACAAATGATCGTGAGATCAATCATCCTCATCGATGAGCAAGCAGCGTATGTACCCGATCTATCCGGATTCACTAATCCCCGATTTAGTAATCCAATGATTGGGAACTATTTTAGTTTTAAGCTTTCTAAAATTTAGATCTCATTAGAATGATCATCATCATTATTCTAAAAGCATTGCTTAAAACTATGGGTTTATCACATATTATAAAAAGCGACATCGTGTAGATAATTAAAAGCCTTTAATAAATTAATACTTTTTATTAATAAATGAATAAGATTATTCTGAAGTATATGCTTTATCATCAAACATGATTGGCTTGTGTGCATACTACTTTCAATCTCCCACTTGCACTAAAAAGCGATCGTCATGGTATCTCATACTCTTCTTCTCTGAAGTGGCGATTATCCTGCTTTGTTGGATAAGCTTTAGTTAATGGATATGTAATGTTGTTCTTGAGAGTCCACTATCTACATAGTGATTTCCCATCTTTCAATGATTCTAATAATCAAATGAAAGTGCCCTGACACATGTTTAGATCGAAGATGAGACTTAGGAACTATTCTGATTACGTAATGAACTTTTAATCCAAACAATCAACTTGCGACTTCATTTATAGCTATATACTTTGTCTTTATCACTAAACCGGCAACTCTTTCTTTGTTTGGAACCTTTCGATTCAACTGCACCCTTTATTCGAGATAACGCTTTTTACCTTAAAGTGGATTTTACATCATCTTGAGTGCATGCGAAAAAAACTTGAGTGCATTAAGCCCTCTAGTTTTAATTTAGACCCACCATGAATATGATCACATCCTTAGTCTTGGGTTAAGCACTTTAAGATGTTTTCAGCGACTTCATAGTGAACTTCTCCAGAATATGGTGATCGACATCGGTCTCGTATATTTCATTTGCATACATGATTGTCACTCATGCGATCTCTCTTTTTTGAGTCTGTGGGGACTATTAAGAGAGATACACTCCATAGCTCATCGACATGAGACATCTCTTGGAGTTTGCCATGCTAAGCGACTTTAGCATCAAATGAATATCGTTCCTTGGGTTAAGTCGAGCATCCTCTTAAATCTATCTATATAGATTTATATCCCCATTAAGATACTCTTCCCAAATCATTCATGGAGGAATGTTTAGACAACTTTATCTTTCTTGATTGTAGCATTGGTATGTCATTCCTTATCAGTAGTATATCAACATATAATACTAGGAATGTCACGATGCTCCCCTTGACCCTTTTGTACACACTAGGTTCATTCTTACTAAAATCAAACTCTTTTGATTGCCTCATCAAAGCAGTGTTCCATATTTGAAAACTTGCTTGATCCATTTCTCGCGAGTATACAACAACTTACCTCATCGATCATCATCATCTTACATGATGTACCTACCTCATCATCATCATCATCATGATGAATCCATACCTCTAGGTATCTTGATACTATTCGATTCTGATTGGTTTGTGGTACAATAGAATTACATCTACGAGTTCCTCTTATTTGACTTATAGTGTTTTGTGGTTCTTGAACTCTTCAAGATCTATTATCCTCCACTAGCCCTTGATGATAAACACCTTTATCTTAGAAGGCGTGTGTTTATAACAAACACCTTTTTGCTTAAGTAGGATTATAGAACATATACCTAAACTTACTTTAGGATGTCCCACAAATCACACTTGTCAAATCTTGTCCCAAGCTTATCCTTTGAAACCTTTTCACATAAGTTGGACAACCCTTATCTTAACATACTTAAGATTAGGAATCCTCCACATCCATAACTTTTATGGAGAGTCTTGGGGTTTTTTGAGGTTACCTTTTTAATGAATGTCTGACCATTTCTAGGACATTATCCTGAAGAAGATCTTTGGAATGTCGGTAAAATCATTATGGATAGCACCATGTCCAACAAGTGCGATTTTTCCTTTCGGATACATCAATCGATTATTACGTGTCGGGATGTGTCCATTATGAGAAAACCATTTGAGATGATCTGAAACTTATTGCACAAGTATTTATTCCTTGATCTAATCAAAGAATCTTAATACTTTGCCAATTTGTTTCACTTTTGAATTCTTTGAACCTTTCAATAATTCACACTTGTATTCAACAAATACATACATTCGACTCTTTGAATGATCATCTCCTTTTCTTATACTAATTTGTTCAATATGCAAAATTATTTTCATGTATGTAAATCAGTATACAAAATTTATTAAGTAATATTCGATTCTATACAAAACATTATTATTATAAATAGAACAACAATTGTTCTTAATTATAATACCAAAATTTCATTGTCCAACAATAAAATGGAAATAATATTTTAAACAAGAAGCTGGAATCTGATAACAACTTATTGACTTAATAGATTTGCCGTGAGCATTCTTAAACTATAAGTTTCTATGGCTAATGTGGCAACCTTTGCTTCATTTTCCACACGTAGGATTACTTATATTTGTTTAGCTTTCTACTTACCTTGGTCCTTTCATAAATCTATATTTATGATAACCAAAATCGGTATCCAATACCCAGTAGAACCTTGACTTAAAGAAAATTTATTTTAAATCATGAACAAAAAGCGTATTATAGCAAAACTTCACTAAGCTTCTTTGGTTAGCCTCTGCGAGATGCTTCTCATGATTTCTTTCCGATTGTCGGGCTTATTGCGGTGGAAGCAAACTCCTTTCTTATCCGTGTCGATTTTGTTCTTATTATCCTTTGTTTTGCCTTTATATTTACCTTCTTTGAATCGTTCTTCTTTTGGAAGATCCTTTGGCCCCTACCGGTAAGACTTGATCTTTCTTGGTTGGAAAGTGACTCTCGACATTTTTCAATATGTTAAGCAAATCGGTGAAAGGCGATATCTAGCTTGTTCATATGAAAAATTCACAACAATTGTGAAAGAATCAGGGGGTGAGAGTCAAGATCAAATCTTGGCTCAACTCTCCATCCATGACAAAACTTCGTTGTCTAATTGATCAATCAAATTGATTATGTTAAGAACTTTTTATGCATCTTTATAGTGCCATTGGCCGTTCTAGATCGGAAGAGCTCCTTGATATGTCGATATCTATCGGTCTACTTTCCTCACCATCAACTACTTGATGTGCGGGAATATAGTAGGAAGCATCCATAGTTTCATCTTTGTGTTGAGCTTCGTTACTTTCGTGGATCTGAGCATGATCGTTGAGCCAGTTGTGCATCATCTTGCCACTTTCTAAGTAGCGATCTCTTCCTCGGGCATTATGCGCAACCATTCTTGAGGATAGGCGTATTAAGGACATAAGATAGCTTTTTTTCGACTATGAGAACTATTCTCAAATTCCTTAACCAATCCAGTTTAATTGATTACGTTAATTTAGCATCTAATATATGCTTCCATGATGATAGTAATTTTAGACATTGTAAAATTACGTAAATGAATTTGTAATTAACAACATTTTAACATACATTCTTTTATTAATTACCAAAATAAATTAGGTCTTGTTTTAAATTGGTATCTCCCACTATTTTTTTCTTGAAACTATATTACCCTCACTTATATAGTTAAGCAAAATCTAATTAAAGATTTGCTAGTGAGAATAAGGATCCCATTTCAAATGTATATAGCCTTGTGGTGACCTGACAAACTATATATAAATAAATAGGTAGACAACTTTTTTGTCGATTACATCAACTATCTGACTCCTTGTATTTTTGCCTCTTAGATTATTTTGATCAGTGGTGGCACATCAGAATCAAAATTATCGAAGTTAAGTCAACCTAGCACTCCATATATTCAAAAAGAAAAATATCATCCTTGTGGTGACCTGACAAAACAATATTGTTCAATTTTCTTTATAAGCATCAAATGTGATAAATTAACATCTTAAATACTTAATACTTGCCTTGTGGTGACACAACAAACTCATATTAAATATTTAATACTCTATTAATTTTATCATGCTAGAAAGCGACGTTCGATATTCAAAATATCTTTGAGCAACTTAGGACTTAATATAAAAAAATTTGAGGGTTTGTTATTAATTTGTCTCATCTTGTTTAAGCGTTGCATATATATATATATAAAATCTGGCGTCGTATTAATGAACATCGAAGCATGTTTGCATAATATATAATATATATAGTATAAGCATGCACATATAGAATCTTATATTCTACTAGGATTGATTATGGACTTTTATTCTAGTTTGGTTCACTAGAGCCACCAGTGAACCAAAATTCAAACTCTCCAGGGTGCGAAATAATATTTAAATATAACTATTACATTTAAACTTGGGCTCCATTACAAAGCGGGTCTTGGCGCTCCCTCCTTGCTCCTTGATCTCTAATTTTCAAAATTAATTCTAACTATTCTATTACAAAACTATTTAAAATAAATAGAAACCTTGATCGTGATCGAGGGAAATACATAGGAGGAGATAGAATTTACATTAAGAAAAAATTAGAGAAGGCGAATCTGTGAGACCCCATTTAATAAAACCCATACATTCGTGCATCCAACTAAAATAAAATCCAATCACATTGGTCGATAGTCCATAATCAATCCCATTTATTATCATACACATCATCATATATATGCATCGATAAATAACATTCATCTTATGAATAATAAACATTTAATATATATATTGATATCATTTAATGGGCAAATTTAGTTAGTATAAAATCTATTTTTGAATCAAAATAAACTCCTTTATTTTAATCAAATTTAAATCAAAATAAAACTATTTTATTTTAATTTATCCAATTTTGAATAAAATAAACTATTTTATTTTAATCAAAATCTTTAATCAAAATAAACTCCTTTATTTTAATTAATTATGGAATCGATTCCATATAAAAAAAAAAATCTTTTAATTAAAATAAACTCTTTTATTTTAATTAATTATGAAATCGATTCCATTAAAAAAAAAAAATTAAAAAAAACACGGATTATTCTTTCCTATTCACAAATAAACTCCTTTATTTTGAATAATATGAAATCTTATTTCATATTTAAATAAACTCCTTTATTTAAGGAAATTATGGATTCTCTTTCTATTCACAAATAAACTCTTTTATTTTGAATAATATGAAATCTTATTTCATATCTAAATAAACTCCTTTATTTAAGGAAACATGGAATTCGATTTCAACTCCAATTAGTTATCATGGAATCCAATTCCAAAATAAAATTAGTTAAGCATGAAATTTAATTTTAAAATTAAAAAACTCTTTTATTTTAATATTAAATAAATTTAATTTTAATATTTTTTTAATTAAAATAAACTTTTTTTTTTAAATTAAAATAAATTTTTATATTTAATTATAAAATAAAATAAAAATATTAAATAAATTTATATTTTAATATTAAAATAAACTTTTATTTTAAAATATAAAATAAACTTTTATTTATATATATATATATATATATATATATATATATATATATATATATATATATATATATATATATATATATATATATATATATATATATATATATATATATATTATATATATATATATATATATATATATATATATATTTATATTATATATAGCTATTATATATGTATATATATATTAAAATATATATATATATATGTTAATTTTTTATTATATATAATAAATATATATATTATTATATATATTTTTTTTTTTTTTTATTGTTTTTTATTTTTTTGGCATATGGTTTTTTTTATTGTATCATTTAAATGCAAAAAATATTAATAAAAAATATTTGCATATTGAAATATTCTCATAAAAAATTATTAAAAAGGCATTTTTTTTTTGAAAATTGATAGCGGTTTTTTTTTTTTTTTTTTTTTTTTTAAATTTTTTATCTGATAAAATTATGCCCAATTAAATTATTACAAACACATATCGATATATATATCAAATTAAAACAATTAATAATTTAGCATAAAGGTTTGGCTCGATACCCTTTATTAGGTTTGTAATATTCATGACATGATCAAATTGCATAAAAAAGCGGAAGCGTGTAAAATCGAGTTTAAAATTTTTACAAACCATATACGGATCACCTTTATGCATAATTATTAATTAAGCGAAAAATAAAGAATAAAATCATACCCTTGAAGATCGAGCTTCCTCCGGTGCAAGAGTTCACCTCGAATCCTTTTCGCGTTCGACTTGAATCCACGGGTTTGGTTCCTTCCTTTGATCGGCGTTAGCCACCCAATGTTTGGCCTCTGGGGTGATCCACGAGGAAGAAGAAAATTCAAGAAGATGGGTGTTTGGCTCAAACCTAGTTTTCTATCTACTATAGAAAAGGCGTACTCTCTCAAATTTGGAATTATTATATTGTTGAAAATCAACAACCCATACACCACATAATAATAAGACTCCTCTTATTTATAGATGTGGGCAACCCACCTTAACAATTAAGGAATTGGGTTTTATTTAATTAATTAAATTCTTTTAATTAATTAAGCTCCCTAATCTTATTAGGGATAATTAATTAAACTCCTTTAATTAATTTTCCTTCTAATCCATTAGGAATAAATGAAAATACTTATATTAAATTAATTCCTAAACTCTTTTAGAAATTAAAATAATAATAATTGTAATAATATTAATAAGACTCCTCTTATTAATTTATATTTAATATTTCTAAAATATTAAATAATAAATATTAAGCTATTTAATTTATTACATCACCATAGATTAAATTAAATATACTTAACTATATTATTACGATTATGCCATTAACTTCTTAAATAATTATTCTTCCTTTTATGGTGTGACCCTTTAGGTTCTCCATATTAAGCCGGTTGTGAATAAATCAATTAGAACAATTCTAATCTTATTTAAATAAATAAATTAAACAATTAATTTATTTAAATAAATAATATTTATTCTGATAGGATATAAGCCTCCTAGCGATCAACGACTTTCCGGATAATATAGATTTCAACATTAATCATTAAAGAACCTTTGAGTAAATAGTTTTAAATCTGATTCAATCCTTCCACCATCTGATGTCCCAATTAAATATAAGGCATGGAATTCTTTGTCGAGTCTTATTTTATTTAATTATATGTATTTCGATCCTTAAATGCACTGACTCAAATAATGCAAATTAGAAACTCCTTTCTAATTTCATTACGCCTTAACCCGAGACTCTTTGGGTTGTCATTTATCGAATCACATAGGACATTTCTCTTCTTTTATTAAGTGGTAGATTCTTTATTGATCATACATTATCTCCATATACTGACTTATTATACCCAAGACATACCCTTTGATATACCTAAGGGTCTTAAGGAATAAGTCAAAGTATAACTCATCATACACAAGATCTTATGATGATCTCAAGTCGAAGGATTACTTGTCTTACTATCACTCTGAAATTCTATTGACGAGGAAAATAAAACTCCATTAGGTATTCCTTAGCGAGCCACGTTCGATGAACTTATTCTCTAATAAGCACCTACATACTTGCTTTAGTGTCTCCACACAAATGATCGTGAGATCAATCATCCTCATCCAATGAGCAAACAACAGTATGTACCAATCTATCCGGGATTCACTAATCCCCAATTTAGTAATCCAATGATTGGGAACTATTTTAGTTTTAAAAAGCTTTCTAAAATTTAGATCTCATTAGAATGATCATCATCATTATTCTAAAAGCATTGCTTAAAACTATGGGTTTATCACATATTATAAAACATCGACATCATGTATAATTAATAATTAAAAGCCTTTAATAAATTAATACTTTTTATTAATAAATGAATAAGATTATTCTGAAAGTATATGCTTTATCATCAAATTAGAGTTTCTAATTACTAATTAGGCTTTCTAACTTTAGCAATTAGGGTTTCTAACAATTTAATACTAGGGTTTTCTAATACTACACCATAATTGGCCATCCATTAACAATACGTATATTACAATTACATATTTATATGCTCCATGAAATATAATTAATATAATATTATTATCATCATTCCTTGTTTGAAACCAAAATTTAAGGTTTATTAATAACATTAGAGTTTTGCGGATTTACATTAAAACTTTTCCACACATTAACCTTCAACACATAACATACATATCTATAACAACGACAAATAATAATATAATATTATTATTCTCATTCCTCGATCAAAATCCAAAATTAGGGTTTGGATTCCATATCTAATTTATCTTACATATATACATACCATTATTAATTAAGTTATAATAATTAACTTAAATAAAATAATTATTATAATAATTCTATAATCATTTCATATATTATTTAAAATAACATAATAATCTTATTCTCATGGAAAATAAATAATAAAAACATTTCTACTATAAAATTAATTATTATAAGAATATAATTTATAATGATCAATAATTAAAAATAAAATTATTTGTAATCATTCATGTAATAAATATATTTTATATTAATCACATAAATACATACACATTACCTTTTGCACGCATTTTCACCTTTAAAATAATAAAAAAAAAAAAATTTATCATAAAATTTACGATTTAATTATATAGAAAATATCGGGTTATTACATTCACCCTTCCTTATAAAGATTTACGTTCCACACAGAATCACCGTTTTAAAACTTATACATACGAGGGTACATAGCATACATGATCATTCCAAGTAGATCTCGATCATAATTGATCGAACCGATCTTTAACTATTCAGCATAAAGCTTTTCTATATGTTTAAATGGAAAAATTGATTTCTAATAGAACTCAAATTCCTCCTTTTCAAAATTTCTTTATAAAATAATTTACTATATATAAGAAAATCATATATAAGAAAATAAAAGTTATACGAATAATACCTGGAGTTGCATCCCCATCAGCCACGGTATCTTGAACGGTTGTGTTGAAGACTCTTGCAGTTGATTCCGTTGGTTTGTTTGTTGAAGTTGGTCTCGTTGTGCGTCGATGTCCTGTTTGCCTTTTTAGATTCGCATTCCTTGCCTCCCTTCTCCTTCTTGAATGGTCTTTCACCTTATGCTCCATTGATTCACAAATAAAACACCCACTATACTTTCTTGGATTGGTGCAGTTGGGGAGAGATATGTCCCTTCGCCCATACTTATAACACCTGAACTTGCCTTTAAGACACTCTCCCGAAGTGATTCTTTCCGCAATTTCCACACCTGCCTGACTTGTTTCTTTCCAACTCTGGCTTATTTCGAGATATTCCCAATTATCTCCTTTCCTTTTTCCAATCCTACTATTACTACTCCTTCTCCGCTCTAGCTTGATTTGCCTCCCCACCAAAAAATTAGTCTCCTTTCATCATTATAGGTGGCAAAAGTTGTCTTTTGTCCCTCCGTTACCCTAGCTATCACAAACGCTTCTACATGGTCAGTTGATCCTCTAAGTCCTGGCAGTATGAACGCCTTGAAGTCTTTGAAGTTTGTCGATCGATTATTTGGCTGATTTCCCGCTGCTGGTATTCCATTCTACATAGCTTGAGCGTCCATATTTGCCAAATTCTGTATCAGGTCTGGTTGTCCTCCAGCATTGTTGACAGATTCTTCTGTCCTTTGGTTTCGCTTTCGTCTTGGCAGCATTATTTGATTAAATAAAATCATAATTTATCTTTCATCGACTTACCTTCTATGTCTTAGGGTATACCCATAACGCGAAATTTTCTACTCAAATAGTTATGTATTCAAAATATTAGATTTTGAAAAATGCGTTTACTGTAGTAACTAGTGTTCAGATAAATAATTACTACCTTTATACCAACTTATTTCATTACTCCTTCATAGATTCATATTCATAGCACTTGACATACCATATCACATACTGCTTTAAACATCCGCTATCCCTTTGTGACTCAAAAGTTGGGAATCGCTGCCACAACTTATACAAAAGTTAAGAATATTACCTTATACAGACATACTTATCATATACACTACATAGAATCATACATATTCAAGTAATACTAATACTACTTATTTCTTACGCCTTCACTAAGGATCAATTACTTAGTAATCTATCTATTTCCCCTTATCCTCAATAATCCATTCACACCTAACTATACCTAGTTCGTCAAACTTACCACACATTATGAGTTTAAGAACTCATCATAAACATATGAGTTTAAGAACTCGAGCTTGACCATATAATTTCTCATTATACTATACCTATCATTATACTATCATTTTACGTTCCTACTACACTTTTCCACAATATCCACTTCATCGTGGTTGCTTTCCAGTGAGCCTCTATTTCACTTATTAGCTTTGACATTGGCTCGATCATGAAGGTTGACTCCTTCTTTACGATCTTAGGGTATCCTAATCCTTTTCTATCTGACATCTACACACAAACTATCTTGATTAGCACATAATATATATACACAACAAATAATAGTTTTATATAATTTATCTTTTATTTTGTTTTTACGATGAATTTATTCAATTCATCTCCTTATAAACTTTATATGAGTTATTTTTATTTTCAACGTTTCCCTCTGTTCTAAGGTTATAACCTAAGGTCAATCCTGCCTAAGGTTTCTAACCCTAAAGCTCTGATACCATGATGTAACGCCCCCAAATTCAGGTACTTGAAACCCAAACTTGGTGCTTTACGATAATATTTCTATGAAATGAAATAATACTAATAATAATAACAATAATATGAATATCAAACTTAACTTATATTTATCGAGTCTAATCCCAAGTATCTGAACCTTTACTACATTCATTACAATACAAGATAATAATAAATATCATTGTTTTAATAAATTTATACTATTACATAAAATACCATAACACTTATTCTGTTTTCTTTCCTTTTCCCCTTGTTCTTGACCAAACCTTCTACTTGTTCACACTTAGCTAAAAACATTTAAATTAATCAAGGATGAGCATTTGAGTGCCCAATGAAGTAATAGAAATTATAAATATAAGTTGAAAAAGTAAATATTTTCTTTTTACGACATTCTACAATGAATCAGCAACAGAAGTAAGCTCAACCAATAATAATAACATATCAATTCTATATCAAATTTTTGAAACTACGTACTGACTATAAATAAGTATTAGTCGACGGACTATGAACATTGTTTTTAATTTTCGCTAAGGTTTAGCAGAACTTCATCTGCAAACCGTCATAACTTACGGGCCCGAGGGTGTACATCACATGTACCCTGTATTTATCAATACTACATGCAAGAACGATATTATCGTTCATCTTTTCCGCCTTGAAGTATAAAAGTTTTTCCCATATTCGGGATGTTCATACTTAGTCGGGAATCCAAACCAAAGCAATTTGATTAGATACAATAAAGTTTTATCATATTCAACGATATTTCTAAATCTATGTCTAGCTGGGTCAAATAGCTTAGACGACTGTTAATTAATATATATACATATCAGAGATCGATTGGTGTGTATTAACATGTGATTAAATACAATGATTATCTAAGTGAGGACACTTGTATAACCATATTTAGAAATTAACGAACAAAATAAATATCTAAATTATACAATAATATTGTCTTGATAAATAATGATCTGATACATAATCGATAACAATAGGTTAATATTACGGCACAATGATAATATAATTACGAAAATTTCTTACTTATATCCATTAAGCATAAAGTAGGTAGGATACTTGCACAGTACGATGCTTACTGATTCTGTGACTTAGTTTTATCTTTTATAATTGAGACCTATCATTATTAAGATCATTCTATCGATTAGAATAACATATCATAACATATAAATGATTTGCTATTTGCGATCGACACATAATCTAATCACATTGTCACATATGTTTCACGTCGTTGGATCACAAACAAACACATATCTGAGATAAATTATATAAGTCAGGATCAATTTACGAAACGTTTGCCGATTATCTGAAAGCGACTTTATCGAGTAATTATCGAGTCTAAGACTCAATCACAGTTTCAATATCCATTTAAATATGAGTCATATTATTTTTTCATAACCTTATAATAATTTTTAAACAATTATTATAATTTATCATGATTTTTCAAACACCTAATCATTATAAAATGATTTAAATATCAAATAATTCTATTATCATTAATATTTAATTAATATTAAACTATTAATGAAATCATTGCCAAAATATTAAAGTTATTTATAATAACTTCAAATACTTTTAAAACATTAATATTATCCTTAAATGATTTTTAAAATATTTAAAATCACTCTTAAATAATTACCATTAATATTTAAATATTAATGTACTATTAACTAAAATATTAAAAGTCATTTAGTATAACTTCAAATATTTTTAATTCATTTATATCCTTTCTAAATGATTAATAAAACTATTTTTAAAGTATTTATTTAATATAATTATTAAATAAACTTAATGTCATTAATATCAAATTATTAATGAAATTATCCTTTATATATTAGAAGTTATATTTTATAAATTAAAATATTCTTAAACACTTTATTTTTATTTAAAATAATTTTTATAATATTAAAATCATTTTAAACTAATTTATTTAATATAAATATTAAATAAATCTAATATCATTAATATTAAAATATTAATTTTTTCATGTCAAAATATAAAAAGTTATATTTTATAACTTAAAATATTTTATAACCTTTAAATAAGTTTTATATAATTTTTAAATCATTAATTCTATTTTTCATAATTTATTTAATATATTTATTAAATAACTTAATTATCATTAATATTAATTTATTAATGAAATTTCATTACAAAATATTTAAAGTCGTTAAAAATAACTTAAAATATTTTCTTATACCATAATATAATTTTAAATGGTTTTTCAAATATTAAAATCATTTTTAAACAATTTATTTAATATAATAATTAAATAAATTAAATGCCTTTAATATTCCAAAAATATTAAATATTTATGAAATTTATTCAAATTTATAAAAAACTAATTTTTATGCTTTAAAATAATTTTAAGGAATTTATTTTGTATTTTTTCATAATTAAAAACTATTTAATACTAATTATTTAATAAAAATAATTAATTTTGTAATAAAGTATCGCTAAAGACTGGCTATAGCGACAGAACCGTCGCTATAGGTGTTCTTCGTGTTCTTTATCAAAACCAGAAATTCATAGCCAGTTGTCGAGTCAGCTAGTTTGACAATCATTTTCTTCATAATCTTAATGTATTCTGGTCAACTTAAAGTGTTTAGGTTGTAGTATAAATGTAATACTACCATCATCAATCAAGTTCATGGCCAACACATAACACAACAACAAGATCTAAGCTTCAGAAAAGCTTGACAGAGTTGTTCTTCATTTCTGGGTTGCCCAGAAATGAAAACAATTCACGGGTGCTACTTTGAACCCTTATATCTTACGCTCACATTCTAGTTTGTGAGATCTAATGGTTCATATTTGTAGTATTGATGTCCGAGTACCATTATCAAACAATTTTATATTATTTTATCAACACATAAGATGGATCTAAGCTAGTCAAAGTTGTGGTCAGGAACTGCTTTTGAAGATTTCTAGGTTACCCAGAATCTTCATCCCATGAGCTTAATAAACTTACTTTGACCACAAATTTCTTAGATTACGTGCATGATTTAAGGATTATAAAGACATGGATCGATAGTACTCATATCACCTACAAGTATATAACATCAACATGGCAAAACAATCAAAAACACGGAAGATCCATGGATCTGAAAATGGTTGTCGACTTTTTTTGGGTAATCTGGGTTACCCAGATTAGTTTCGATCATGGTCGGTCGGCGACGACTTTGACCCTCAATAACTTTCAATCTACACATGCTATGGTCTTGATTCAAGTTCTAGGTTATAGACCACATAACACACTACAAGTATCAACCTTGAAACACAAAACACATAATCATCACGGATCTATGAGGACTAACATTTGGTATCGGACACAAAAAACAAAAAATTTGATTTTTGAAAATCATCAATTTTGAGCATTTAGATGTTATGGATCTACAAGATACCAACCCAGATCTTCAATATCTATTACATATAACATGTTACAACACATAAACCTAACTTCTAACACATCACTCAAAATCAAATTTTGGGTTAGGGTTATACCTTTACTTTGGTCAATCTTGATCTTAGGGCTTCTGATTTGTTAGTGGAATTCTTGGGGCCTTGTATTGGACCGATATGTTATAAGAATTTATGGGTTTTAGAGAGAAGGTCTTGGATGAGGATGGTGAATAAATGGGCAATATGAGCACTTTTCTCTTATGATCTATATATGTTATAATTACATGCTTATAAGTTTGAGATATATGGCTGGTAGCTGGAGATTTTAAGCATGTGCGAAATCAAGAGTTGGTTACCAACTACATATATGGCGAGATACACAAGTTATCTTCAATTATGCAAAAAGGGGTATAATAGTGATTTGACTTATGATTTTAATGGCAAACATGTAACATGGCAAACCCTTAGGGTTTAACCTTAAGGTTTGGCATAAAATTTTGTAGGATTTCAATTTAGGGTTTTAATATAAAAATTCTAGTTTCAAAAAATTGTAATTAGGGTTTCTTAAAATAGTTTAGGTTTTAATTACTTAGAACTTGTTAATTAGGTTTAAAATCCTTAATTAGCATTAGGCTTAGCAATTAGGTTCCACTTAGCAATTAGGGTTTTTAATTACTAATTAGGCTTTCTAACTTTAGCCATTAGGGTTTTTAACAATTTAATACTAGGGTTTTCTATATCTTTTTTACCATAATTTGCCATCCATCAATAATACGTACATACAATACATATTTATAGCACTGAAATATAATTAATATAATATTATTATCATCATTCCTCGTTCCTAAACCAAAATTTAGGGTTTATCAGTAACATTAGATTTTTGCAGGTTACATTAAAAGTTTTTCACACATTAACCTTACACACATAACATACATATCATAACAACGACAAATAATAATATAATGTTATTATTCTCATTCCTTGAACAAAATTCAAAATTAGAGTTTGGATTCCATATCCGATTTATCTTACATACATACATACCATTATTAATTACGTTATAATAATTAACTTAAATAAAATAATTATTATAATAATTTTATAATCATTTCATATATTATTTAAATAACATAATAATCTTATTTTCATGGAAAATAAATAATAAAAACATTTCTACTATAAAATTAATTATTATAAGAATATAATTTATAATGATCAATAATTCTAAAATAAAATTAATTATTTGTAATCATTCATTTAATAAATATATTTTATATTAATCACATAAATACATACACATTACCTTGCACGCATTCTCACCTTTAAAATAAAAAAAAAATTATACGCAAAATTTTTGATTTAATTATATAGAAAATATCGGGTTATTACACTTCACCTTTGAGTCGAGTCCCGCTCCACCCGACTCAAATCATCTCGTGCTCCACCCTGATTCAACTCTATTTGTCATGAGCTCTGATAACATTTTGTAGCGGAATTGTACGATCCATCCCACATTAATTAATCAATAAATGCAACAGCATACATATAGAATGGCCGAATAAATATGTTGGACCACCTCCTTACCTAAAAGGTTAACTTATTAGGTTGAGAAATTTCTATCATCTTATTAACCCATTTATCTTCTTGAATTTATTTAATATGAGATTAAGTATGAAATATCCCAACGTGATTATAGAACAAAATATGGTCAACTGATGTAGTATTCCTTTTATTTATTTTAGTAATTAAAGTGAACTGCCAATTTTCATTAGAGATAAGCGAAAGATATTGATATTTTTAAAAAAAATAAACAAAGCAATTCTCACCTATCAGAACTTGTGTCAGTTGCTTGGTCTCTGCTCATTCTTTTTTCTTGGGTTAACAACAAACAAAAGTACAATGTACCCAATTACGGCACTCAAAGTTGCCAGGCACAACGCCATTCCGAAACACCCCAAAATTCGTGGCCAGCCATTACAGTTGCAAGAACTCCACCTTCTATACCACCCATGTGGCCAATAAGATGTAGAAACCCAAATCCAGCCCCTCTCACACCATCCTTATAGCTATCAGCTATGTAAGACTGTAGTGCGGGTATTACAATTGATAGTCCAAAGCCATTTACTGCTCTCCAGAAAGCAACTTGCCTAAAATAATGGCTTGAACCCACTGCACTTGTTCAAAATGCCCAGCAAAAGGTCCCAGTTGCAAGAATTGTGCGGTGGTCATAGTTTATAACTAATATACCTGCCATGGGTGATGAAAGTCACCGCACAAAGTTTCGTATGAATGTGAGATACCCAAGATCGGATGGTCCAGCACCAAAAGCTCACTGACTTATTTTTAAACAGAAAGAAGGAGATTCTCATCGGCACGCTCCATTATAGCCACCAGGTTGATGATAATAAGAAAGAGAAACCCCAAAAATCTTTCGTGCTAAAAAATTAGTGAACATATCACCATAATTAGGAAAAAGTGACAATGTGAATTGTAGTAGAGTTCTTCTAACATACCAACTAAATGAATAGGAGCAAACATGTTTACGTAACTTTGAAGCCTAAAATACATTTGACAATATATATGAACACCTAGTATGTGACATAATAAGATTTACTATAATTACATTATCATCTTAACCTTCAAAGCTAGGATTCTAGAAGATAACACAGAAGTTCAGTTATCGACATATATATATATATATATATATATATATATATATATATATATATATATATCTCTCACTTCTCACCCCTTTTATCGACGGATCCGTGACGATTGATCATCTGATAGTTATACATCTTTTAGCGGCTTTATATGTTGTCCGTCATTAAAAGTATAGATAGACGATTATATGATCGAACCGTCACGGTCCGTCCCATTACTAAAGTATTGAATTCAGTGAATTGGATAAGAATGAAAGCAAGATCCTAACTCTCTCTCTCTCTATGTGTGTATATATATATATATATATATATATATATATTATTGAAAACTTGTGACTCATAACATAGAAGCCCTTTGGAAAAGGCTAGTCTTGGAGCGTGGCGAGGGGTCGATCTGATACACGAGTTTACTGCTATGGTGGCGGTATTGGCCTGTTGGGTGAAGGCTTGGAGTGGCGCATGGCGTCTCTTGGTCTTGAGTGAGGTTCTTGCCAGTGGCCTTGGTGGCATACAGAACAACATGTGGCCCCTGCCTTGCACTTGGCCGATCGTGACATAGTTTTTTCTAGGTTATTTTTGGAGGGACATTATGGGTAATTGAGACAAAATGCATGTGAAGTAGGATTGGAATAGGATTAGTAGGTATAAATACTATCTATAGTAAAACCCTATGTAACCAAGGAATCATCAATAAACAACAAGCCACCTGTGTAGTACCCCAAATTGGGGAACCACGTAAAAAATATTATTTTTTTAATAATATTTTACTGTAATATCTACAAAATGAAAATGAAGAAGAAAAAAATTAAAACATTTATAACTACAAACTCAATGCAAGGAAAGCATACACATTTTCTAGATAGTACTCAAAAGAATAGTAACAACCATTACTGCAACATTGAATTGCTAAATGTTAACTAAACCAAAATTTTAAATATATTCTAGATTGTTCAAGAATTATCTTAATTAATATTAGTACATGAATTGGTGATATCCAAGTACATGTATGTACATGTATTTGATCATTATTAATGTGGATCTAGAAGTATTATACGAGTTCTATAAATAGCCTTGTACTTTGTTTATTTGAAGCAAGTGAAATCAAGTGTTCTAGTGTTTTCTAAAGTTATATTTCACTTTCTCCCTAAAATATATTCTCTTCCTAACTATCCATCAAATTGGTATCAGAGCTTTGGTCTTAACAGTAGCGCCAATATCCATAATATCCACATGTGGTCCCATCGTCATAATCATTAATAACAAAAGGATTCTTTTGCCTTGCTTTAATGAAAAAGTAGTAGTTTGCTGAGTCAATTTTGTGATATTGCATACTAAAGTGAACAAGTGGTATTCAATAAAGGAACTATATAGCAGTGGCAAAACTAAGCACACTAGCTATTATTATTTTTGTTTCTCCAAAGAAGTCTTTCAGCAGGTACCACCTAATTTTTTAAAAAAAATCACCTGGTGTGCAAAGTGGAAACTCGAAATAATTGTTGATTTTTTCAAAGCAACGTGGTGGTGGCAAATTCAAACAATTTAGTCTCTCTAATTACTCGTTTTAACGGAGAAGACTTTGATTATTGGAGCCATAATATGAAAGTACTATCGAAGTCCTTCAAGTTGTGGAGCATTGTTGAAGTGGCTATGAAGAACTAGAAACTGAAGAGGGTTTGTCACAAGCCCGGAAAAATAGTCTGAATGAGAAAAGGAGAAGGATAACAAAGGCGCTCTTCCAAATTTATCAATCGATTGAAAGATCGATGTTTGATAGAATTTTGAAGCGAAACTTCAAAAAGAAGCTTGAGATATTTTGCAATCAATATATAAAGGTGAAGAAAAGGTAAAAAAGGTACGACTCAATCTTTGCGTTTAGAATTTGAGAAGTTGCAAATCAAGAAAATGAGACTATTGGTGATTATTTTGCAAGAGTTACTTCAATTGTTAATCAAATGGCAACTAATGGAGAAGTTTTGCAAGATCAAAAAGTTGTTGAGAAAATTCTTCGGAGCTTACCACAAAAGTTTGATTTTATCATGGTAGCTATCAAAGAGTCCAAAGATGTGTCAAAATTGTTTTTGGAAGATTTGCAGGCTTCTTTAAAGGCACATGAGTTCCATGTGAATCAAAGAAATCCATCTTCAAATGATCACGCTCTCAAGTTTGAAATTACGGGAGGCTGAGGTGCTCCCCATGGTCGCGACCGCGGAGGAGGTCGTGGACGTGGAAGAGGTAGCTTCCAAGAAAACTGAGGTAGAGGCTCTAATTTTTATGGAAATGGAAGAGGATCACAAGGTAACAATAATAATTTTAAGGAAGAGTCATTTAAGTATTCAAACAATTCTCAAAGAGGAAGAGGTTGTGTTATTAATCAAAGAGGGAGAAAAGGCTATATTGAATGTTTTCATTGTCATAGGTAGTCATAAAATTAGTGAATGTTGGTTTGCACCATCCAACAAAAAAGAATCTGAATTGGTGCATGAAAATGAATCAGTTGAGAAAGATTGTCCAGAGTCATTATTAATTTCTTGTCAAGAAAATAATAATCATGTTTTGTATTTGGATAGTGGTGCCAGCAAACATATGACAGGGAATAAGGATTTATTTTACGCCTGGTGAGTTCAATTTTGGACAAATAAAAATTAGAGATGTTAGAGCTATCTGATTAAAGGAGTTGGAGAAGTCACTTTCAAAACAAAATCTGGAAAATTTGAAAAAATATCGGATGTTTATTTTGTTCTGAACATCAAAAGAAATTTATTAAGTCTTTGGACAACTTTTACGAAAAGGATTTGATATATTCTTTCATGATAAATTATGTACTCTGTCGAAAAAATAATCGAGGTTGTGGCAAAGATTAGCTTGGCGGAGAATAATTTATTTCCTTCCTCTCTCAAGTGGAAAATTTTCATTGTTTATTTGGTTTTTAATGAAGAAGTTTCAAGTTATGGCATGATTGGTATGGCCACTTGAATTTTGATGACCTAAAATTGTTAGCGATGAAAGGAATGGTGAATGGATTACCCAGTTAATAAAATGGAGGAGACTTGTGAAAACATGTCGATTGAGAAAGTTACCTTTGTAATCCATTCCCTCAAAATATTCTTGGGGTGCAAGGCGTACTTGAACTTGTACATTCGGATCATATGGACCTATGATGATGTCATATTTTGGAGTAGAGATACTTCATTTCTTTCATTGATGATTACATAAGAAAAGTGTGGACTTATTTTTTCATGAAAATCGAAAGTTTTCAAGCTTTTAAAATTTTTAAAGCGAAGTTGAAAAATTTTACGGTTGTCACATAAAGACTTTAAGAAACGGATCGAGGGTCGAGTATCTTTCAAATGATTTTCAACATTTTGTAAAGATAATGGCATAAGGCATGAATTGACAGTTCGCAATACACCGCAACAAAATGGTGTTTGCGAAAGGAAAATCGTCTGATCATGGACATGGTTCGATGCATCTTTGAAAAGAAAAAGGTTGTCCACGCCCATTTTGGGGAAGTTGTTTCTTATGCGATTTATTTGATCGGTAATTACCAACAAAAAGTTTAAAAATTTGTACTCCTTATGAAGCTTGGTATGAGAAAAACCAAGTGTCCAACACTTGAAGATTTTTGAAAGTGTAGCTTTTGCTCATGTATGCAAATTCAATAAGGACAAAACTTGATAACAAAGCGGAAAAATGTATTTTTGTTGGATATAGTGAAAGGTCAAAAGCCTTTGTATAATCCAAAAAAAAGATTATCATTAGCGGGGATGTAAACTTTGATGAAAAATCTTTTTCAATGGTGTTTGACATAAACAACATTGATGAGGTACCATTGCTTTCATGGAGGATTTGGAAGGTTGTAGCGGTATGCAGTGAAGATGATCCATCCTTGAACCTAACTATTGTTCCATCATCCTCAACGGGAGAGTCTTACGGTAGCGACCCAAGGAATCAAGACAAGAACTTTGAAGGAGATTTATGATACTACTGAGCCGGTGAGTCATGGGGGCTATTTTCTTTGCTTTCTATGCAGGGAGAAGATCCAATCTCCCATGAAGATCTGACAAAAGAAGAAAAATGAAAACAATCCATGAAGGAAGAAATTATGGCTATCGAAAGGAATGACACGTGGGGCTCGTCGGTTTACCACCGAACAAAAGACCCATTGGAGTTAAATGGATTTTAAGACAAAAGTTAAATTGAGATGGCTCCATTAATAAGTATAAAAAGTGAGGCTCGTTGCAAAGGGGTATGCACGAAAGAAGGAGAAGATTTTAATGAGGTATTTTTGTTTCAAAACTTGATCTTTGTTAGTTTAATTATATCACTTGATTCTCAAAACAATTGGAAGTTGTTCCAAATGGATGTCAAATTGGCATTTCTAAATGGGTTTCTTGAGGAAGAGATCTATGTTGATCGACCACTTTGGTTTAAATGAAGAAAGTCAAGAAGAAAAGTTTACAAGTTAAAGAAGGCTTTATATGGTTTGAGGCGGTCACACGGGGGCTTGGTATAAGCGCATTAATTAAATACTTTGATGAGAATGATTTTCAAAATGTCCTCATGAGCATACTTTATACACCAAAATTGATCATTCAAAAGGAAGATTTATGGTGGTAAGTCTCTATATTGATGATCTCATTTTTACTGGTAATGATATGGAGATGCTTAATGATTTCAAAGTTTCAATGAAACAAGAGTTTGACATGACTGATTTGGGAGAGTTACATCATTTTTTGGGTATTGAAGTTAGTCAGGTCTAGTAAGGGAATTTTTATTTCTCAAGGGAGATATCAAGAGAAATTTTGAAAAAGTTCAAGATGTAGAATGCTAATTTTGTTTCAACTCCATGTATTCTTTGGGCTTAAGTTAAGAAAGAAAGGTGAAGGAAAGCTTGTGGATCCAACCATTTACAGAAGTTTGGTTGGAAATTTGATGTATTTAACTGCCACAAGACCAGATTTAATGTTTGTTGTAAGTATGATTAGTAGGTTAATGGAGAACCTCACTCAGAACATTGGGAAGCAGCAAAACAAATTTTGAGATATGTGAAAGGCACAGTTGATTATGGATTTTTTTATGAAGCTGGTGTTCTAGTTAGTCTTACTAGATTCACAGACAGTGATTTTGGAGGTAGCATTGATGATAGAAAAAGTACTTCAGGCTATGTTTTTAATATAGGAAGTTGAGCTATTTCTTGGAGTTCAAAGAAACAACCAATTATTGCTCTTTTAACAACTGAAGCTGAATATATAGCGGTTGCACATGCTGGATGTCATCTAGTTTGGTTAGAATGAATTTTGAAGTTTCTCAAGCAAAAACAAGAAGTTGATCCAACTTTGTTTTGTGATAACACTTCGACAATTTCAGTTACTAAAAATCTAGTTCTTCATGGAAAGACAAAGCATATTCGCATTCGATATCATTTCTTAAGGGAACTTGTGAATGATGGAATTATTAGTATTAAGTATTGTAAATCGAGGAGCAGTTAGGTGGCATTTTACAAATTCAATTTACGGAAGTATTTAAGAAGCAAATCTCTAAACTTCGGAGTGAAGAATAAATTTGGTTTAATTACGGGAGGCCTTGTTAACTAAACAAAATTTTTAAATATATTCTAGATTGTTCAAGAATTATCTTAATTAATATTAGTACATAAATTGGTGATATCCAAGTACATGTATGTATCTAAGTGTTAGGTTCATGGACATGTATTTGATCATTATTAATGTGGCTCTAGAAGTATCATAGGAGTCCTATAAATAGCCTTGTACTTTATTTATTTGAAGCAAGTGAAATCAAGTGTTCTAGTGTTTTCTAAAGTTATATTTCACTTCTTTCCTAAAATATATTCTCTTCCTAATTATCCATCACTAAACAACCCATACAGGAGCTAATTATTTGAAAGAAAGTTGTTATTTTAAGAAGAATCCCAAATATCATCACCACAAATTTCCAAATGGAATTTTTTAAAATGCAACATTGTTATCACTAAAAAGTCAAATAAAACATAAGCAACTATCATAAAATGGGGGACGATGAAAGCAAACCTAAAGAGAAAGGCGGTAGCATGCTCTATATTCCAAGCAGTGAAAATCACAATTGCTTGGAGAATTTGATGTTGCAAAAAATAGATTCAATCTGCTCTCAATATACACATTGAGAAATAATGAAATTGTTGTAATCTATTCAACATTGTTGCAATCCTATATCAATGCACAGAAGGTGTAATCTTCTCAAAGGTTAACATAATTGTTTAAATAAGAGATAAACTAATCTTTTAAGCCACAATTACTACAATAGAGATTTGCTAAATCAAACCCCAATTACTTGATTCGAGAATAAAACCCTAGTTCTTTGCAATAAGAATTATAACTAAAAGCGACCTCAAATTTGAAATTTTGTTTTCTCTAAATACCATATATATATATAATAATAGCATTTTGTGTGGATAAATTTACAAATAATTTTGTACCTAAAGCATTTGCAGGAGAACTTGATGTTCTGAGATCATATTAATGGGAGAGGTAGTTGTTTTAGTTTGGTTACACAAAGACTTAACAAAAGGTTACTTGAAGCATACTTACATGATAAACACATAATTCATATATTTTATTATCCTTAATTTTTCCTTTTAATAATATTAGTTTATTTAACTAATATGTTTTATTTTATTTTGTAAGATATAGTATTTATTGCAAAAAAGTCAAAATCTTGGTGATCAAGCGATATTTAATGCTCTTATTCATATAACAAAATATCCATGAAGAATCCTACAACAGACAGGAAGAGGTGGAACAATCTTGGTGTGCAAGTCAAATCCAACAAGAGAAAAGAAAGTCTATCTATCTAGAAGATCTCTTTGAGAAGTTGATTGTCACTAGGAAGTTGAAACCTACATGAAAAAAAGGAACAAAAGTGTCAAAATTCAATGAATCTAAATTAAGGCACAAATTTATTTTCCCTATAAATAGGTCTCTTATTTTAGAGAGGAGTATTAGGTATTATATTAGTTTAGGTTAGGGGTAGGAGTAGATTAAATTACTTCTTCATTGTACATTCGTTGGATGATCATTAATTAAAAGAAGTTTTCTTATTTATTTTTAATCTTCTTCTTTTCTTTATTTTAGTTAGTTTAATTATTTTCCATGTCTAGCTAATTTTTTTTAAATCTAGGATGGAGATGAAATTAAATAATTATTCTTTATAATATTTTCATCTCTTCTATTATTTATACTTTTATGTTTAATTGATTTAGCCTTCATATTTCATTTTTGAAATATTTTAGCTTTTATAGTTCTTATGTGATTTTAAATTAATTAAGAGGTTTTGATAGATTATTATTAAAATATGAGTTTTTCATAATCCCTTTTTGCTCAAAGAAGTTTTGATGGGTTATAGTTAATCCTTAAATTGTCATAGTCTATGCTTGCCCGCGTTAATTGTAAAATTACGAAATTAAAGGGAAGAGAGATCAAAATCATAGCTGAGTTATAAAAATAGAAAAGATTGAATTATATGTTATGTTTATTATTTAATGGATTCAATTCTAGATTGTTTCCTAATTATTAGTTTTCATATTCTAGTTAATTAATTTTCGATTTTATTTCTAATTACTTTATAATAGATATTAAGGATACGTTAAAATTAATCTAGTCTCTGTGGGTTCGATATGTACTTGTTAGTTCTTCAATTCGACATTGCGCACTCTCTGATTACATGTTTTTATCACATCAAGTTTTTGGCCAATTCTGGGGGACTAGAATTAGTTTTTATTCCTTAATTTTTATTTATTGAATTATTTTTAACTCTAATATTTTTTTAGGATTATCAAGTGGATCGAAGAAGCAAAAGATAAAGATTTTGTTGTTGCGCTTTCTTTGGTACTTAAATAGTATCTCCAAATTTTTTTAAAAAATAAGTAGTTTAGTTTTGTTTTTTTATTAATTTTTTTTCCGCATTCATGCTTTCACACACGTAGAGCACATCCTGTTAGGTTTTTATTTTATTTTTATTTTTGTCAAATATAAACTGTGGTGATTGCTGGAGGATTAAGGTACGTTAAAAATTTCTCTTTCTTTTGTAATTCACATAGTTTTAGAACACTTTATTTGTTTACAGTTTTTTTTATTTGTGCATTCTCATTTGTAATCTAACATTAAGGGCAAAAACACATAATAAGAAAAAAGGTGGAGATTTCATCACCTTTCCTTAGCCCACAAACCACCCATTCATTTTGCATAACCTTACCTTAATAAAATCAAGTAGACGTTGGCCCATAGGAATTTCGAGCTCAATTAGGACAAGGGACTCCAAGAGGAGGCTAAATTTTAAATTAATTAAACTATTGGTGTCTAGGCAAGTAGTTCAAAACGTAAACGCCTAAAGAACGTGTGGTTATTCAATTAGTCACCGTACCTATGGAGAGACTCCCACCTTTCTTACATTTACTTGGCTAGTGGTGTGATTAATTTTAAATTTGGTGGACCTTAATGTTTAACTGTAGGAGTTGTCTAGATTTTATTTAGGTTAACCGTAGAATTAGGTTTCTTATTTTATTTTATTTTTATTTTTTATTTGTATTTTTTTTTGTGACTTTCGTGGTTAGTTTTCTATTTGTTTTGTGATTTGTGGAAAGATGAATTCTTACTATAATTGGAATAATAATTTTGCTTGGGATCAAGAACCCTATGAAAATTTTAAGGCACACCAAGTAAATCAATTTTTTCTAACTTATGAAATTTTTTATCTAAGTTCATATCCATATCCATATCCATATTCGAATCCAGAACCTCAATATCTTTGTTCTTTATTTTTCATTTGTATATATTGAGGACAATGCATGATTTAGGTATGGGGGAGTTTGTTTGTATTGTTAGATTTTTATTATTATTATTATTTAGGAAAAAAAAGATAAAAAAATTGAAAAAATGAAAAAAATTGTTTGACTTTTATGGATTGAATTTATTCTAATAATTGTCCGTGGAGCTAAAACTTATGAGTAAGATTAAAAGATTTAAAAGTACTCTTGAACCTTTGATAAGATACAAAATCTTAGTTTGAAACACCACTTTGAGTAAAATAAAGTTCCTATGCATTTCTACACTTCACGTTTGCACCAAGTCTTAGTTGTGGTGTATAAACTACGATTCAAGTAATTTCAAAAAAAAATTGAAATAAAAAAATGTAGAAAAAAAGTTGAAAAAGAAAAAAAAATAACTGCTTCAATGTCCATTAAACGAAATAAATTGGGTATCGAAATCATAGAAAGCATTGATATTCACGTTTTAAAGTTTGATGGATTAAAGCAGCTTGACTAGTCTAATTTTGTGTCCTTTGTTACTCGAGTTGGTAAACTTTTAGGGGTGTCTCTACACCTAGTGCCCTAAAGTTTACTAGTTTGGGAGTCATTGTGTGACGCCCCCAAAATAGGTATACATCACCTATTTTGAGTCGTCAATAACATGGTACAGAAACAACTACAACTTTATTAATACAACATATAAACTATGAGTTTAAAAACAAATACTGTCATCTAGACAATATTCACACCCAAATAAGTCCTCATTACAATTATTGGTACATTATTTTACAAAAATGGTGAGGACTACTAAGATAACTTTTTAGATCCATCATTCCACACCCCGACTAGAACTCGCTACATTCTCGCCTCCTGGGAAGAAAATTGGAATAAAAAGGAAAAGGGTGAGCTCAACTAGCCCAGTAAAGAATATTATGACTAAGATAATATAGAACAAATTATCGTTAGTCTTCAAAAGGGAAAAATCTGATAAAATACAATAGACAACAAGTTTCAGATCAATATTCGCAGCAAAAATAAAAATTCATAGATGAGTTAGGTAGAGAATGAAATCGACTATAATCTATGAAATTAAAAATCCATCATCATTATTTTATCCTGTAACATCAATCAATATTAATCTTGAATCAAATATTCATCTTTTACTACTGAGGCCAAAGATATTCATCGATTAATCATGTTCATCTCAACACTGCATCATCTTTGCACTACGGGCCAAAGATATTCATAAGAAAATCAACCATCTTTTTACTACGGGGCCAAAGATATTCAATAATATCATCATTTAGGGTGAGGATGATGAAAAATATTTTAAAGAAAACGAATCCAAAGTGAACAAAATATGAAATATTAAGGATTAAGTACTTTCAACAATTCGAGTTCAAAAATACTTCATAAATAATCATAGTGAAGTAAAATTCAAGAATGATCAAAACATGGATACAATCAAAGCTAGTATCCATAATAGATATTTTGGACAAAATAATAGTGCAAATTTAATTTTTCGTGAATAATGTCTTAGTATTCGTGAATAATAATACGTGAATAGTATCGTGATAGTAAATAAATAAGAACTAACACTAAAATTTCCAAAGAAAAATCTTACCAATATTACGGCATAATGATATTAGAAGAAATAATATCATTTTTTAAAAAATAATATCCCTTACCTTGAAAGATCAATTTACTTAAATTTGGAATCTTTGGATATAGTCTTTGAAGGGACTTGCAGTAGTATAGCAACACTCAAAGTATCAAAATACTCACAAGAATACGCTCGATAATATAGAGAGAGAGAAAACTTGAGTTTTGGTGTGATTTTCAATTCTAACCTAAGCACCATATTTATAGGAAATGCTTAGAACACCAAAGCGAGAAAATTTAATAAATTAATAATATAATTTTTCAAATTTCCTATGCCCTAGATTTGGCCCAAAACATCAATACCATGTGCCAAAACATTAAAAATGTTTTTCTTAATTAAAATATTTTAAACTTTAAAATTAATTATTAGAACTTGAACTTCAATAATTCATAATAAATAGCCATTTTATCAGATAAATTCAAACCACATATCCTTTCCATAGGAAATTCCATTCTCTACAACTTTGTAAGTTTAAGTTTTTCCAAATTCTAAATAGAAAGTTGATCGAAATCCACAAGCGAGGCGATTTTACGGTGCTATAAACCAATTTCGATCAAAAATGGGGTCCAAAACATGTTTAACATGTTTTAAACATTAATTGTAACAAAAATACTCCTCCTCCTCATATACTCATATATCCCACATTCATTGTAAAAATATCACCATTATTATATTATTAAAATATAATAATATATTTAAATAAATTATTTATCGAGAAAAGATAAAATAATAATTTTTTTGAACAATTGTCACATTAAAAATTTTCTCCATCTATATCCACATAAAATAAATATTTTCCTTATCATATAAATCAATAATTAATTATTCACAAATAATATTATAGATTTACAATACTGACAACCAGATAGTTCCCAAGAAAGAGGGGTTTTTCCAATAAGGATTTCTCTCTTCTTGGCGCGCATGATTAGGTGACCAAACCTCTCCTTAGACGAAACTTTCTAGACATTGCCAATAATGTTATCTAATAATATTATTCAAATAATATGAATTATTGATCGATAATGAAAATCTTGTGTAATCTGATAATATAAAATATCGGTATCAGCAGCAATTATTGAATCAATAAAATAAAATATTGAGCGATAACTCTCGTAACAATTATTGAGTAATGCCTTCTACGTAAGAATCAATAATTGGAGCAATACTGGTAATACTCTTGTATTTTAACCACCGAAAGTATTCCAAGATATTACTTGATAACTACTCTGTTTTATTTATAAACAATTTATACTTGTCGTTTTCTTCATCCAATAAACTTTTCGATTATGGAGGTGATGGTAGTCGTACAAATATTCTCCAGCGGTAAGAATATTCCACGACCAAACGAATATTCTCCTATAAAATGAATATTTTATAACCACTTGCATATTTGAAATATTTAGCATTTTACCCCTAACTAACCACATTAATCAAATCAACCCTTACTATTTCAAAATAATAAATAGAGAAAATTTAATTTTATTTATAATAAGTTGGGGTCTTACAACCTCCCTCCTTATGAAATTTCATCCTCGAAATTGACGTCGTACGTTACTGGTGTTTCAAAAGGTGAGGATACCTCGCTTTCATTTCCATTTTCAACTCCCAGGTCATTTCCTCAATAGCATGGTTTCTCCACAAAACTTTAACCTGTGGTATGACCTTTGTACGCAAGACGTGCTCCTTCCTATCCAAGATCTTGACAGGTACCTCCTCATACGTTAAGTCTTCGGCTATCTCATCCGGTTCTAACTCAATAATGTGGTTCGGGTCTTTCACATATTTATGAAGCACAAATATGTGAAACACATTATGAACACGAGACATACTTGGAGGTAATGCGAGTCTATAGGCTACATTCCCTACTTGGTCAAGAATCTGAAATGGACCAATAAATTGTGGATTGAGCTTTCCTCTCTTCCCAAATCTTGTAACTCCCTTCCATGGGGCAACACGCAACAATACATGATCCCCAATACTAAATTCAATGTCCTTTCGATGAAGATCCGCATAACTCTTTTGTCGATCTTGAGCCATTTGTATACGTTGTCGAATCATTTGGATCTTTTCCGTAGTTATACGTACCAACTTGGGTCCCAATAATGTTGCTTCACCCACCTCATCCCAACATATTGGAGAGCGACAATTTCATCCATACAATGCTTCGAATGGAGCCACACCTATACTTTCCTGATAACTGTTGTTGTAGGAGAATTCCACCAATGGTAAATACTTATCCCAACTCCCTTTGAAATCTAGGACACAGAGTCTTAATAAATCTTCAAGAGTTTGAATAGTCCTCTCTGATTGTCCGTCCGTTTGAGGATGGTATGCCGAACTGAATCGTAAATCCGTGCCCATAGCTTTTTGCAAGCTAACCCAAAATCGTGAAGTGAATCTTGGGTCACGATCCAAAACTATGGATACTGGCATGCCATGCAATCTCACAATCTCATTTACATACATATGAGCAAGACGTTCAAGGGAATAAGTCTCCCGTATCGGAAAGAAATGAGCAGACTTGGTTAACCTATCAACAATAACCCAAATAGCATTTATGCCTTGAGAAGCCGTGGGGAAGACCCGTTATGAAATCCATGGTAATGTGTTCCCACTTCCATTTCGAATCTCAAGTGGTTGCAATGGACCCTTAGGCACTTGATGCTCCGCCTTTACACGTTGACAAGTTAAACACCTCGAGATAAACTTCGCGATCTCTCTCTTCATATTGTTCCACCAAAATGTATATCGAAGATCACGATACATTTTGGTACTTCCAGGATGGATTGCAAATGGTGTATTGTGTGCCTCCATCATGATCTTGTTCTTTAAATCAGAATCGTTAGGAACACAAAGTCTGGAGTGGACTCAAAGTATTCCTTCTTCATCGATTCTTGCTCCTGGAATAACACCCTCTTGTACTTTCTTCTTCATACGCGCATCATTTCTGGAGTCGTGGCTTGAGCAACTTTAACTTCATCGATTAAAGTTGGTTCTATCGCGATACTTGACATCATCATACTCGTTCCTCGCATATGATCTTCTACTCATCGCGTCGGCTACTACGTTTGCTTTTCTAGGATGGTATTGAATGGTGTGGTCATAATCTTTTATATCTCGAGCCAACGTCGTTGTCGCATGTTGAGTTCCTTTTGGGTGAAGAAATATTTGAGGCTTTTATGGTGCGAATATATCTCCACTTTCTCTCCATATAGATAGTGCCTCCATCTTTAGCGCTTGAAAACGATTCACGCTAACTCTAGATCATGAGTAGGATAATTCCTCTCATATTCTTTAAGTTGTCATGAGGCATAGGCTATGACTTTCCCACGTTGCATGAGAACACATCCTAACCCTTTGCACAAGCATCACTTTGTGATAACAAATCCATCCGAACTAGATGGTATTATCGAAGCAGTCTTTGAAATGATTCTCCTCTTGATCTCTTGGAAACTCTCCTCGCATTCCTCACTCCATACGAATTTTGTATCTTTCCGAGTCAGCTGAGTTAATGGAGTAGCGATTCAAGAAAATCCTTCCATGAATCTCCGATAATAACCAAATTAAGCCCAAAAAGCTACGTGCCTTGATTCTGACTTTGGTTTGCTCCCAACTTTGTATTGCTTCAATCTTCACCGATCAACAGATACTCCATATTTTGACACCACATGCCCAAGAAATGCTACTTCCTCAAGCCAAAATTCGTATTTCTTCAACTTAGCATATAACTTGTTTTCACGAAGCCTTTGGAGTACCAGCTTCAAATGGTGCTCATGATCTTCACGGCTTTTGGAATATATGAGAATTTCATCAATAAAGATAACAACGAATCGATCCAAATAGTCCTTGAATACTCGGTTCATCATATCCATGAAAGCCGCAGGAGCATTACTCGATCAAAAGACATGACTAAAATTCATAATGCCCATCTACCGAGTTACTAAAGGCGGTCTTTGGAATATCCTCGATTATAATCTTGGTGATGATATCCGAGCGAAGATTGATCTTTGAAAAGAATTGTGCTCCTTTGGTGGTTGGTCAAACAAGTCATCAATGCGAGGTAGAGGATACCATTCTTGATGGTGACATGGTTCAATTCTCGATAGTCAATACAAAGTCGCATACTCCCATCTTTCTTCTTTTTAGAAATAAAGCAGAGCACCCCAAGGAGATGTACTAGGGCGAATGAAACCGATGTCCAACAACTCCACGTAGTTGGACCTTTAACTCTGAAGTTTAATAGGAGCCATTTGATATGGGGTTTTAGAAATGGGCTTTGTACGGGTTCAAGATCAATAAAGAATTCAACTTCACGTTACGGGGTAGGCAATCCGAAGTTCTTGAGAAACAATTCGGAAATTTACTAACAACAGAATATTATTCAAATCGGCGTGTCTTTATTCAAATCCATAACATGGGCTAAGAAAGCTTGACATCCGTTTTTCAATAAACGAATAGCTTTATGACTTAGATATAGCGATTATTGATTTTAATGGTTTAGTTGCTTGAATTAAATACAACAAGTTGGTTAGGAATATGAAAACTAACAACCTTACGAAAAAAATCAATTTTAGCATGATGAGTAGTTAACCAATCAATCCCTAAAATCACATCAAAAGCAAGTATCTTTAAAGAGATAAGGTCAATGGGTAATGTGAATGGTGCCAACTTGAATCAAACAAGATTTATAAGCGATGGATGTGATGAAAGTTTCTCTAACTGAAGTCTCCACGAGATAAGTTAAAATCTAATTTCTCGAATCAAGTTTAAACGTTGACCACAAGTAGGAGAGATAAATGAATGGGTAGCACCGGTATCAAGTAAGGTATAAACTTCGCAAGAATTTATAAATTAGCTTACCCGTGATCACCTCGTTTGGGTTCCTCGCATTTTGACCGATCACAACAAACGCTCTTCCAGAATCGTTGACTTTGACTTTTCGGGGACGACCTTTTGAGTCACCATCCCCATTGAACTTGGTTTCGCTCTCGCATAATCTCGAGCGATATGTCCTTCTTTCCATAATTATAGCATACCTTGAACTGTTGTGGGCATTTTGGGTGATATGTCCCTCTTTTCCACATTTATAAGATATGACCGTGGTCGTTCTCCTCCCTTAGAACCGATTCTTTCTTTGTGTTGGCGTCTTCACATGGTCGTTGTTAAATCTCCTCTTTTAAAATCTCCCCAGACTTGCTTCTTCTATTTTCATGGCCATGATTTCCACCAGAGTGGTTACCATTCTTATCCGTATTTTTCTTTCTCCGCCGGTTATCGTTGTTTTGATGATTTCTATCTTAGCAGTATGATCCTGGTTGTGGTCCCTCGGTTGAGCGTACTACTCGTTATCTCGCTCTAATAATTGAGCCACTGCTGACAACATCTAAATAGAGAGAAAATTTATGAGAAATGAGATATTGGCGTATGTTGGGTTTCAAACCTCTCGAAACATCCGCGTCATACGTTCCTCATTCTCCACCAAATGAGGTGCAAACCTGGATAACTCTGCAAACTTTGCCTCGTATTGGGACACTGTCATGTTATTTTGTTCCAATCTAATAAACTCTACTTCCTTCATATGATGAATACTTTCGTGAAAGTACTTGTCATTGAATAGTTTCAAATGTCTCCCAGACATCTTTGAGTCTTACCGGGATGGGTACGCTTCATAGATTCCCACCAAGAATTTGCCTCATTCACGAACATAAAGGTGGCGAATGGAACCTTCTTCCTTCCGTGCATCCCAAGACATCGAATATCTTGGTAATTTTTTGACCCACGTTTACGCCTTAATCGGATTCGGCTTTCCCCAGAATTCAGGTGGTCCTAACTCTTTGAACTGCTTGGTTGTGACAAACCGTGCATTATTATCATTTTTACCTGTATTTTGTACACGAGTCTCCCTCATCTGATTTTGCATGAACTACAAAAAGCTTCTAAACATCTCGTCATTCATCATCTGCTCAGTGGTGTTGTTCAAAGGAGGAACATTGCCAGCCTGTTGCACGTTCTCCTCGTTGGTGAGTAAAGGTGTCTCCACAGTCTCATTTACTCCACTATTAACATTCTCAGTCTACATTCTCAAATACTTCCATAAAACAAGGGTTAATTAAGGAAATCAACATATCACATAATATCCCTATATACTGACCAACTAACAAATAAGCTTAGGTAGGACACACTAGCGAAGGATTTACTCTGTCTCTCCTCCTAGTTTTATTCCCCGATCTCCGCCAGAGATCATATCCCTAAGTTCGATACCAATCATGGCGCCCCCCAAAATAGGTATACATCACCTATTTTGAGTCAATCAATAACATGGTAGAGAAACAACTACAACTTTATTATTACAACATATAAATCATGAGTTTAAATACAAATATTATCATCTAGACAATATTCACACCCAAATAAGTCCTCATTACAATTATTGGTACATTATTTTACAAAAAATAGTGAGGACTACTATGATAACTTTCTAGATCCATCATTCCACACCCCACTAGAACTTCAGCTACATTCTCGCCTCCGAGAAGAAAATGGAACAAAAAGGAAAAGGGTGAGCTCAACTAGCACGAGAAAGAATATTATGACTAAGATAATATACAACAAATTATCGTTAGTCTTCAACAGGAAAAATCTAATAAAATACAATAGACAACAAGTTTTAAATCAATATTCGCAGTGAAATAATAATTCATTAGATGAGTTAAGTAGAGAATGAAATCTACTATAATCTATATAAATTAAAAGTCCATCATCATTATTTTATCCCTATAACATCAATCAATATACATCTTGAATCAAATATTCATCTTTGCACTACGTGCCAAAGATATTCATCGATTAGTCATGTTCATCTCAACACTGTACATCTTTACACTCTGGGCCAAAGATATTCTTAAGAAAATCAACCATCTTTGCACTACGTGCCAAAGATATTCAATAATATCATCATTTAAGATGAGGGATGATGAAAAATATTTTAAAGAAAAGCGAATCCAAAGTGAAACAAAATAACAAATATTAAGGATTAAGTATTTTCTTTTTTTTCCATGTTCAAAAATACTTCAAAAATAATCATAGTGAAGTAAAATTCAAGAATGATCAAAACATGGATAAAATCAAAGCTAGTATCCATAATAGATATTTTGGACAAAATAAGAAATTTAATTTTTCGATGAATAGTTAGTCGTATTCGTGAATAGTCACAGATATCGTGAATAGTGTCGTATCGTGAATAGTAACTCCAAACACTAAAAGATAGAAATTCTACAAAAAAATCTTTCCGTTTATTAATAGTACATAATAGATAACTCGTGAATAATAAATAATATCACTTTTGAATAAAAAATAATAACCCCACTTACCAAATTTGATAGAAAGTTCAACCCAATATTTCAAATAATGATATTGAAGAAATAATATCATTTGAGAAGAAAATAACATCCCTTACCTCGAAAGATCAGACTTCTAAATCAAACACCTGATATAGGCTATGACTTGGACTTGCATCAAAAATACTCAAAGTATACTCGAAATACTCACAAGAATAGAATATAGAGAGAAACTTCGCTTTAAATTGTGTAATTTTCAATTCTAACCTAATAGCACCATATTTATAGGAAAATCTTTAGAAAACAAATCAAAAACGAAAAAATTTAATAATTATTAATAATATAATATTTCTCAAATTTCCTATGCCCAATTCTTATTTGAAAGTTTTCCCCAAACATGACCACAATGTGCCAAAACATTAAAAATGTTTTATTATTTAAAATATTTAAAACTTCCTCCTCGAAATTAATTATTTTAGAACTTCGTAACATCAATAATTCATAATAAATAGCCATTTTATCAGAAAAAATTTTAATTTTCAACAATTGTCACATGTCCTTTCCATAGGAAATTCAATTCTCTACAACTTTGAATAAGAATTAGTTTTTCCAAATTCCAAATCACAAGTTGACCAAAATCCACAACGGAGCAATTTTACTGGTATAAACCAAACCTTTAGATCAAGAAATGGGGTCCAATATTACATGTTTAACATGTTTTAAAACATTATTAATTGTAACAAAAAAATACTCCTCCTCATATACTCATATATCCCACATTACATGTTTCAAGACAATTCAAATACATTCATGTACTTAGATATCACCAATTCATGTACTAATATTTATTAAGATATTTCTTGAATAATCTAGAATATATTTGGTTTAGTTAACAAGGCCTCCCAGAAACCAAATTTATTCTTTCACTCCGAGCTTAGCGATTTGCTTCTTGAATACTTCTCCGTAAATCGGCTTTGTAAAAATGTCACCACCGCTCCTCGATTTACAATACTTGATATTGATAATTCCATCATTCACAAGTTCCCTTAAAATGAAATGATATCGAATGCGAATATGCTTTGTCTTTCCATGAAGAACTGGATTTTTAGTAATCAAATTGTTGAAGTATTATCACAAAACAAAGTTGGACCAGCTTCTTGTTTTTGCTTGAGATACTTCAAAATTCCTTCTAACCAAACTAGATGACATCCAGCATGTGTAGCCACAATATATTCAGCTTTAGTTGTTGAAAGTTTAACAATAGGTTGTTTCTTTGAACTCCAAGAAATAGCTCCGCTTCCTATATTAAAAACATAACCTGAAGTACTTTTGCTATCATCAATGCTACCTCCAAAATCACTGTCTGTGAATCCAGTAAGACTAACTGGAACACCAGTTTCTTAAAAATTCCATAATCAACTGTGCCTTTCACATATCTCAAAATTCGTTTTGCTGCTTCCCAATGTTCTGAGTGAGGCTTCTCCATGAACCTGCTAATCATACTAACAACAAACATTAAATCTGGTCTTGTGGCAGTTAAATACATCAAATTTCCAACTAAACTCCTGTAAATAGTTGGATCCACAAGCTTTCCTTCACCTTTCTTGCTTAACTTAAGCCCAGTAACACATGGAGTTGAAACAGAATTAGCATTCTCCATTTTAAACTTTTTCAAAATTTCCCTTGCATATCTCCCTTGAGAAATAAAAATTCCCTTACTGGACTGACTAACTTCAATGCCCAAAAAATGATGTAATTCTCCCAAATCAGTCGTGTCAAACTCTTGTTTCATTGAAGCTTTGAAATCATTAAGCATCTCCATATCATTACCAGTAAAAATGAGATCATCAACACAGAGACTTACCACCATAAATCTTCCTTTTGAATGATCAATTTTGGTGTATAAAGTATGCTCCTGAGGACATTTTTAAAAACCTTTCTTCTCAAAGTAAGTATTAATACGACTATACCAAGCCCTTGGTGACTGTCTCAAACCATATAAAGCCTTCTTTAACTTGTAAACTTTCTCTTCTTCACCTTTCTTCACGAAACCGGGTGGCTGATCAACATAAATTTCTTCCTCAAGAAACCCATTTAGAAATGCCGATTTTTGACATCCATTTGGAATAACTTCCAATTATTTTGAGCAAAGAAGTGATATAATTAAACGAACAGTATCAAGTCTTGAAACAGGTGCAAATATCTCATTAAAATCTTCTCCTTCCTTTTGTGCATACCCCTTTGCAACGAGCCTCGCTTTGTACTTATTGATGGAGCCATCTGAATTTAACTTTGTCTTAAAAATCCATTTAACTCCAATGGGTCTTTTGTTAGGTGGTAAACTGACGAGCTCCCATGTGTCATTCCTTTCAATAGCCATAATTTCTTCCTTCATGGATTGTTTCCATTTTTCTTCTTTTGCTGCATCTTCATGGGAGATTGGATCTTCTCCTGCATAGAAAGCAAAGAAAATAGCTCCTGCATCTACTGGCTCCGTAGTATCATAAATCTCCTGCAAAGATCTTGTCTTGATTGCTTCGGGGCTGCTATCAGAAGACGCTCATGTTGAGGATGATGGAACATCAATTGGGTTCAAGGATGGATCATCTTCACTTGGCATACTGCTACAACCTTCCAAATCCTCCACGAGCAATGGAACCTCATCTGCAGTGTTTATGTCAGCATCATTGAAAAAAGATTTTTCATCAAAGTTTACATCCCTGCTAATGACAATTTTCTTTGTTTTTGGATTATACAGCTTGTAGGCTTTTGACCTTTCACTGTATCCAACAAAAATACATTTTTCTGCCTTGTCATCAAGTTTTGTCCTTATTGCATTTGGTACATGAGCAAAAGCTACACTTCCAAAAATCTTCAAGTGTTGGACACTTGGTTTTCTCCCATACCAAGCTTCATGAGGAGTACAATTTTTTAAACTTTTTGTTGGTGACACATTGATCAAGTAAACCGCACAAAGAAACAACTTTTCCGCCTAAAATTGGGCGTGGCAACCTTTTTTTTTTCAAAGATGATCGAACCATGTCCATGATTGTAAAATTTTTCCTTTCGCAAACACCATTTTGTTGCGGTGTATAGCGAACTGTCAATTCATGCCTTATGCCATTATCTTTACAAAAATGTTGAAAATCATTTGAAAGATATTCTGACCCTCGATCAGTTCTCAAAGTCTTTATGTGACAACCAGAAAATTTTTCAACTTCTTCTTTAAAATTTTTAAAAGCTTGAAAACTTTCTGATTTTTCATGAAGAAGATAAGTCCACACTTTTCTTGTGTAATCATCAATAAAAGAAATGAAGTATCGATTACCTCCAAAAGATGACACTGTCATAGGTCCACACAGGTCTGAATGAACAAGTTCAAGCGGTTTGCCTTGCACCCTATGAAGATTTTGAGGGAAATGGATTACGGTGCAACTTTCCCAACTGGCATGCTTCACAAGTCTCCTCCGCTTTTATTAATGCTGGGTAATCCATTCACCATTTCTTTCATCGCTAACAATTTTAGGTCATTCGAAATTCAAGTGGCCATACCTTTCATGCCACAACTTGAAACTTCTTCATTAAAACCAAATAAACAATGAAAATTTTCCACTTGGAGAGGAAGTGGAAATAAATTATTCTCCGCCAAGCTAATCTTTGCCACAACCTTTGATTATTTTTTTGACAGAGTACACAATTTATCATGAAAGAATATATCAAACTCTTTTCGCAAAAGTTGTCTAGTACTTAGCAAATTGCTTTTAATGCCCGAACAAAATAAGCATCCGACATTTTTTCAAATTTTCCAGATTTTGTTTTGAAAGTGACTTCTCCAACTCCTTTAATTGTATAGGCTCTAGCATCACCAATTTTATTTGCCCAAAATTTGACTCCACCGGGTAGAAAATAAATCTTTATTCCCACATATCATATGTTTGCTCGCGCACCACTATCCAAATACCAAACATGATTATTATTTTCTTGACAAGCAATTAATAATGACTCACGAACAATCTTTCTCAACTGATTCATTTTCATGCAACAATCCCGATTCTTTTTTGTTAGATGGTGCAAACCAACATTCACCGATTTTATGACCGTGCCTATGATGATGAAAACATTTCAATATATCCTTTTCTCCTCTTTGATTAATAACACGACCTCTTCCTCTTTGAGAATTGTTTGAATACTCAAATGACTCTTCCTTAAAATTATTATTGTTACCTTGTGATCCTCTTCCATTGCCACGAAAATTAGAGCCGTTACCTTTGTTTCCTTGGAAGCCACCTCTTCCACGTCCACGACCTCCTCCACGGCCGCGACCACGGGGAGCACCTCGACCTCCCGTAATTTCAGACTTGAGAGCTTGATCATTTGAAGGTGGATTTCATTGATTAACACGAAACTCATGTGCCTTTAAAGAAGCCTGCAAATCTTCCAAAGACAATTTTGACACATCTTTGACTCTTCGATAGCTACCACGATAAAATCAAACTTTTGTGGTAAGCTTCGAAGAATTTTCTCAACAACTTTTTGATCTTGCAAAACTTCTCCATTAGTTGCCATTTGGTTAACAATTGAAGTAACTTTTGAAAAATAATCATCAATAGTCTCATTTCCTTGCATTTGCAACTTCTCAAATTCTAAGCGCAAAGATTGGAGTCGTACCTTTTTTACCTTTTCTTCACCTTTATATATTGATTGCAAAATATCCCAAGCTTCTTTTGAAGTTTCTGCTTTCGAAATTCTATCAAAAATTGGCCTTTCAATTGCTTGATAAATTTGGAAGAGTGCCTTGTTATCCTTCTCCCTTTTCTCATTCAAACTATTTTTCTGGGATTGTGATAAACCCTCTTCAGTTTCCGGTTCTTCATAGCCATCTTCAACAATACTCCATAACTTGAAGGACTTCAATAATACTTTCATATTATGGCTCCAATAATCAAAGTCTTCTCCGTTAAAGCGAGTAATTAGAGAGAGACTAGATTGTTTGAATTTGCCATCACCCCGCTGCTTTTTTTTTAAAAAAAACAAAAAAAAATACCTTGTGTTGGATGAGGATGATCGGAGGCTTATATGGGATTTGAAAAAGCTGCAAGGTAATTTCTTTATTACCAAATCTTCGTGCAACCAACCATGCAATTCGTCGACTTTGTGACATAAGGCCCACTTGAAAAACCTCTCAAGTCAAAATCACAATATTACTTGTTTACAATTTCACAAAATGAGTCTGCAGTCTTATTCCTCTCTTGGTAATGATGATGGGACCACTTGCCTTCTTGGTGGAATTTTTGGACTTGCTAACTTGTTGAAATCGGATCACTTTTAAAAGCTCGCTTCATCTAACGACTTTGATAGTTGCCAATTGAGACTCCTGATGCTCTTCTTTTTTTTTAACTAGCTCGATACCACTTGATGGAAGATTAGGAAGAGAATATATTTTAGGGAGGAAGTGAAATGTAACTTTGGAGAATATAAAACACTTTGATTTCACTTAATTCAAAATGAACAAAATACAAGACTATTTATAGACTCATATAATACTTCTAGATCCACAATAATAATTACTACATGACCACATTCATGTATATGAACCTAACCATTACATGTTTCAAGACAATTCAAATACATTCATGTACTTAGATATCACCAATTCATGTATCTAATATTAATTAAGATATTTCTTGAATAATCTAGAATATATTAGGTTTAGTTAACAATCGGGATGAGCCACTTTGTGATTATCGGCGTGAAATCGATCGGGATGAGTCAATTATGAAATCGGTCGACTTAAGCTTTTGAATTTGGGTGATATTCATCGATCATCACATTAATATTTTTTGTTTTAATTATTTGCCACGATAAATATTCTTGCCACGTGTCGTCCCACATCATAAATAAACTAACATCCGTTTGTCTAAATTGTCATTTTTTAACGGGAGGGGCATATTTGAAAAAAAATTACGTTTTATAACGTTAGATGTCTTTTGGAAAAAAAAAAGTTTAGGGTTTAAGTGAAAGTGGGGCGTCCGTAAAAATCGAAAAGATTTTTTTGCACCTTCGCCTTCAATAAAAAATTGAGCAAAAAGAAAGCCAAGTTTAAAAGAATTTGGGGAGTTAATATCTAATCCAACTATTTTGAATGAAAAAAAAATGAAAATCTAATTGAATTGGCATCATTTTCTTTGCAGCGTGGCATCTATTATTACCCATTCCTTCACCCAAACGCGCATGGCTTGGGGCAAGATTGATTTCGGTGAGTATGTTTGTAGCTATTAAAATCATTACTGCTTCTAGCATTTCATGCTAAGTATTAATGTTTTTTTGAAGTTTCTGTTTTTTCAATAAAATCGTTTCTTTTTAATTCTCAGTATGCAATAACTATCATATTTCCTATCATAAGAGCTGAAGGAATCAGACAAATGTTCTTTTCCCTAGAGTTATTACGGCATATTACAGATGTCCCCCCACCAACTGATACAATGCAATCAACTCCTATTCTTTTTATTTTAAATTCTTATTGTACTGAGATTCTTTTAGCAAACCTTATTTACTTTGAGAGTTCAGCAAGTCAGGAATTTTTTTTTAAACCTTAATTATTACATTTCAAAATCCGGCAGTAATTCTTGTACTAGAATCAGGATTCAGTCTGTACAGGAATTATACTTCCTTGAAATGAAATTTAACGACGAAAGAATAATTCAAAGAATATGCTTCGTTGTCGGAGTAGTTGCAATATGATTATCAGACTATTATAAACATGTTTCATGTAAATAACCATTTCAAGATGTGCAACTTCTTGTAGCCATTTTGGTTTTGTATTTAACTCAGATATTTAATGTTCCTGTTTTAGGGTTTTATGCTAAAAGGCATTTTGGTGTTTGATTAAGTTTTTTTTTTTTACATCAGAAATGGGTTAAATGTTTTTTCAATCACCGTACTATATGTCAACTTACAGATGGATAACTGAATTTTTTTTTTACATTCAACTCATTTTTTTCGATTTTTTAACAAAAAATTTAAAAACCGTTAAGTCAAGGATTTGACTTAACGAAACGATCTAAGCGGTGACTTGTCAAAAAAAAAATTTATGTGGCGGTTAGTATCGGACGTATAAAATGATGATGTGGATTTAGAGAAAATTTTTTATGAAAAAATACAAAAAAAATATTTTAAAGTATAATATAAATTATAAAAATTAGCCCAAAAAAAAAGAAAATAAATAAATAAAAATAATTATTTTTAATAAAAATTAAAAAAAGCAGTTTTTTTTATTAAAATAAAATAAAAATGCAATTTTTTTAATAAAAAAAACGGAGTTTTTTTTAATAAATTTTTTCTTTTTTTATTAAAAAAAATTAAAATGCAGTTTTTTTAATAAAAATAATTGTTTTTTTTTTTTTATTAAAAATAAATTAAAATACAGCTTTTTTATAAAAATAAAAAAATGCAGTTTTTTATAATAAAAAATCTCTTAAAACTGTTAACAGATTTAAAAATGCAGTTTTTTATAAAAAAAATCTTTAAACTGTTGACAGATTTAAAATGCAATTTTTTAATCTCTTAAACAGTTTTTTTTAATTAAAAAATGAATTTTTTTTAAAAAAAAATTGAACAGATTAATTTTAAAATATTTTTAAAAAAAACTGTTAAAAATATTAAAATCTCTTAATTAAAAATATTTTAAAATTAATGTGTTAATTTTTTTTATTAAAAAAAACTGTGTTTTTAATTTTTTTTATTAAAAAAACTGCTTGCATTTTTTTAATTTTTTATTAAAAAAAATGTTTTAATTTTTTTTTAATAAAAAAATAAAAAAAACAATTATTTTTATTAAAAAAATTGCGTTTTTTTTTTTTTTTTAATTATCACTATCATCACTATCATCGTCGTCGCATACTAACTCGCCTTCATAAGTTTTTTTTTTTATGTCAATTTGCTTAATAGATTTATTCCGTTAAGTCAAGATTGACTTAACGGTTTTTTTAATTTTTGTTAGTAAAATCGAGTAGAGTGAGTTGAAATGATAGTAAAAAAAAAAGTTCGCTTATCCATCCATGTAAATGTTGACATATATTACGGTGACTGAAAAAACATTTAACCCCATCAGAAATTGGTATGTAATTGGTTATGTCAATAGTGGATCCTTATGTATTGTGTACTTAATTAGTTAGTTTCTCAGTGTTCTGTGAGATCTCGGTTGGGATATTCGTACTGCAGATTGTAAGCTAATGAAATATATACAAAATTGGCTAAAAATGCACAGGTTTGAAGGTTCTTAAGTACAAGATTGAGCACAATGGAGGTTCCTAGTGTATCGACTACTTCAGTAGTTAATTTCTCAGTGTTCTGTAAGATCTCTGTTGGGACATTTTTGGACTGCATATTGTAAGCTGATCTTTTGTGTTTGATGTCTCACTATCAACCTTCTAATAGTTTCTAGTTTGGTGATGTAGTTCATTGGCAGCCAAGGTTTCTTATTTATTTAATTTTACTCTATTTCATTACCTTTTTTATTTGAAGTAGGATTTCAAATCATTTTCTTCCACTGCTTTTGGGTCTGCCAAAAACAAGAGTCTTTTTGTTCAGTTTTTTGAGAGAGTTTGTTCCCTTAGCTTCCTGGGGGTATGCCCCCCTTGTAGGATGTATAATAAACCTATGCTTTGTTCTGTACATTTCACTTGCTTACTAATTGCAAGTAATGAATAAATACAAGAAAATAAACTTCCATATAATGTTTAAATAATTGCTTGGCAACAAAGTTTTGCAAAGAATCACACCAAAAAAATCAGATTATGTAAAAATTACATTTCCATAAAATATTACTCCTCCGTCCTTGGGATAAAAGTTTTGATGAACTTTTCACGATATTAAGAAGATGAATGAAATGACAAAATTGCCTATAATAATATCATTAAATATGGAGAGATAATTAGAATAAAAAAAGTATGAGATATTTAATGTTACTTGATATTTATCATGGGGGATCGAGGGAGTAACTTTTTCTTTAGTTGTTTAAAAAAAAAAGTTCAGATTTTAAAAAAAAGCGGATCCCTGACCGGATCCTGGTTGTGTGTATATATATATATATATATATATATATATATATATATATATATATATATATATATATTCGCCATTGCTTCCAAAGCAGACAATGCCAGCTATCGAGACCTAATGATTTTTCACCATTATCCTTTTTTACCGGTGCACCAACCTTTCTATACCATTTAAGAAGGTTCCATAATCTTACATTGTACAGATTCTTTTGTCATGATGCTACCAATGTACAAGTCACAATACAATCGGTTTTCTCTACCGTAGATATCTCTTTATTTTGTATAGTAGTGCCTTGTAATTTGGGATTCATCCAAAAACTTGTTCTAATATAATCTGGTTCTATTTTTATAAGGTGTCTATTTATGAAGCAATTATTTCTGATCTCTGGTACTTCTTCCTAAGATTTTCAATACCATGAACAAATGTTTGACTGAACATAGCTAGCATATTGTTTTTTTTTTGTAGTATTTTCTTCCTCTCTTTCCCTAATGACCAAACTCTTACTAGTAATCCTTAGGGATCATGAATATTGACCATCCTTTGTTTCTTTCTTCTTGCTTCTTTCTATCTTCTTTATATTTTTAAAAATCAGTAATTAGACAGTTTCCTTTCTTTCTTTTTTTAACTTTCTTCTATTTTATCCTTTTTTGTATTCAAGACTATACAATTAAACTGTCATTACATGACCAACTTTAAAAAAAAATCCTGCCGACCTTTTAGCTTTTGAAAATTCCTTTGTCTAGTAGAACCATTATTTTTTGCATCCTATAAGAAGCTAGGTCCCATTTCAATTGAAACATTCACTAAAAAAAATACAAGCTTACAGAAGCATAACAAGAAAAATTCTGTAAGGGATATATTAACATGACATTCTTCATGGATTTGAATATGGCTGATCAATTTTTCTTGGTTGGAGCTATTGCTTCTCTTTTCAGTTTTGCTCTATTTTTCTTGCTAGGCAAGAAACAGAAGAGCAACAACATTTCTAAATTAGTGCAGATCCAAAGAAATGAAAGTGCCAAAACTGTGCATGATGGAGAATGCAAGCCCGAAATGGTTGGGAGTCCGGACATCATTATCGTTGGCGCTGGTGTTGCTGGTTCTGCTCTGGCTTGTACTCTTGGAAAGGTCATCTCTCTCTTACTCAACTTACATTTGATTTCATTATGAAAACAATGTCCAACAAGGTTTTGTATGATAGTGTTAATGCAATACCTTGTTTTCATAAAAGTGTCACTGTTGGTTTAGAAAGAAAGAGGATATAAGTCTCCAAAAGCATCAATAAATCTACATTTCTTATTAACAAAAAATTAGTTTTTGCTAGGAAAAAGGAAACCAGATTGTTCAAGTATTATGTTAGAAAATACTAATGATCAATGGCTTTGTTGACAAGAAAGCTAATTATCTGTAAATGAAACAGGATGGGCGGCGAGTGCTTGTAATTGAAAGAGATTTAGCTGAGCCTGACAGAATTGTTGGCGAATTGCTTCAGCCAGGAGGCTATCTAAAACTAATTGAGTTGGGCCTGGAAGGTATGCAAAAGGATAACATTAAGTAGTGGCACCTTTTATATAGCACCTTCATGAACTGACAACTCTAAACAATTGCTGTACAATTTTACAATTTTGACTCCAAAGTTGGTACTTTGCTTTTTGTGTGTTTCTTATGCTTGCCATGCGTTTAAATTAATTAATGATTGGGAAATGCATATCATATTTATTTTTCTGCAGATTGTGTGAATGAGATTGATGCTCAACAAGTGTTTGGATATGCTCTCTTTAAGGATGGGAAAAGTACTAGATTATCTTACCCCTTGAAAGAGTTCCATTCAGATGTAACCGGAAAAAGCTTTCACAATGGTCGCTTCATACAACGAATCTTGCGAGAAGGCTGCAACATTTTCCAAGTATTCCTCCTTTTCCTTCTAGGCCTTCTTGCAATTTGAACCAAAATGGTTGAAAACTTTGCTGTCCTTTTAGAATCTTGGACTAAAACTTGCAAATCTATGCATTGTCATAATTCCAAGTGCTAAGTTTCAAATATTACTGTATTTGATTTGGGGTCTAAAAGAGTTTGTTTTTATTCTTTTGTCCCTTCATAACTTGTTCCACTTGATGCAAAGCCCTATACTACATTAGAAAACTTCTTTCAAATTCTTTTTTTAAACCTGTTTTTTTTATATATGTCACTCAAGTGTAAAACTAGAGCAAGGAACTGTGACATCTCTTGTTGAATGTAGGGGGACGGTTAAAGGAGTACACTACAAGACTAAAACCTCAAGAAGATATGACAAAGATATGCTCCTCTCACAATTGTATGTGATGGTTGCTTCTCAAATCTGCGACGCTCCCTCTGTAACCCCAAGGTGAGGATCCTTTTCTATGAACTTGTGTTGCTTTCGTGATAGCAACCATTCTGTTTCATTCTTATTGAAAGTGTCAAATGATCGAGAGAAATTAACACGCTACCATTTTTTTTTGAAGGTAGACATTCCCTCGTGTTTTGTGGCCTTAATTCTAAAGAACTGCCGCCTTCCATATCCCAATTATGGACATGTTATTCTAGCAAATCCTTCACCAATCTTGTTATATCGCATTAGTAGCACTGAGATTCGATGCTTGGTTGATATACCTGGTAAGAAGGTACCTTCCATTGCAAATGGTGATATGACTCGATATTTGAAGACTCTGGTTGCACCTCAGGTAATATTCAACATTTTATGGTATGATCAAATCTTAAAATTTTTGTACTTGAAGATAATGTGCATTTACATATAATGTGGAATAATGTGGAACTTGGAAGCATTTTGATATTTACCTTTTAATTATTTATACTTTGTCCTGATGAAGTTTTTGTGCATCTCAGCTTCCCCTTGAGCTATATGATGCCTTTGTAACATCAATCAATGAAGGAAACAATATGAGAATAATGGCAAATGAAAGCATGCCAGCTGATCCCTATCCCACTCCGGGTGCATTCTTAATTGGGGATGCATTCAACATGCGGCATCCTTTAACAGGAGGAGGAATGACTGTTGCTTTATCTGATATCGTTCTTCTTTGTGACCTTCTTAGACCTCTCCGTGATTTGAATGATGCATCTGCCCTCTGCAGATATCTCGAGTCATTTTACACTTTGCGTAAGGTTAGCACTACAAAGTTCTGATATGTCTTGCGACAAAATATTGTTAACATGCATTTTGTTGCGACGAGACAAAAAGTTACACTATACAAACAAGTGCAGGTACATCAGTAATATATCGATGTGTCTACTCACAACAAAAGTCACGACATTTTTACAAGATAAATCATTTTCCAAACTGTAAACATTGGATCAAACAAAGTTGAGTTATTTTATTATCTAATCTGAGTGGAAACATATTGTTTGCAGCCTGTGGCATCAACGATAAATACGTTGGCAGGCGCCCTTTATAAGGTGTTTTGTTCATCACCTGATCAAGCAAGGAATGAAATGCGCCAAGCATGCTTTGATTATTTGAGCATTGGAGGCTTTTTTTCAAATGGACCTGTGGCTCTACTATCTGGTCTAAACCCCAGGCCATTGAGCTTGGTGCTCCATTTCTTTTCAGTAGCTATCTATGGCGTTGGGCCGCCTGTTACTTCCATTTCCATCACCCAAACGTGCATGGCTTGGGGCTAGATTGATTACGGTTCGTACTCCATTTTTGTGAAATTATTGAACTAATTATTCTTCCAGTAAACATTATCAAAAAATTGAAAATAATATTACCATTATGTCTTCTTTTTTTGGCTTAACAGGATGCAGCAAGTATAATATTTCCTATTGTAAAAGCTGAAGGAGTTAGACAAATGTTTTTTCTATATAGCTATTCCAGCATATCACAGATCTCCTCCAATAAATTGAGACAATGAAATTTACCCAATTTTACTTTCTTTAAGAAATATTGTTGTAGCTAGTGAGATTCTTTTTAGCCTAGAGAAATTGATATAGTAAGAAGAGTTCTTACATGTGTATCATTAGTTGTATTCCATAAATGAAAATGTGACACTAGAGATATATACTCCAGCTGAGCTCCCATATTTGTTAGTTAATGACACTGAACTAAAGTTCTTGAAACCATATTCATAATAGAAATGACCTTGAAAAATATAATTATTATATTAAATTAAAATTGCAAAAATATAAAAAAAATTTGCATTGTTGCAGCACTGGGGTATGTATGTGTAGATGCTGCTAACCCAGGTTTCGCATTTGTCTAACGTCACACCTGCATTTCTTTTTGGGCAGTATTATTTCTTGTAAACTCTGTTAAGTTTTTATACTCAATTAATATCCGGTGACACACATGATATGTGTGTAAATTATGTAGGATAAAATAAAAAATTTATAAAATCTGTATGACTAGTTATATTACATATTCACTACTCTGTTACACAATTTACATCAAGTATATAAATACAACCTAGGTCCTAATCTATTATCTACTTCTGTCAACATACATTCTTTAAATCTATACAATTTATACAAGACATGACTTATCTGCAACTTTATTCTTTTTTTTAAAAAAAAATTCCCTTACTGTTATTTTGTCTTTATATGCATAAAAATGTATATAATCGCAAGGGTGAACAACAAGTTTGCTGAACAAGTATATGAGATATCAATAACTAAATTATATTGGAATGAAATAACTGAATGCGAATTAAATAAGAATAATGGATGGGAATAATGAACAAATTTAAATTAACGAGTATCAAATAATTTTTTTTGAGTTGAGTGGTCATAAGGACCAAGAACATAACTGTCCCATAGTTATATAAATTGTTGACTCTCCATAAATATTTATTAGTCACAAAGACCGAAAAACTCTTGATGAGTAGGTTTTTAACCTACGAATTGATCTCAATTAGCTTGGTATATTGTGAGTTTTTGGGTATATTCATGTTACCTGTGATAGGTCTTGTTTCATCTTGCAGGAGAATGGCTTGGAGAGGTTAAAGAACAGAATTTGGAAAAAAATAACAAGTTTCTGTCCATGCGGCGCGAGGCGCGCCACTATTGACCTAAACACGGCGCGTGGGGCGTTGAGCTGAGGATCTCGACTGCTTGACTAGCGCGGGGCACGCCGGTCTGACGACCATGATGCTAATTTGGTTTCCTTATGCACAAAAGTCGACTTAATTAAGGATTTGTAATTCTCTTATGTAATAGGGTTTTAGGAGTATAAAAGGGGAGTTCTTTCTTAGTTTTAGGGATTCTTCTGACTAAGAATTATTGAGAGCCACCTTGTGGAGACTTGGAGATTGCATTGGAGAACATTGAAGGCAGAGATTGAAGCTTGGAGATTGGAGATTCCTCGGCGTAATTTTTCTTCTTCTCTTAAATTCATTATCTGTATTTATGATGCTATTTAATTTTGATCTTCTTATTTCTATTATGATGATGAACTAATTTCCCAATTAGGGGTACAATGAAACCTTTTGCAATTCAATAATTCAATTATCATTATTTTCACTTGTTGATCCTATTGAGTTGATTATTATATTTTGTGCTTAATCTATTAATTGTTTAGCTAGCAATTAATTTGATATCTTTGATGGAATTGAAATAGAAAATTTTAGATTAGATTTGAATATAATAACGCATGAATTTGTTGATTCTTCTTAAAGATAACATAATAGTGTATGAGACGAAGTACTTTGTATGCCATGTGTAACTATGTTAGAGAGTTTGCGCTTAATCTAACTGCTTTTAAATGTCTTGCATGAAAGTAGCAAAAAAAGCTGAAATAAGTTTTTTATTGATCATGAAAAGATGTTAGTAAATTGATAAGCAATCCTAGTTAGCAACTCATTGGATTAATTAAGTGGGAATAAGACAAAGCAATTATTGCAAAGCAACCGGGAAAATTGTATTCCTATGTTTTAATCATCCGGTAATGAATATTTGTCGGTCTAATTAGTTTTTAATTATATTATTTTAATCAACTTTTACAAAACAATTGGAGTATTTGTTTAAGTGAATTTGAATTGATAAAAACTTGTTAATTAGATTAATTGTTAGTAATCATTATCTCGTGGGTTCGACAACCTTTCTTATCACTTTATTACTTGATTGACCGTGTAATGACTTTTGCAGCGTATTTGTCATTATATAAATCTGACAACAAGTTTTTTTTGGCGCCATTGAATTCTTGGAAACGTTCTAATAATTATTTTGGTAATAGTTTTATTAGTTTAATTTATTAAAACAAAATTTTCTTATTTTATTTTTGTTTGCTTTTACGCTTTCAAGTCTGTTTCAAGCGTTGATCCGGAACTGTGTGTGCACGAGGGCAAGTTCGATGGTTTATGCAAACACGCTCCAAGGGTCCAGTTAGTTAGTTCCGCATTTACGTTGAGATTGAATGAACTTTTCGGAGGAAACTAAACTTCAATCAAGCTACCATGGACAATCGATTATGTATGGCGGAAGAAGAACACAAACCGCATGAGAATATGGCATGCCGAAAGTTCTGAGATATCCAATGAGCATAGCACGACGACCTCTATTATTACAACCAATAGTTTCAAAATCAAATGAGGCACAATACATATGATCCAGGCGGGTCCAATTTGGCGAGCACCAACTGATGACCCTAACAATCACATTATCGACTTCTTGGAGATTTGCGATACATTCAGATTTAATGGAGTGTCGAAAAAATGCAATAAGACTAAGACTGTTCCGTTGACCTTGAAAGATAAGGCTAAGAGTTGACTTGCATTCATTGCCACCGTGGTCAATAACAACCTAAAATGACTTGGCGTAAAGTTTCTCGCTATGTTCTTTCCCCCAACAAAAAAGCGGCAAGAATGCGAGATGAAATCTTATCATTTAGGCAATTTGATTCTGAATCTTTATGAGGCTTGAGAGAGATACAAGGATCTGCTGCTGCTGAAAATGTCCACATCATGGTTACCACTGTGGTTGCAAGTGCAAACCTTCTACAACAGTCTTAACAGTCAATTATTGAGATGTTTTATCACTAATAAGTAAAGTTGATTTCACGATAGTAATATACATGTATGTATATGTTGATGAGTTAGTTTTTGACCTAAAGATGGAGAAGTAACACAGTAGGAAAAGTAATTTTGGGAATAAAAAAAAAAAAAAGAGAGAGAGAGAGAGAGAGAGAGGACTTGGCTCATCGGTTATCTCCACCCTTGTATACCAAATGGGTGGGAGTTAAAACATTTGTAGTGGTAAAGTAGTGTGCATGAATTCCGTCTTAATTAGCAAAAAAAATAAAAGTACAAAATAAAGTATCTATTTAGTTAAAGTATAGATATATAATATTTCTAACATCTACACCCGTGCAATGCAAAGAATGAGGTCTTATTATAAGGTTATGATATTGTAAATATTTTATTAATTTTTATTATAAATATAATATTGGATTTATTAGATAAAATGATTCTAATAAAAAAAATACTTTTATTCTAAAATTATATTATTTAACTTATAATAAAATTTTACTTATACTTGAATATAATTATATTCATATTTAATTAAGAGTAACAAATTCAAGTTAGGTAAAATGATCTATTTGAATTTCGTCTTCTCAAAATATATTATGTAATTTGTAATAAAATCTTATATAATATTGGTAATGAATTAATATTATGTAAGATAATCTTATGATTGTTTTATTGTAAATTATATTACTAATTTTTTTTTTTGACTCAGTTGAACTGACCTATGGGTCTTGTTGATCTTGTCGTATAATTATAATATTATTGATATTTTGAATTTTATTATTACAAACTCTTATTGGATAAAGTAATCAATTTTTATTTTTAATTTAATTAATATTAGGTAAGATGTATTAAACTATATTATGAATTCATGTTTTCTCATAAAACTACGAGATTAATTCTAATTTTTAAATAAAAGTAATTAACAAATTAATAATCCATCTGTTCCATATGAGTATTTGATTGTTGTTGACTTTTTAAATTCAATTTAAGATATTTTTAAACTCAAAATTGACATATTTTTTTTTAAAAATTTTAATCAACACAATGATGAGTATTGTAACTTGCTAAAACGTAGTACACATTGTAAGTTTTATTGTTTCATAATTTTTAATGAGACATCTCAATTTTGAGTTTAAAATGTCTCATATTGACTTTCAAAGATTAATAATAATCATATAATTTGGGCCGAGGAAATTTTAGGTAAGATGATCTTATTTTGATTATTTTCATATAAAACTATATTACTAATTCTTGTTTCCTTATAAAATTATAATTCTAATTCTAATTCTAAATTTTGATTTGAATCGATAAATACTTAATTTTGATAAATTTATACACTAATAATAGCAAGGGACTGATGTGGACATTTTTATACAATACCTCTTTTTTTTTGTTTTAATTTTTACTAATTTGTTTATTATCATTGGTGCCGTGGTAATTCTTCCTATGATTTTCAACACCATGAGCCTACATATGTTTGACTGTAAGCTGCTTTACTATTTTTAATGTTTCATGGTCATTCCCTAACGACCAGACTCTTACTATGTAGCTCTTGTGAAATTAATATACTAACATTCTTTTATTAAACGTGATCTATGGGGATAATGACCATTTTTTTGTTTCTTTCTTCTGCTTTTCTATCTTATTTTTGAACTTAATTGTTTCATGCAGAATCTGTTATGAAACATTACGGCAAAAAATAAAAACCATCAAATTTAAAAATAAGACTTTACCTAGACTATCATGAAGTTACTAATAATTCATTACTACTATCGAGCTTGTATTGTCTCAAATAAATTTTCCATGTATCTACTTTTAGAATGGAAGGAGTACTGTAGCGAAATTGCATTATCCATCCCACATCAATTCATTATCATCACGGTAACAAGACACCGTAGTAGACTGGCGCTAAATAAACATGTTGGACCACCCTCTTACCTAAAAGGTTAACCTATTAAGTTGAGGTTCTACCATACTTATTAAACTTATCCACACTCTTAATTTATCCAATATAAATTCATGCATGAAATATCCCAACAAAGACAAAACCAAGAAAATACTTCATTGGTTCTAAAATTAGAAATAATTTTATGTTATCAATTATAACCTTACTATTAGCTAGGATTACATCATGTCATTTTATCTTTTGTAGCTATTTCAAACTCCAAACATGACCAACTTTTTTTTTTCTCTTCTGCCTCTTTTTTTCTTTTGACAATTCCTTTGTCAAGCAAAACCATTAATCTCTGGGGACTGCAGTGCCAAAGCCTATAAGAAGTCCCCATTTCAGTCAAAACCTTCACTCAAAAATATTCAAACTCAAAGAAGCAGAACAACAAGAGTCCTACAAACAGAAAACTTAGCATGCCATTCTTCTTGGATTTGAAGATGACTAGTTATCAGTTTACCTTGGGAGGAGCCATTGTTTCTTTTTGGGGTTCGCTATGTTTTATTTGCTATGCAGAAACAAGAAGAGCGACAACAATACTAATTTGGTACAGATTAAACGAAATGAATGCGTGAAAACTGCCCATGATGGTGAATGCCAGCCAGAAATAGTTGGAAACCCGGACATCATAATTGTTGGTGCTGGTGTTGCTGGTTCTGCTCTGGCTTATACTCTTGGAAAAGTAATTTTCTCTCTCAACTCATATTTGATTCTTGTAAGCTTGTAGCATTTTTCTCCGCAATAATTCAAGCACACAACATTGAGTGATTAAAGATGGGAACTGATTTCTAAAAAACACATGTCTTTGTATATAGACAAACATAAATGCAAAAGGATTGATTTTTATTAAAAAAGAAAAAACTTAGTTGGAATGCAAAGTAGCTCAATCAGAATATGACATTAAATTTTGTAGTCAAATGCAAGACCTTATCAGCATATACAATTGTTGTCAGCATAAGTATGACTTCTTTTGGCTACCAAACTGGGAACCAGATTGGAGAAGTATATATTATGTCAAAAAGTACTCTTTGATCAATGACTTACTTGTAGGACTAAAAATGAATATTCAATAATTAATACTGGAACTGAAACAGGATGGCGGCGAGTGCTTATAGTTGAAAGAGACTTAACTGAACCTAACAGAATCGTCGGTGAATTGCTTCAGCCAGGAGGCTATCTAAAACTAATTGAGTTGGGTCTAGAAGGTAATAAACAGCAAAAAAACTATTATCATCTTTTTTGGCAGAACATTCACAAAATGAAAACTTCTTATATCTCTGTACAAATATTTATACTACCTCTCTCCCATAATAAGTGTTTTTTTAAACTTAAAATTACACATACCAATACACAAAGCTAAAAATGGCAAAAAATACCCTTAATATATTTTATTTGAAATTGAAGAGTTAATGAGTGTCGTTTAATTGTAGTGATGGTAAGATTTGATATAAATACCATTGAATGCTTAAGGGCATATATGAGAAAATATTGCAAAAATTGTATTGGAGTTTTAACACATCACTTATTTTGGGAAAAACTATTAAGCCTAAAAAATCACTTATTGTGGGATGGTAGTAGTATAATTTTGACTCCATATTTTGGTGCTTTATCTATGCATGCCGCTTAGTCCTGCTTCGCCATTAAATTAATTATCTCAATTATTTTTCTGCAGATTGTGTGAATGACATTGATGCACAACAAGTGTTTGGATATGCTCTCTTTAAAGATGGGAAAAGTACCAGACTGTCTTACCCCTTAAAAGAGTTCCACACTGATGTGACCGGGAAAAGCTTTCACAATGGTCGCTTCATACAACGAATGCGTGAGAAGGCTGCTAGAATTTCTAAGTATGTCCAAGAGTTATTACTTAGAACTACTAATAGAGGATCATCAGTATGATTGAAAACTTTTGTATTGTCCTTCCTAACATGCATCATTTGAAATTCTTAGTGCTAACAGCACTTTATTATATTTTTATTCGTAGCTTGGCAAACTGGCTTCATTGTAGAACATGTATATGAAGCCAACTCATTGCTAAGTTTGATAACTTGTTGCAGTTAGTGCAAAGCAATTTTATTTAGTAGAAGACTTGTTGTAAATTCTTATTAAATCTGCCCTTCTGCTTTTATTCTTTCTTCTTATTGTTCTTTTTATGTTTCTTAGTGTAAAACTAGAGCAAGAACTGTGACATCTCTTATTGAATGAAAGGGGACCACCAAAGGAGTACACTACAAGACTAAAATCTGTCAAGATATGACAACATATGCTCCTCTCACAATTGTATGTGATGGTTGCTTTTCAAATCTGCATGATCCCTTTGCAACCCCAATGTGAGGATCCTGCACTATTCTTTTCATAGCACCATAATAAGGTTTACATATCTCTCATGAATTTCTTTTGACTAAAATAACCAAAAGTCAGAAATTTTAGTTCTTGTAAGTTAAAAAGTTTGCTAAAAGCATGCAAGCATTCTATTTCATGCCTTTGCTAGATGAGACAAATTAACTTTTAACATGACAACATTTTCTTTATGCAGTTGACATCCCTTCGGTTTTGTAGCCTTAATCCTAAAGAACTGCCAAACTTCCATATCCCAATCATGGACATGTTATTCTAGCAAATCCTTCACCGATTTTGCTATATCGCATCAAGACCACCGAGATTAGATGCTTGGTTGATGTACACGTAAGAAGGCACCTTCCATTGAAATGGCGAAATGACCCATTACTTAAAGACTCGTGGTTGCACCTCGGTATATTCAATAATTACATTTATGAAATCGCAATTTATTTGTTTTCATATATATTAAAGCGAAGGTCATACTTTTTACCAAATATTCGGAAAAAATATCGGATGAAGATGAGTCCTAGAGTCCCTATGCATAACTACCTTGCAAATGTGAAAATGCACATTTTAGTTATTGATAATTTGACATAATGAAGCATTTTGTGCATTTCAGATCCCCCTTGAGCTGTATGATGCTTTCATCACAACAATCGAAGAAGGCAATATGAAAAAAATGGCAAATAGAAGCATGCCAGCTGATCCTTATCCCACCCCGGGTGCACTCTTACTTGGAGATGAATTCAACATGCGGCATCCTTTAACAGGAGGAGGAATGACTGTTGCTTTATCTGATATAGTTGTGCTTCGAGACCTTCTTAGACCTCTTGGTGATTTGAATGATTCACCTGCCCTCTACAGATATCTCGAGTCCTTTTATACTTTGCGTAAGGTTAGAAACAGGAAATAAAAAATAGGCAAAGGTGCAAAAAAGCCCCTGATGTTTACACGGATGTCCCACTTCCACCCTAAACTAATTTTTTTTCCAAAAGTACCCTTAACGTTACAAAATTCAGCCCAATTATGCCCCTCCCGTTAACAGACTTGCCACCGAGGCAAACGGAGCAGACACGTGGACAAAATTTGCTGACGGAGCAAAAATAAATTATTATTTTTTTCTCTTTCTTCTCTCTCTTTCCTCTTCCTTTCTTCTCCTTTTTCTCTCTCTCTCTCTGTTCTTCTTCTTCCTCTGTTCTAAAATAACAAAACTAAAATCACCAATCTCCAAAGACCAAAGATACTATAGGACAACAAATCCAAGAAATCTGCACCATCAAAGATCCAAAGGTGCCGAAGCAAAACAGACAACAAAAAATAAACAGACAACAAAAAGTCGATTAAATTTAAGAAAATGAAATGCAGACCATTCTTCCTTGCTCACCTTTTTTTCAAAATTAAGAGCTTCCATCAAAAGAACAAACAAGAAACAACCACTAATTTGTAATAAGAAATTGACTTGGGCCCATTTCCCTCTCTCCGTATAAGCATCAATTCATATAATATACCAAATAAAAATCCATGCTTGAAATATCTAATAACTTTTAGAATCAAATTGAGCAATCAAAAAGAGAGAGGATCAACCAAAGATGTGAGATGGGTTTTTGAATTTCTTCGAAATGCCACCGAAGAAGTGTGTCGTGAGGATCTCCTTAACCAGATAGACAAAGGCGAATCCACCTTCACCCAAATTTTAATGACCTTGAATCGATTCTCTTTGATCCAAATATCTCCACCTCCATTAACAGCGTCGTATAACGAGTTCAATCCAGAAAACGAGCACCCCATTTTTTGTATCCGAGTATCTGCAACTGGTATATACACTTTCTCTCTCTCTTAATGAAACCCTAAATTAAACATAATCAAAGAAGTCGAATATAGTCATTGATTTTCAGAAATTGGGGGAAGGGATAGAGAGAAAAGATCATGTTTTTGGGCATTTTGAGCTTGACGTCAGTCATGAAATCGATCGACTTAAGCTTCTGATCATCAGTGATGGAAGATTAGGAAGAGAATATATTTTAGGGAGGAAGTGAAATGTAACTTTGGAGAATATAAGAACACTTTGATTTCACTTAATTCAAATGAACAAAATACAAGACTATTTATAGGACTCATATGATACTTCTAGATCCACAATAATAATTAATACATGACCACATTCATGTACATGAACCTAACCATTACATGTTTCAAGACAATTCAAATACATTCATGTACTTAGATATCACCAATTCATGTACTAATATTTATTAAGATATTTCTTGAATAATCTAGAATATATTTGGTTTAGTTAACAAGGCCTCCTCAAAACCAAATTTATTCTTTCACTCCGAGCTTAGCGATTTGCTTCTTGAATACTTCTCCAGAAATCGGCTTTGTAAAAATGTCAGCTACCTGCTCCTCAGATTTACAATACTTGATATTGATAATTCCATCATTCACAAGTTCCCTTAAGAAATGATATCGAATGCGAATATGCTTTGTCTTTCCATGAAGAACTGGATTTTTGGTAACTGAAATTGTTGAAGTATTATCACAAAACAAAGTTGGATCAGCTTCTTGTTTTTGCTTGAGATACTTCAAAATTCCTTCTAACCAAACTAGATGACATCCAGCATGTGTAGCCGCAATATATTCAGCTTTAGTTGTTGAAAGTTTAACAATAGGTTGTTTCTTTGAACTCCAAGAAATAGCTCCGCTTCCTATATTAAAAACATAACCTGAAGTACTTTTGCTATCATCAATGCTACCTCCAAAATCACTGTCTGTGAATCCAGTAAGACTAACTGGAACACCAGCTTCATAAAAAATTCCATAATCAACTGTGCCTTTCACATATCTCAAAATTCGTTTTGTTTCTTTCCAATGTTCTGAGTGAGGCTTCTCCATGAACCTGCTAATCATACTAACAACAAACATTAAATCTGGTCTTGTGGCAGTTAAATACATCAAATTTCCAACTAAACTCCTGTAAATAGTTGGATCCACAAGCTTTCCTTCACATTTCTTGCTTAACTTAAGCCCAGTAACACATGGAGTTGAAATAGAATTAGCATTCTCCATTTTAAACTTTTTCAAAATTTCCCTTGCATATCTCCCTTGAGAAATAAAAATTCCCTTACTGGACTGACTAACTTCAATGCCCAAAAAATGATGTAATTCTCCCAAATCAGTCATGTCAAACTCTTGTTTCATTGAAGCTTTGAAATCATTAAGCATCTCCATATCATTACCAGTAAAAATGAGATCATCAACACAGAGACTTACCACCATAAATCTTCCTTTTGAATGATCAATTTTGGTGTATAAAGTATGCTCCTGAGGACATTTTTAAAAACCTTTCTTCTCAAAGTAAGAATTAATACGACTATACCAAGCCCTTGGTGACTGTCTCAAACCATATAAAGCCTTCTTTAACTTGTAAACTTTCTCTTCTTCACCTTTCTTCACAAAACCGGGTGGCTGATCAAATAAATTTCTTCCTCAAGAAACCCATTTAGAAATGCCGATTTGACATCCATTTGGAATAACTTCCAATTATTTTGAGCAAAGTAAGTGATGATATAATTAAACAAACAATGATCAAGTCTTGAAACAGGTGCAAATATCTCATTAAAATCTTCTCCTTCCTTTTGTGCATACCCCTTTGCAACGAGCCTCGCTTTGTACTTATTGATGGAGCCATCTGAATTTAACTTTGTCTTAAAAATCCATTTAACTCCAATGGGTCTTTTGTTAGGTGGTAAACTGACGAGTTCCCATGTGTCATTCCTTTCAATAGCCATAATTTCTTCCTTCATGGATTGTTTCCATTTTTCTTCTTTTTTTTTTTGCGCATCTTCATGGGAGATTGGATCTTCTCTGCGCATAGAAAGCAAAGAAAATAGCTCCTGCATCTACTGGCTCCGTAGTATCATAAATCTCCTGCAAAGTACTTGTCTTGAATGCTTTAGGGCTGCTATCAGAAGACGCTCCTGTTGAGGATGATGGAACATCAATTGGGTTCAAGGATGGATCATCTTCACTTGGCATAATGCTACAACCTTCCAAATCCTCCACGAGCAATGGAACCTCATCTGCAGTGTTTATGTCAGCATCATTGAAAAAAGATTTTTCATCAAAGTTTACATCCCTGCTAATGACAATTTTCTTTGTTTTTGGATTATACAGCTTGTAGGCTTTTGACCTTTCACTGTATCCAACAAAAATACATTTTTCTGCCTTGTCATCAAGTTTTGTCCTTATTGCATTTGGTACATGAGCAAAAGCTACACTTCCAAAAATCTTCAAGTGTTGGACACTTGGTTTTCTCCCATACCAAGCTTCATGAGGAGTACAATTTTTTAAACTTTTTGTTGGTGACCTGTTGATCAAGTAAACCGCACAAGAAACAGCTTCTGCCCAAAATTGGCGTGGCAACCTTTTTCTTTTCAGCATGCATCGAACCATGTCCATGATTGTACGATTTTTCCTTTCGCAAACACCATTTTGTTGCGGTGTATAGCGAATTGTCAATTCAATGCCATTATCTTTACAAAATGTTGAAAATCATTTAAAAGATTCACAACCGCCTTTTATGCCATTATCTTTACAAACAAAAAAAATGAAGTATCGATGTCAAAATCATTTAAAGATAAATGATTCACCGACAGGTTCTCAAAGTCTTTGTGACAACCGAAAAATTTTCAACTTCGCTTTAAAATTTTAAAAGCTTGAAAACTTTCTGATTTTCATGAAGAAGATAAGTCCACACTTTTCTCTTGTGTAATCATCAATAAAAAAAATGAAGTATCGATTACCTCCAAAAGATGACACCGCTATAGGTCCATAGTGTCCTAATGAAGTTCAGTTCAAGCGGTTGCCTTTGCACCCTATGAAGATTTTGAGAAAATGGATTACGGTTACAACTTTCCCAACCGCATGCTTCACAAGTCTCCTCCGCTTTTATTAATCACTGGGTAATCCATTCACCATTTCTTTCATCTTGCTAACAATTTTAGGCTGTCGAAATTCAAGTGGCCATACCTTTCATGCCACAACTTGGAAACTTCTTCATTAAAACCAGCGAAACAATGAAAATTTTCCACTTGGAGAGGAAGTGGAAATAAATTATTCTCCGCCAAGCTAATCTTTGCCACAACCTCGATTATTTTTTGACAGTAGTACACAATTTATCTTGAAAGAATATATCAAACTCTTTTCGCAAAAGTTGTCTAAGTACTTAGCAAATTGCTTTTAATGCACCGGAACAAAATAAGCATCTGACATTTTTTCAAATTTTCCAGATTTTGTTTTGAAAGTGACTTCTCCAACTCCTTTAATTGTATAGGCTCTAGCATCACCAATTTTTATTTGCCCAAAATTTGACTCCACCAGGGTAGAAAATAAATCTTTATTCCCTCATCATATGTTTGCTCGCGCACCACTATCCAAATACCAAACATGATTATTATTTTCTTGACAAGCAATTAATAATGACTCTGAACAATCTTTCTCAACTGATTCATTTTCATGCAACAATCCCGATTCTTTTTTGTTAGATGGTGCAAACCAACATTCACTGATTTTATGACCAGGCCTATGACAATGAAAACATTCAATATATCCTTTTCTCCCTCTTTGATTAATAACACGACCTCTTCCTCTTTGAGAATTGTTTGAATACTCAAATGACTCTTCCTTAAAATTATTATTGTTACCTTGTGATCCTCTTCCATTGCCACGAAAATTAGAGCCATTACCTTTGTTTCCTTGGAAGCCACCTCTTCCACGTCCACGACCTCCTCCACGGCCGCGACCACGGGGAGCACCTCGGCCTCCCGTAATTTCAGACTTGAGAGCTTGATCATTTGAAGGTGGATTTCTTTGATTAACACGAACTCATGTGCCTTTAAAGAAGCCCGCAAATCTTCCAAAGACAATTTTGACATTTTTGACTCTTCGATAGCTACCACGATAAAATCAAACTTTTGTGGTAAGCTTCAAGAATTTTCTCAACAACTTTTGATCTTGCAAAACTTCTCCATTAGTTGCCATTTGGTTAACAATTGAAGTAACTTTTGAAAAATAATCATCAATAGTCTCATTTCTTTGCATTTGCAACTTCTCAAATTCTAAACGCAAAGATTGGAGTCGTACCTTTTTTACCTTTTCTTCACCTTTATATATTGATTGCAAAATATCCCAAGCTTCTTTTGAAGTTTCTGCTTTCGAAATTCTATCAAAAATTGGCCTTTCAATTGCTTGATAAATTTGGAAGAGTGCCTTGTTATCCTTCTCCCTTTTCTCATTCAAACTATTTTTCTGGGCTTGTGATAAACCCTCTTCAGTTTCCGGTTCTTCATAGCCATCTTCAACAATACTCCATAACTTGAAGGACTTCAATAATACTTTCATATTATGGCTCCAATAATCAAAGTCTTCTCCGTTAAAGCGAGTAATTAGAGAGACTAGATTGTTTGAATTTGCCATCACCCCGTTGCTTTTTTTAAAAAAATAAACAAAAAATACCTTGTGTTGGATGAGGCTGATCGGAGGCTTATATGGGATTTGAAAAACTGGCAAGGTAATTTCTTTATTACCAAATCTTCGTGCAACCATGCAATTCGTCAGCTTTGTGACATAAGGCCCACTTGAAAAACCTCTCAAGTCAAAATCACAATATTACTTGTTTACAATTTCACAAAATGAGTCTGCAGTCTTATTCCCTCTTGGTAATGATGATGGGACCACTTGCCTTCTTGGTGGAATTTTTGGACTTGCTAACTTGTTGAAATCAGATCACTTTTAAAAGCCTGCTTCATCTACTGACTTTGATAGTTGCCAATTGAGACTCCGGATGCTCTTCTTTTTTTTAACTAGCTCTGATACCACTTGATGGAAGATTAGGAAGAGAATATATTTTAGGGAGGAAGTGAAATGTAACTTTGGAGAATATAAGAACACTTTGATTTCACTTAATTCAAATGAACAAAATACAAGACTATTTATAGGACTCATATGATACTTCTAGATCCACAATAATAATTACTACATGACCACATTCATGTACATGAACCTAACCATTACATGTTTCAAGACAATTCAAATACATTCATGTACTTAGATATCACCAATTCATGTACTAATATTAATTAAGATATTTCTTGAATAATCTAGAATATATTTGGTTTAGTTAACAATCAGGATGAGCCAGCTTGTGATTATCCGCGTGAAATCGATCAGGATGAGTCAATTATGAAATCGGTCGACTTAAGCTTTTGAATTTGGGTGATATTCATCAGATCACATTAATATTTTTTGTTTTAATTATTTGCCATGATAAATATTCTTGCCACGTGTTAGCCACATCATAAATAAACTAACATCCGTTTGTCTAGCTGTCATTTTTTTAACGGGAGGGGCATATTTGAGCTACGTTTTATAACGTTAGATGTACTTTTGGAAAAAAAAATTAGTTTAGGGTGAAAGTAGGACATCCGTGTAAACATCAGGGGCATTTTTGCACCTTTGCCCAATAAAAAATTGAGCAAAAGAAAGCCAAGTTTAAAAGAATTTGGGGAGTTAATATCTAATCCAACTATTTTGAATGAAAAAAAAATTGAAAATCTAATTGAATTGGCATCATTTTCTTTGCAGCGTGGCATCTATTATTACCCATTCCTTCACCCAAACGCGCATGGCTTGGGGCAAGATTGATTTCGGTGAGTATGTTTGTAGCTATTAAAATCATTACTGCTTCTAGCATTTCATGCTAAGTATTAATGTTTTTGAAGTTTCTGTTTTTTCAATAAAATCGTTTCTTTTTAATTCTCAGTATGCAATAACTATCATATTTCCTATCATAAGAGCTGAAGGAATCAGACAAATGTTCTTTTCCCTAGAGTTATTCCGGCATATTACAGATGTCCCCCCACCAACTGATACAATGCAATCAACTCCTATTCTTTTTATTTTAAATTCTTATTGTACTGAGATTCTTTTAGCAAACCTTATTTACTTTGAGAGTTCAGCAAGTCAGGAATTTTTTTTTTTTGTAACCTTAATTATTACATTTCAAAATCCGGCAGTAATTCTTGTACTAGAATCAGGATTCAGTCTGTACAGGAATTATACTTCCTTGAAATGAAATTTAACGACGAAAGAATAATTCAAAGAATATGCTTCGTTGTCGGAGAAGTTGCAATATGATTATCAGACTATTATAAACATGTTTCATGTAAATAACCATTTCAAGATGTGCAACTTCTTGTAGCCATTTTGGTTTTGTATTTAACTCAGATATTTAATGTTCCTGTTTTAGGTTTTATGCTAAAAGGCATTTTGGTGTTTGATTATTTTTTTTTTTTACATCGAAATGGGTTAAATATTTTTTCAATCACCGTCTTATATGTCAACTTACGTATTTGGATAATCGAACTTTTTTTTTTTACCAACTCAATCATATCTCGATTTTACTAACAAAAAATTAAAAAACCGTAGGAGTAACTTTTTTCTTTAGTTGTTTAAAAAAAAAAGTTCATTTTTTTAAAAAACCGAGATCCCTTATCGGATCCTCAGTTGTGTGTGTGTATATATATATATATATATATATATATATATATATATATATATATATATTCTCGCCATTGCTCCAGCAGACAGCAGTTATCAGGACCTAATGATTTTTCACCATTATCCTTTTTTTACTGGTGCACCAACCTTTCTATACCATTTAAGAAGGTTCCATAATCTTACATTGTACAGTTCTGTTTGTCATGATGCGCCAATGTACAAGTCACAATACACCGGTTTTCTCTACCGTAGATATCTTTATTTTGTATAGTAGTGCCTTGTAATTTGGGATTCATCCAAAAACTTGTTCTAATATAATCTGGTTCTATTTTTATAAGGTGTCTATTTATGAAGCAATTATTTCTGATCTCTGGTACTTCTTCCTAAGATTTTCAATACCATGAACAAATGTTTGACTGAACATAGCTAGCATATTGTTTTTTTGTAGTATTTTCTTCCTCTCTTTCCCCTAATGACCAAACTCTTACTAGTAATCCTTAGGGGATCATGAATATTGACCATCCTTTGTTTCTTTCTTCTTGCTTCTTTCTATCTTCTTTATATTTTTAAAAAATCAGTAATTAGACAGTTTCCTTTCTTTCTTTTTTAACTTTCTTCTATTTTATCCTTTTTTGTATTCAAGACTATTCAATTAAACTGTCATTACATGGCCAACTTTAAAAAAAAATCCTGCCGACCTTTTAGCTTTTGAAAATTCCTTTGTCTAGTAGAACCATTATTTTTTGCATCCTATAAGAAGCTTACAGAAGCATAACAAGAAAAATTCTGTAAGGGATATATTAACATGACATTCTTCATGGATTTGAATATGGCTGATCAATTTTTCTTGGTTGGAGCTATTGCTTCTATTTTCAGTTTTGCTCTATTTTTCTTGCTAGGCAAGAAACAGAAGAGCAACAACATTTCTAAATTAGTGCAGATCCAAAGAAATGAAAGTGCCAAAACTGTGCATGATGGAGAATGCAAGCCAGAAATGGTTGGGAGCCCGGACATCATTATTGTTGGCTCTGGTGTTGCTGGTTCTTCTCTGGCTTGTACTCTTGGAAAGGTCATCTCTCTCTTACTCAACTTACATTTGATTTCATTATGAAAACAATGTCCAACAAGGTTTTGTATGATAGTGTTAATGCAATACCTTGTTTTCATAAAAGTGTCACCGTTGGTTTAGAAAGAAAGAGGATATAAGTCTCCAAAAAGCATCAATAAATCTACATTTCTTATTAACAAAAAAATTAGTTTTTTGCTAGGAAAAAGGAAACCAGATTGTTCAAGTATTATGTTAGAAAATACTAATGATCAATGGCTTTGTTGACAAGAAAGCTAATTATCTGTAAATGAAACAGGATGGGCGGCGAGTGCTTGTAATTGAAAGAGATTTAGCTGAGCCTGACAGAATTGTTGGTGAATTGCTTCAGCCAGGAGGCTATCTAAAACTAATTGAGTTGGGACCGGAAGGTATGAAAAAAGGATAACATTAAGTAGTGGCACCTTTTATATAGCACCTTCATGAACTGACAACTCTAAACAACTGCTTTACAATTTTACAATTTTGACTCCAAAGTTGGTACTTTGTTTTTTGTGTTTCTTATGCTTGCCATGCGTTTAAATTAATTAATGATTGGGAAATGCATATCATATTTATTTTTCTGCAGATTGTGTGAATGAGATTGATGCTCAACAAGTGTTTGGATATGCTCTCTTTAAGGATGGGAAAAGTACTAGATTATCTTACCCCTTGAAAGAGTTCCATTCAGATGTGACCGGAAAAAGCTTTCACAATGGTCGCTTCATAAAGCGAATGCGCGAGAAGGCTGCAACATTTTCCAAGTATTCCTCCTTTTCCTTCTAGGCCTTCTTGCAATTTGAACCAAAATGGTTGAAAAATTTGCTGTCCTCTTAGAATCCTGGACTAAAACTTGCAAATCTATGCATTGTCATAATTCCAAGAGCTAAGTTTCAAATATTACTGTATTTGATTTGGGGTCTAAAAAAGTTTGTTTTTATTCTTTTTGTCCCTTCATAACTTGTTCCACTTGATGCAAAGCCCCTATACTACATTAGAAAATTTCTTTCAAATTCTTTTTTTAAAACTATTTTTCTTTTATATGTCACTCAGTGTAAAACTAGAGCAAGGAACTGTGACATCTCTTGTTGAACAGAAGGGGACGATTAAAGGAGTACACTACAAGACTAAAACTGGTCAAGATATGACAACATATGCTCCTCTCACAATTGTATGTGATGGTTGCTTCTCAAATCTGCGACGCTCCCTCTGTAACCCCAAGGTGAGGATCCTTTTCTATGAACTTGTGTTGCTTTTGTGATAGCAGCCATTCTGTTTCATTCTTATTGAAAGTGTCAACTGATCGAGAGAAATTAACACGTTACCATTTTTTTATGAAGGTAGACATTCCCTCGTGTTTTGTGGCCTTAATTCTAAAGAACTGTCAGCTTCCATATCCCAATTATGGGCATGTTATTCTAGCAAATCCTTCACCCATCTTGTTAAATCGCATTAGTAGCACTGAGATTCGATGCTTGGTTGATATACCTGGTAAGAAGGTACCTTCCATTGCAAATGGTGATATGACTCGATATTTGAAGACTCTGGTTGCACCTCAGGTAATATACAACATTTTTATGGTATGATCAAATCTTAAAATTTCTGTACTTGAAGATAATGTGCATTTACATAATGTGGAACTTGCAAGCATTTTGATATTTACCTTTTAATTATTTATACTTTGTCCTGATGAAGTTTTTGTGCATCGCAGCTTCCCCTTGAGCTATATGATGCCTTTGTAACAGCAATCAATGAAGGAAATAATATGAGAATAATGGCAAATGTAAGCATGCCACCTGATCCCTATCCCACACCCGTGTGCATTCTTAATTGGGGATGCATTCAACATGCGGCATCCTTTAACAGAGGAGGAATGATCGCTGCTTTATCTCGATATCGCTTCTTCTTTGTGACCATCTTAGACCTCTCCGTGATTTGAATGATGCATCTGCCTCCTCTGCAGATATCTCGAGTCATTTTACACTTTATGTGAAGGTTAGCACTATAAAGTCCTGATATGTCTTATGACAAAATATTGTTAACATGCATTTTGTTGCTAATGCACAAACAAAAGGCACACTATACAAACAAGTGCAGGTACATAAGTAATATATCGATGTGTCTACTCACAACAAAAGTCACGACATTTTTACAAGATAAATCTTTTTCCAAACTGTAAACATTGGATCAAACAAAGTTGAGTTATTTTATTATCTAATCTGACTGGAAATATATTGTTTGCAGCCTGTGGCATCAACAATAAATACGTTGGCAGGCGCCCTTTATAAGGTGTTTTGTTCATCACCTGATCAAGCAAGGAATGAAATGCGCCAAGCATGCTTTGATTATTTGAGCATTGGGGGCATTTTTTTCAAATGGACCTGTGGCTCTACTATCTGGTCTAAACCCCAGGCCATTGAGCTTGGTGCTCCATTTCTTTTCAGTAGCTATCTATGGCGTTGGCCGCCTGTTACTTCCATTTCCATCACCCAAACGTGCATGGCTTGGGGCTAGATTGATTACGGTTCGTACTCCATTTTTGTGAAATTATTGAACTAATTATTCTTCCAATAAACATTATCAAAAATTGAAAATAATATTACCATTATGTCTTCTTTTTTGGCTTAACAGGATGCAGCAAGTATAATATTTCCTATTGTAAAAGCTGAAGGAGTTAGATAAATGTTTTTTCCTATAGCTATTCCAGCATATCACAGATCTCCTCCAATAAATTGAGACAATGAAATTTACCCAATTTTACTTTCTTTAAGAAATATTGTTGTAGCTAGTGAGATTCTTTTTAGCCTAGAGAAATTGATATAGTAAGAAGAGTTCTTACATGTGTATCATTAGTTGTATTCCATAAATGAAAATGTGACACTAGAGATATATACTCCAGCTGAGCTCCCACATTTGTTAGTTAATGACACTGAACTAAAGTTCTTGAAACCATATTCATAATAGAAATGACCTTGAAAAATATAATTATTATATTAAATTAAAATTGCAAAAAATATAAAAAAATTTTGCATTGTTGCAGCACTGGGGTATGTATGTGTAGATGCTGCTAACCCAGGTTTCGCATTTGTCTAATGTCACACATCAGCAGTTTGTAAAATATTTGTATAATAATTTGTGTCTGTATCATTATTTTTTCTTTTTTGGCAGTATTATTTCTTGTAAACTCTGTTAAGTTTTTATGTTACGTTTGGATTGAAGGAATGGAATGGAAAATGGAATGATCCATTCCATTTTAGGTGGAATAAGTTATTCCATATTCTCCTCCCCAAAGAATAAAATTCATAAATTTGGGAGAAATAAGAATGGTTCAATCAATCCAATCGCAACCAAACACAATTTTTTTCATTCCATAGGAATGAGTCATTCCATTCCTACCTTTATTACTTCAATCCAAACGTAGCATTATACTCAATTAATATCTGGTGACACATATGTTATGTGTGTAAATTATGTAGGATAAAATAAAAAATTTATAAAATCTGTATGACTAAATAGAAAGATAAAAGAAAAAAGAAAAGAACAAAATAGGAATTATCTTAAATGTCGTTGGGTTTTTTTCGAAAATGCCAAAAACCTTCAAAATTTTGTTAACAGTCGAGTCATCCGACTTTATATATTAGATGAAAGGTTCAATTGACTTACATGAACATAACTGATCAAAGGCTGAACCTAAGATCTCAGTGCGCAGGTTTAAGTCGAAATGGGATTTAAAAGTATGGATCACTTTGTAAAATTTCCTAATAAGACTTTCTTAATTGAAGTTTTAATTTTAGTTTTGATTCAATTGAGAGAGAGAATTATATATATAGGAATGATTCATAAGCATTAGTTGTTATGAACCAAAAACTGACATACACTATCTACATACACTATCTATACAAGAACGACCATGATTAGAAATTGAAAACCGCTACTATTAATAGCGGACACAATTTTGGTCCTAATCCGTCCTCTACTAAATAGTAGCGGACACAATTTCGGACACAATTTTGGTCTACTTATGGACTAAATTAGGGTCAAGGAATCAATCGTTTGACTAATACGCCCGCTTCTACAATTCATTAACAAATCCTTTACGTTCACTGATTTGATAAATTAGTTAATATTGCCTTGCACAAATTAATTAGTAAATTATTCAAACTTAGTAAAGTTAACAAAAGCAGTATAATTAATAAATTATTAAAAATTAGTACATTTTAATAAAAGTTTCAAAAAATTTTTAAGTTTTAAAATTTAGTAAAAATTATTAAATTATTCTAAATTATTAAATTGTTGAAAATTAGAGTAATACTGTTATTAAGTTTGTAGAGTTAAGGGTGAAGTCACTCTATTATTATAGAGTAAAGAAGAAAAGTATTTAAAGATAACTCTGAGTGAAATACGAGTTCGTAGAGTTAATGTGACGTTCCATATTTGAGTACTCGCTACTGCAAATATGGTGGTCACTACACATTACTCTACCCAAAATCTACTAGTTATATTACATATTCACTAGTCTGTTACACAATTTACATCAAGTATATAAATACAACCTAGGTCCTAATCTATTATCTACTTTTATCAACATACATTCTTTAAATGTATACAAGACATGTGACTTATCTGCAACTTTATTCTTTTATTTTTATTATTTTTCTTTTCCCTTGCTGTTATTTTGTCTTTATATGCAAAGAATGTATATAATCGCAAGGGTCAACAGCAAGTTTGCTGAACAAGTATATGAGATATCAATAACTAAATTATATTGGAATGAAATAACTGAATGCGAATTAAATAAGAATAATGGATGGGAATAATGAACAATGAAATAATAAACAAATTTAAATTAACGAGTATCAAATATTTTTTTTGAGCTGAGATGTTATAAGGACCAAGAACATAACTGTCCCATAGTTATATAAATTGTTGACTCTCAATAAATATTTATCAATCACGAAGACCGAAAAACTCTTGATGAGTTTAACCTGCGAATTGATCTCAATTAACTTGTTATATTGTGAATTTTTGGGTATATTCATGTTACTTGTGATAGGTCTTGTTTCATCTTGCAGGAGAATGGCTTGGAGAGGTTAAAGAACAGAATTTGGAGAAAAATAACAAGTTTCAGATTTTTCATGCATGCAAGGCGCGTGGCGCGCCATTATTGACCTAAACGCGCGCCATGCATGGCTGCATGGCGCTAAGTCGAGGATCTCGACTACTTGACTAGCGCGGGGCACGCCGGTCTGACGACCTTGATGCTAATTTGGTTTTCTTAAGCACAAAAGTCGACTTAATTAAGGATTTGTAATTCTCTTATGTAATAGGGTTTGGCTAGGAGTATAAAAGGGGAGTTCTTTCTTAGTTTTAGGGATTATTCTGACTCACAATTATTGAGAGCCACCTTGTGGAGACTTGGAGATTGCATTGGAGAACATTGAAGACATAGATTGAAGCTTAGAGATTGGAGATTCCTCGACAGAGTTTTTCTTCTTCTCTTAAATTCATTATCTGTACTTATGATGCTATTTAATTTTGATCTTCTTGTTTCTATTATGATGATGAACTAATTTCCCAATTAGGGGTACAATGAAACCTTTTGCAATTCAATAATTCAATTACCATTATTTTCACTTGTTGATCCTATTGAGTTGATTATTATATTTTGTGCTTAATCTATTAATTGTTTAGCTAGAGATTAATTTGATATCTTTGATGGAATTGAAAGAGAAAATTTTAGATTAGATTTGAATATAATAACGCATGAATTTGTTGATTCTTCTTAAAGATAACATAATAGTGTATGAGACGAAAGTACTTGTATGACATGTGTAACTATGTTAGGAGTTTGCGCTTAACAAATCTGTTTTAAATGTCTTGCACGAAAGTAACAAAATAACTGAAATAGGGTTTTTTATTGATCATAGATGTTAGTAAATTGATAAGCAATCATAGTTAGCAACTCATTGGATTAATTAAGTGGGAATACGATAAAGCGATTATTGCAAAACAACTGAGGAAATTGTATTCCTATGTTTTAATCATCTGGTAATGAATATTTGTTAGTCTAATTAGTTTTTAATTATATTATTTTAATCAACTTTTATAAAACAATTGGAGTGACTGTTTAAGTGAATTTGAATTTATAAAAACTTGTTAATTAGATTAATTGTTAGCAACTGTTCTCTGTGGGTTCGACAACCTTTCTTATCACTTTATTACTTGATTGACCGTGTGCACTTGCGCGTATTTGTCATTATATAAATCGGACAACAAGTTTTTGGCGCCGTTGCCGGGGAACGGTTCTAATAATTATTTTGGTAATAGTTTTTATTAGTTTAATCTATTAAAACAAAATTTTCTTATTTTATTTTTGTTTGCTTTTACAGTTCAAGTCTGTTCAAGCAGTGATCCAGGAATTGTGTGTGCACGAGGGTAAGTTCAGTGGTTTATGCAAACACGTTCCAAGGGTCCAGAGTTAGTTCCGTACGACAGTGAGATTGAATGAACTTTTCGGAGGAAACTAAACTTCACACTACAAAAAAAGGGATCATTACCGATGGGAGTATTACCGACGACATATAAGCCGTCACGAGAAACCTCATTGGAGACGGTCAAACCGTCGATACTAACACCCGTCGTCAATGTATTGGTTCCCTCCAAAATTGCTATTGGTCTCGACGGTAGGCCGTCGGTAAAGATAATCCTGCCGTCGGTAATGAGTTATTTTTGGCGCGTAAGTAACGCGGGGGAGGGAAATAAAGGGGCGACAGGAGAAAGTATAAGTGGCGACGGCACGACCGTCGTTAATGACAGAGTCTCGACGGGTATTATTGGCGATGGTAGTGCCGTCGAGAATGAGGTTTTAATTTTATCAGCCCTGACCTCGACGGCAGTCTCTCACTTTTGTACAAAAATTTTGTTCGCGCTTTTTCTTCCTTCCTCTTCTTCAAACTTCGATTTCTTGTCTAGTTTCTTCCAATATTAGTTTCTTGAGTTTGTTTCCAAATTGGTTTATTCGTCTGAGTTTGAGCCGTTTGACTGAGTTGGGTTTTCCCAAATTCGTTTGACTGAGTTGGGTTATTCCCAAATTCTTCTGATTTTTTCTGCTCAAGGATATGGGATTAGTAGAAGCTTTCTTCTTTCTTCTCCATTATCTTTGAATAATCATCTTCTCCCCTCTGTCTGATTTTTTTCGAAATTGCAAGGTAAGGATTTCATCTGTCGTGACTTTTTTCTCCCAAATTTAATTTTTTCAGTTTTGAAAAATGCTTGAGTTAATTAATTTTTGCCCAAAAATTATTTTATTTGTGATTCTTTGTTGTTTAATGGAATAGTTGCTGCTAATTTGGGAGAAGAACTTGGCGACAGCTTCTATCAGGCTTGTAAGTACATATATCTCCATCTCTTTTTTTTCTCATTGCTGCAATTTGTTGCTTCTATCAGGTGCAATTGATATTGTACTGATGTTAAAAAAATTCATAGTATATGTATGCCCTCAAAAAGTATTATTGTTGTAACAAATGTGATATTTCTTGACATGCTAGTTATTTCTATATGAACTATGTAGTGAAAAATGAGGATATAGTACTCTTAAGGACATTGTTTTGACTTGTTGTATGCTTTTAATAGGTTTAATATGGCGTGACTTGTTGTATAAAATTTTTTGATTGCGTTGAAGGTATTCTTATAAAATTTTGTAAGTAATTTACGTGGTAAATAGTTTTGTAAGAAGAAATAGGTGTTTGGAGTATTAGGAAAATTCGAGTGTTTGCAAGTACTTATTGGGGGCTGAGGAATATTAGTAGTAACTACTTATTCAACCATGCAGAAGAAGAACACAAACCGCTACGAGAATATGGCATGACGAAAGTTACAGATATCCAATCGAGCATAACACGACCTGCTATTACAACCAATAGTTTCGAAATCAATTGAGGCACAATACATATGATCAAGAACTCGGTCCAATTTGGCGGAGCACCAACTGATGACCCAAACGATCACATTATCAGCTTCTTGAAGATTTGTGATACATTCAGATTTAATGGAGTGTCAGAAGATGCAGTAAGACTAAGACTGTTCCCTTTGACCTTGAAAGATAAGGCTAAGAGTTGGCTGCATTCATTGCCACCAGGGTCAATAACAACCTGGAATGACTTGGTGTAAAAGTTTCTCGCTATGTTCTTCCCCCCAGCAAAAATGGCAAGAATGCGAGATGAAATCTTATCATTTAGGCAATTTGATTCTGAATCTTTATATAAGGCTTGAGAGAGATACAAGGATTTGCTGCGAAAAATGTCCACATCATGATCTACCATTGTGGTTGCAAGTACAAACCTTCTACAACAGTCTTAACAGTCAAATAAGGACATGTATCGATGCCACCACATGTGGAGCTTTGAACGTAAAAATTTGTGAAGAAGGTTATCAGTTATTGGAAAACATGGCAGCCAATAACTATCAGTGGCCTACCAGCAGATTAACTCCGCGACGTCCCCAAAATAGGTATACATCACCCATTCTGAGTCGCCAAATACATGGTACAGAAACAAATACAACTTCAGTAATACAATTGTCGTGCAAAATACGACAACACATATACTGTGAGTTTAAATAGAAATATTGTCTAATAGACAATATACAAACTCAAAAGGAGTCCTCATTACAATTATTGATACATTATTTTACAAAATAGTGAGGACTACTAAAACAACTATCCTGAACCATCACTCTATACCCCGGTTAGTTCCTGCTATGTTCTCACCTCCTGAGAAGAAAAATGGAACAAAAAGGAAAAGGGTGAGCTCAACTAGCCCAGTAAAGAATATTATGATAATATATAACAAATTATCATTAGTCTTCAACAGGAAAAAATCTGATAGAATATAATAGACAACAAATTTTAGATCAACAACTGCAGCGGAAATATCAATCCATTAGAAGAGTCAAGTAGAGAATGAATTCTACTATCTTCTAAGATTTAACAGTCCATCATCAATATTTTATCCCTGTAACATCAATCAATATACACCTTGAATCAAATATTCATCTTTGCACTACAAGCCAAAGCTATTCATTTGTATCACCAGTTGGTCATGTTCATCTCAATACCTGTTCATCTTTGTACTACGGGCCAAAGATATTCATCAGTTAATCATTCATCTTTGCACTACAGGCCAAATATATTTAGTAATATCATCATTTAGGACTGAGGATGATGAAAAATATCTTAAAGAAAACGAATCCAGTGAGATAAAAGATCAAAGATTAGGGATTCGTACTTTAGTTTATCTAAGTTCAAAAATACCTTATAATAATAAATTGTGGAGCAAAATTAAAGAATAAAAATCAAAACATGGATACAATCAAAGATAGTAACCATAATAGAAAACTTGGACAAAGAAAAGAAAATTTTATTTTTTTTGTGAATAGTGCCGTATTCGTGAATAGTGCTGTATACGTGAATAATGCCGTATTCGTGAATAGTAACCCGACACAAAAATTATAGAAATTCCACAATAAAATCCATACCAATATTTCGGTATAATGATATTGAAAGAATAACATCATTATGAAAAAAAATAACATTCCTTACCTCAAAAGAACAGTACTTCTGATCAGAATATCGGATGTAAAGCCAAAGGAAACTTGCACTGAATAGTAACTCTCAAAGTATCTAAATTCTCACAAAATACGCTCGATAATATAGAGAGAAAGAAAACTTGTTTCTGGTGTGATTTTCAATTCTAACTAAGCACCCTATTTATAGGAAAATGCTTAGAACGCCATAGCAGACTAATCTGCTACCTGATGGCTGTACCTGCTACTATTCACGCCTACCACTTTTGAATAAAAATTTCAACACATTTCTCACCAACCAAAAGTGGGGCCCACCCATATTTTAAATAAAAATATTTATTTCTGAAACTTCAATAATTCATAATAAATAGCCCTTTTATCAGAAAAAATACGAATTTTATGTCGATTCCATAGGAAATCGAATTCTCTACAACTTTGTAGATTTAATTTTTCCAAATTCCAAACAGAAAATGACTGAAATCCACATACAAACGATTTTCAACACCTCTATTCTGACAAAATACTGATAAAACACCTCATCATTTATTCCTTCATTTATATCTACATAAAACAAATATATCCATCATTTATATCCACATAAAATAAATATTTCCTTATCATATAAATTAATAATTAATTATTCATAAATAATATTACAGAATCACAATTATGACAACCAAAAGTCGCTCCTGTGAAAGAAGGCTTTCCTAAGTGAGGATTTCTCCTTATCATGCCGCAATTAGGTGACCAAACCCCTTTCCTAGACAGAACTTTCTTAGACATTGTCAATAATGCTATATGATAATATTAGTCAAATAATATGAATTATTAATATGATAATGAAGATACTGTGCAGTGACAATTATTGAAACAACAATAATATAAAATATCAACGTAGCAATTATTGAATCAATAAAATAAAATATTGAACAGTAATTACTGTAATAATTATTGAGTTGTGTCTTCTTACGTAAGAATCAATAATTCAAAAATATTGTGCAATACTGTGTGCTATTGTTCAACCATGCGATACATCGTATTTTAACCACCGGTATTTCAACAAGGTTAATTAGAATAACTACGCCAGCTATTTATAAAAACTCAAACCTTTTGTTATCTTTATCCGACCGTTTTCTGTTATGGGGCCCACAAATAGCTGCGCCGTCGTATAAATATTCCCCGACAACAAGAATATTCCACGACCAAATGAATATTCCCCGACAACAATGAATATTTTATAACCACTTGCTTATTTTGCAAAATTTGCACATTTCACCCATAACCAAAGCATTATATCAAATTAACACCTTATTATTCACAATAATAAATAGAGAAAATTCGATTTTATTTATAAAAAGTTGGGTTCTTACAACCTTCCATTCTTATGAAATTTCGTCCTCGAAATTGACGTACGTACCTGGTGTTTCGAAAAGGTGAGGATACCTCGATTTCATTTCTGATTCCAACTCCCAGATCATTTCTTCAATAGCATGGTTCCTCCACAAAACCTTAACTTGTGGTATAATCTTGGTGCGTAGGACATGCTCTTTCCTATCTAAGATCTTAACAGGTACCTCCTCGTACGTTAAATCTTCGGCTATCTCGTCTGGTTCTAACTCAATAATGTGGTTCGGGTCTTTCACATATTTACAAAGCATAGATATGTGAAAAACATTATGAACACGAGACATGCTTGGAGGTAATGCGAGTCTATAGGCCACATTTCCTATTCGGTCAAGAATCTCAAATGGTCCAATAAATCTTGGATTGAGCTTTCCTCTCTTTCCAAATCTTGTAACTCCCTTCCATGGAGCAATAAGTAACAATACATGATCCCTTATATTAAATTCCACGTCCTTTCGATGAAGATTCGCATAAATCTTTTGTCGATCCTGTGCCGTTTGTATACGTTGTCGAGTCGTTTGGATCTTTTCTGTAGTTTTGCGTAACAATTCTGGTCCCAACAATGTTACTTCACCTACCTCATCCCAACATACTATAGAATGACATTTTCTTCCATACAACGCTTCGAATGGAGCCATGCCTATACTTGCTTGATAACTGTTGTTGTAGGAGAATTCCACCAATGGTAGGTACTTATCCCAACTCCCTTTGAAATCTAGGACACAGAGTCTTAATAGATCTTCAAGAGTTTGAATAGTCCTCTCTGATTGCCCGTCCGTTTGAGGATGGTATGCCAAACTGAATAGTAAATCCGTGCCCATAGCTTTCTGCAAGTTAACCCAAAATTGTGAAGTGAATCTTGGGTCACGATCCGAAACTATGGATACTAGCATGCCATGCAATCTCACAATCTCATTTTGATAAGTGGATTTCATATCCATGAATCGTTGTCCATTTCACGCTTAATTGTTGCTATTTTCTTGTTTTCATATTCGTTTTTATTTGTTTCGTGTCCTTTTATGTGTAGGGTGGTCGTTGTAGCATTTAACAAGATTTGGAGTCAATTGGGATCATTTCTGGAAGAATTCTTGAAGGAAGAAAAAAAATCACTTAGCAGCTTTTTGTGGATTTTAACAGAAGGGTGCCACGAAAGGCATATTTTTGTTTATAGACCCCGTATGGGAAGTGGGGTCATGTAATCAACTCTCCTGTTGCTTGTTGAACTCTGCTGGGATATGGATTTGAGCATTCTGGTAGCATATGGACTCTAAAGAGGAGAGGATTTCGGCTGGGACTTGTGTGTTGGATGCTTTTTACTCAACTAACTAGGAATCAAACAGGGGACAAGGCATATTACGAAGATTAATTCTAGAATTTGATAGCAAGCTTCAGAGGAGTATTTTGAAGAGATTTTCAGGACAATTACAATTCTAGGCGTTGTGAAGGGTGGTTTTGCATTATTCTTCATCTTAGTTCTATATTTGTAATTGAAAGAATGTTTTCTTTAGATTATTCAGTTTTTATTTCATTCGTTATGAACTAATTCACTTTTTAGGTTTATGATGGATCCTTAAGTGAAACGATGATTTTATAACCTTGATTTCCAGTTCAATAAAGTATATTTAGTTTATCTATATTAATTTGAGCGTGAATTTTTGAATTGCCCGATCAACAATTCTTTGTGGATTTGTATGGAATCGAGAGAGGATATTCAAATCTAGACTTAGTTAATATAGTATATGTTAATGAATTTTGTGAATAGCAGATTCTTGATTAATGTTTAGGTAGAGATATGCTTGACATCGCATGTGATCGAATAAAAAACTTAATCTTAAACCTTCTTTAATTTCAGTTCACATAGAGATATAGTGAGTTGGTTGATTTAGGTGTTTAACTTGTTTCTATCTAAATTTTGGATTTAAGTTAATACGGTATTAGTGCATCGAGAGGTGGCTAGTACTACATTCGTGTTCTTGATTAATAAACTGGGATAACGAGTTGAATTGGAGTAAAGGTGTGAAAATCAGAGTGAAGCTTAGGGTGAAATCATAAGTCTAATTCTCCATTAAATATTTGAAATTCCGGATTTTGATATTTGTGATTGTTTTGTGATAGTTTATTTATTTATTAATTTAGTTTCTATAATTTTAAATCATTGAATTGAATAGTTTAATAGGATTAGGATTAATAGAAAATTGGTAATTGTGAAGTTAAATTTCTTACTAATTTGTTTGCGTGGGAACGATACTTTATTCATTACTATATTACTTGTTGACCACGTATACTTGCGTGTTGTGCGTAATTAGATTTTACCAAACAAGTTTTTGGCGCCGTTGCCGTGGACAATTTATTCTAGATTTTAATATATTTACAATAACAGTTTAATTAGTCCAGTTTTACTTAAACATTTTTGTTTTTATTTTTGTTCTTTTTATTTCAGGTTTTTGACATTGGTATATGCAAACACGATCCAAAAATCCAGACTTGCTTCCTTTTGAGGACGACATTGAAAGAAGATTTTAGAGGTTAAGTAAGTGGATCAAGGAAACAAGGAACGAATTCGAAAACTCTGACATAGAAGAAGCAATGGCAGCTGAAGATCAGAAAATGTTAAGGGACTTCGCCACACCCAAGGTGACCGAATCATAGCAATGAGCATCACCAGTTCGCAATTGTCGCAAATACATTCGAAATCAAGCCTGGGACGATTCAGATGATCTAGAATTCAGTTCAGTTTGGGGGATTGGCTAATGACGATCCGAATGAACATCTATTAAGCTTTCAAGAGATTTATGACACCTTCAGGTATAATGGGGTGTCGGATGATGCGGTGAGACTTCGCTTGTTCCCATTCACGTTACGGGACAAGGCGAAGAGTTGGTTACAGTCTCTACCGCCGGGATCGATAACTACGTGGGAAGACTTAGCTCATAAATTCCTTGCTAAATTTTTCCCACCGGCGAAAACTGCCAAAATGAGGAATGACATAACAATGTTTGAGTAGCAACATGGGGAGTCGCTATATGAGGCATGGGAGAGATACAAGGAGTTACTCAGAAAGTGCCCGCATCATGGTTTGCCGAAGTGGTTGCAAATGAATACTTTTTATTACGGACTACATGGGAATCTCAGAACTAGCATTGATGCAGCTTCAGGTGGAGCGTTCATGGCTAAGAGTTATAAGGAGGCCTAAAATTTGATTGAGACCATGGTGGCTAACAACTACCAGTGGCCCACATCAATAATGATACAGGAAAATACAGCTGGGGTGTTAGTAGTAGATGGAGTGACAACAATACAAGCACAAATTTCTGCGCTGTCCAAGAAGTTGGATGCCATGACAGGGGCTCAGGTGCAGCAGGTTGCAGTGGTATGTGAATTGTGTGCGGGCGACCATGCTACAGATCAGTGCGCAATCAATCCAGCGTCCGTGCAATTTTTAGGTAGCTACAACAGAATTTCACAAAATACATACCAAAATACTTACAACAAGGGAGAATAAGAACCACCCAAATTTCTCGTGGAACATAACCAGCAAAATCAAGCTCCACGATCATTGTATCTCCTAGCATTTCAGAATCAACAACAACCAGCTCAACATCAAGAGAGGAAATCAGACTTAGAGGAAATGTTCGCGAAATATGTAACAAGTAATGAGGCAGCGATGAAAAACCAAGCAATGGCAATCAAGATTTTGGAAAATCAGATGGGACAAATTGCCTTAGCATTGAACAACAGACCACAAGGGACTCTGCCTAGTGACACTGAAAGGAATCCAAAGGGAAATCATGAACAGTGTAATGCAATCACGCTCAGGAGTGGTAAGGAGCTGGGTCCTAAGTTTGATGAGAAAGTCAGTACAAGAGATGAATGTGAGGATGCAGGGAATGACTTAAACACGAAATCTACAGAGAAAGCTATGGAAAAAGGAAAGAAAGACAACCAAATTAAAATTACACTACATGTACCCTTTCCTCAAAGGCCAGAGAGTGCAAAGATGAAGAACCAGTTTTCAAGGTTTATGGATATATTTAAACAATTACATATCAATATTCCATTTGCTGAAGCATTGGAGCAGATGCCGAGTTACATTAAGTTCATGAAAGACATTCTGTTAAAGAAGCGCAAGCTCCAGGACTTCGAAATAATGGCATTAACCGAAGGATGCAGTGCAATACTGCAGAGAAAGCTCCCTCCTAAATTAAAAGATCCGAGGAGTTTCACAATCCCGTGTGCAATTAGAAATCAAGATATGGGGAGAGCATTATGCGATCTAGGAGCAAGTATCAATCTTATGCCATTATCCATTTACCAAAAGCTGGGATTAAAGGAAGCAAAACCGACCAACATTAGTGTACAACTTGCAGATAGATCATTAACATATCCACTTGGAACAGTCGAAGACGTATTGGTTAAGGTTGATTCATTGATTTTTTCGGCTGACTTCGTGGTACTAGACTTTGAGGAAGATAAGAACATCCCTATTATTTTGGGACGACCATTTATGGCGACAAGGCGAACACTATTTGATGTACCTAACGGAGAACTGATAATAAAAGTGTTCGATAAAGTAGTAACGGTGAAGGTGTTTAAAGAAATTCCAATCCCGACTGACAAAGAAGAGTGCGAGTTGCTCGAAAAATCTACACACGTCAAGTTCAGGGATTGCAAGGAGGATAATGGTCTAAAGGCGTAAATCGAGGATAAAATTTCAAATTCATCACCAAATATTCAAGTGAACGGACACGCATTACAACAGTGTTGGTGTTATGCGATAAATAAAAATCATGTTGCGGATAGCCCAACCGATCCTGGATGAAACAGGGAGTAGTCCGGCTGAATGACTTAAAATAAAGCGCTAATTGGGAGGCAACCCAATCATTTCTTTTTAGTTATTTTATTTTTATTTTCATTTTAATTTTTTTTTTCCGTATTAGTTATATTTTAGCTTAGGATTTTAGTTTATCGATTTTATATTTTGATTCGTTCTATGATTCTTGGAAATCTCTCAAGCATGCTCATATTTATCAATAATCTAATAACTTTCATGTTTCATGGCTTGCAGGATGGGAAAATGCAAATTCGGTGGCATAACATGAAGAAAAGATGAAAAAAGTGGCCAACTTACAGTGGGCATGCCACACGGGCGAAGCTCAATTAGCCTTGTACTTCCATCCGGGCGGGGGTCCTTGAACTCAATGCTTTTAAAATCTAAGTAGCTACACAACCACACGCCCAAATACTTCATCATCCTAATTGAATCCCTCTTTCTCCTACATAGCACCCACGATTCATAACTCCTAACACATTACTTCTACCCATTACCTAAATCCATTGAACCCACTTCACCCCCACGATTTCCACTACCCTACCTTTTCAATCCACCATTACACCCAATCACACCACCTCTATATATTGCCACATCTCATCCCAAATTCTTCACAGAACTCTGCAACTATTTTTGAATTAGGGCATTCACAGAGGCTATTTGAGAGCAAGTTCGAGTGAATACTTTGTGTTCTAATTCATCACTTCCAAGTACCATAATAGATCAAGGTTTCAATTTGGGGAGGATACACCACTTTGCACACCAAGTGTTTGAGAAGTTGAGTGAGCCAAGTGTAAGGGGAAGGCAGTGTGTTGATAGTGAGTTCAGACAGTCGGATTCGATGGCATCGCAACCAACATCTAAACGCCAAAGGGGAGAGAGTTCACGATTCGCACAACCGACACGCACCTTTGATCGTCGAAAATTTATGAGTGTCCCTGCCGCCACCCGGTATGAGTATATGCTGACAAAAGCCCTTACACCGGAGTGGGGGTTTGCACCGGATCCCGTTGATGGGGAGATGACGCCTAAAATCTACCAGAAGGGGTGGAATAAATTCACCGAAGATCCAGAACCCGCCGTAGTCAACATAGTCAAAGAGTTTTATTCAAACGTCGAGGACAAAGCCCCATTCAATGCTTTTGTGCGGGGTCGCTTGGTCCCATTCAGTGCTGATGCCATAAACACCTATTATCGACTGCGGGTGCCTCGACAATGCCAGTATGCCCAACTACGTGATTTTGATCCGGACTATGAGGACATACTCAAGGAAAGCACAACATGGATCAAAGGTCGGAAGGGAGGCACAGTGTTCCATAACAAAGATATAAGTCGGTATGGCAAAATTTGGTACGCATTCCTATGTGCTAAACTGTATCCATCTTAACACACCTCAGACATGACCAAAGAGAAGGCGTTACTACTATACGCGATTGTGTAAGACTTCCTCATTGACGTCGGGGCCATTATTTATTTCTCCATTCGCCGGTGCTTACGTGGAAACTTTTCGGGCGGCTTGCCACACCCATCACTCATATGTGGGTTGTGTCGCCTAGCAGAAATGAGATGGTCTGACGATGAGCCCACATAGATGCCACTTGCATTTCTAGGCTCCAGAATGATAGCACGATATTCAGTATGGGTCGGGGGTGATTCCCATCCTCGAGGACTGGGTTTCATATTTCCACCAGCTTCAGAGGACGAAGCTGACGCTGAAGAGACCTCAGAGGATGAGGATGAGGTTATGAGAGATCAAGGAACCAAGCAGGTACCACAGACCGAGGCACTATTCAGTCCTTAGTTCCTTGACTTTCAACATCAAATGGATGACATTGAGGCAAGACCACATGTTTGATGCTATAAATGCGTCATTCGCATCACTCAACACGACGCTTCAGAGTTTCAATCCAGCTGCGCAATTTCCATATCAGCAGCCGATGCCACTGCCGAGGTTCCCACCTAGTGACTCAGACGAAGAAGATCAACCACCTCATCCCCAGACTTAGGAGATTACAGGGAAGTCCTCACACACTTAATTTTGATTATTTATCCAATGAGGACATTGCATTACTTAAGTTTGGGGGATTTAAAATTTTTGTTTGCATGCATATGTAGTAGTTTGGTTTAAATTTGTCATTGCATTCTAGTTTTGCATAATAGCTTAGGTTATTGCATAGTAGTTTAGGTTATTTTTGTTATTTCATTGTTTTCATTCCTGTTATTATCGCATTTTGTTAAGAAAAAAAATGAAGAAAAATTTAGTTAAATATTGTGTTTGCATATGTCCAACAGTGTTGCAGTTCATGTGATTTGTGGGCCAATGATGAGATTGAGAATAAGTTAACCAATACAGTATTGATTATTAGAACTGTGATATAATTTCTGTTATGAATCGAATCTTGCGCTTGTTTGAAACTGGTATACAAAAAGGTTAGCACGTTAATAACATCTTTGTTGACTGGTCAGTTCAAATTGGTACATAAATAGTTTCTAAAGGATAATGCTAGGGTAAATGTGAAAACGATAAGGATAGGCAGTGAAGACAACAAATTAGGCAAGAACCTAAGTTTGGGGGGAAAACGTAGGGTGTATAAGCTTCAAGAAAAGAAAAAAAATGAAACAAGTTGAGTCTTGTGGTGGGTTGAGGAGAAATACTCCCCATAAACACAAGCGTGAGATGGAGCATAAAACGTATCCGCCAACCATCTATCTAAAAAAAAGAAGGAAAAAAAATAACGGGAAAAGAGCAAAAAGTCCCCGTGAAAAAAAATGAGATAAAAGAAGTATAAGTACCCTGCATGAACCCTTGAATTTGGTATGGCTTAGTTTTAGTTAGAATGTGCCTATTTTTGGAATTTTTAATTTTGCACTGGATGATTCCTTCTAAGAAATTGATTATGTATTGAATTTGAGTCCGTATCAGTTATCATAGATGTTGAACACACACGCACACTATACCAGTTATGATGGTTTAAGATTTGAGAATTAATACGAAATTGTGCATTGGTTTTGGTGATTCATATTGTAGAGTTGCTTGTTTTCTCTGAGGCTGATGAGATAATTTTGATTCTGCGATTCTGTCAGATTTGAAAGCATATAGATTATATTCATTCCGACTCATTGCATTGCATTGCATTGCATATATCATATAGTTTGTTTTGTGCTCGAGGACTAGCACGATTTAAGTTTGGGGGATTTTGATAAGTGGATTTCATATCCACGAATCGTTGTCCATTTCACGCTTAATTATTGCTATTTTCTTGTTTTTATATTCTTTTTTATTTGTTTTGTGTCCTTGTGTAGGGTGGTCGTTGTAGCATTTAACAAGATTTGGAGTCAATTGGGATCATTTCTGGAAGAATTCTTGAAGGAAGAAAAAAAATCACTTAGCAGCTTTTTGTGGATTTTAGCAGAAAAAGTGCCTGCCGGGGTGGGCATATTTTGCCTATAGACCCCCGCCGGGGCGGGGGGTCGCATAATCTGAACTCTCCTGTTGCTTGTTGAACTCTGTTGGGATATGGATTTGAGCATTCTGGTAGCATATAGACTCTAAAGAGGAGAGGATTTTGGCTGGGATTTGTGTGTTGGATGCTTTTTACTCAACTAACTAGGAATCAAACAGGGGACAAGGCATATTACGAAGATTAATTCTAGAATTTGATAGCAAGCTTTGAAGGAGTATTTTAAAGAGATTTTCGGGACAATTGCAATTCTAGGCTACGTGAAGGGTGGTTTTGCATTATTCTTCATCTTAGTTCTATATTTGTAATGGAAATAATGTTTTCTTTAGATTATTCAGTTTTTATTTCATTCGTTATGAACTAATTCACTTTTTAGGTTTATGATGGATCCTTAAGTGAAACGATGATTTTATAACTTTGATTTCCAGTTCAATAAAGTATTTTCAGTTTATCTATATTAATTTGAGCGTGAATTTATGAATTGCCTAATCAACAATTCTTTGTGGATTTGTATGGAATTGAGAGAGGATATTCAAATCTAGACTTAGTTAATATAGCATGCGTTCATGAATTTTGTGAATAGCAGATTCTTGATTAATGTTAAGGTAGAGATATACTTGACATCACATGTGATCGGATAGAGAACTTAATCTTAAACCTTCTTTAATTTCAGTCCATATAGAGATATAGTGAGTTGGTTGATTTAGGTGTTTAACTTGTTTCTATCTAAATTGTGGATTTAAGTTAATACAATATTAGTGCATCGAGAGGTGGCTAGTACTACATTCGTGTTCTTGATTAATAAACTAGGATAACGAGTTGAATTAGAATAAAGGTGTGAAAATCAGAGTGAAGCTTAGGGTGAAATCATAAGTCTAATTCTCCATTAATTGTATGAAATTCCGGATTTTGATATTTGTGATTGTTTTGTGATAGTTTATTTATTTATTAATTTAGTTTGTATAATTTTAAATCATTGAATTGAATAGTTTAATAGGATTAGGATTAATAGAAAATTGGTATTTGTGAAGTTAAATTTCTTACTAATTTGTCTTCGTAGGAACGATACTTTATTCATTACTATATTACTTGTTGACCACGTATACTTGCGTGTTGTGCGTAATTAGATTTTACCAAACAAGTTTTTGGTGCCGTTGCCAGGGACAATTTAGTTTAGATTTTAATATAATTACAATATCAGTTTAATTAGTCCGATTTTACTTAAATATTTTTGTTTTTGTTTTTGTTCTTCTTATTTTCAGGTTTGTGACATTGGTTTATGCAAACACGATCCAAAAATCCAAACTTGCTTCCTTTTGAGGACGGCATTGAAAGAAGATTTAAGAGGTTAAGTAAGTGGATCAAGGAAACAAGGAACAAATTCGAAAACTCTGACATAGAAGAAGCAATGGCAGCTGAAGATCAGAAAACGTTAAGGGACTTCGCCATACCCAAGGTGACTGAACTACAGTCGAGCATCACCAGGCCCGTAATTGCTGCAAATACATTCAAAATCAAGCCTGGGACGATTCAGATGATCTAGAATTCAGTTCAGTTTGGGGGATTGGCTAATGACGATCCGAATGAATATCTAGTCAGCTTTCTAGAGATTTATGACACCTTCAGGTATAATGGGGTGTCGGATGATGCGGTGAGACTTTGCTTGTTACCATTCACCTTACGGGACAAGGCAAAGAGTTGGTTACACTCTCTACCGCCGGGATCGATAACTACGTGGGAAGATTTAGCTCAGAAATTCCTTGCTAAATTTTTCCCACCGGCGAAAACTGCCAAAATGAGGAATGACATAACAATGTTTGAGCAACAACATGGGGAGTTGCTATATGAGGCATGGGAGAGATACAAGGAGTTACTCAGAAAGTGCCCGCATCATGGATTGCCGAAGTGGTTGCAAATGAATACTTTTTATAACGGACTACATGGGAATCTCAGAACTAGCATTGATACAGTGTTAGGTGGAGCGTTTATGGCTAAGAGTTATGAGGAGGCCTACAATTTGATTGAGACAATGGCGGCTAACAACTACCAGTGGCCCACAACAAGAATGACACAGGCAAAGGCAGTTGGGGTGTTAGAAGTAGATGGAGTGACAGAAATACAATCACAAATTTTTGCGCTGTCCAAGAAGTTGGATGCCATGACAGAGGCTCAGGTGCAGCAGGTTGCAGTGGTATGTGAATTGTGCGTGGGTGACCATCCTACAGATTAGTGTGCAATTAATCCAACGTCCGTGCAATTTGTAGGCATCTACAATAGAATTCCTCAAAATACATACCAAAATACTTACAACTAGGGGAATAGGAACCACCCAAATTTCTCGTGGAATAATAACCAGCAAAATCAAGCTCTATGATCATCGTATCCCCCAAGGTTTCAGAATAAAAAATAACCAGCTCAACATCAAGAGAGGAAATCAGACTTAGAGGAAATGTTCGCGAAATATGTAACAAGTAATGAGGCAGCGATGAAAAACAAGCAATGGCAATCAAAAATTTGGAAAATCAGATGGGACAAATTGCCTTAGCATTGAACAACAGACCACAAGGGACTCTACCTAGCGACACCGAAAGGAATACAAAGGGAAATCATGAACAGTGTAATGCAATCACGCTCAGGAGTGGTAAGGAGCTGGGTCTTAAGTTTGATGAGAAAGTCAGTACAAGTGATGAATGTGAGGATACAGGGAATGACTTAAACACGAAATCTATAAAGAAAGCTGTGGAAAAAGGAAAGAAAGACAACCAAATTAAAATTACACTACCTGTACCCTTTCCCCAAAGGCCAGAGAGTACAAAGATGAAGAACCAGTTTTTGAGGTTCATGGATATATTCAAATAATTTCATATCAATATTCCATTTGTCGAAGCACTGGAGCAGATGCCGAGTTACATTAAGTTCATGAAAGACATTCTATTAAAGAAGTGCAAGCTCCAGGACTTCGAAATAATGGCATTAACCGAAGGATGCAGTGCAATACTGCAGAGAAAGCTCCCTCCTAAATTAAAAGATCCGGGGAGTTTCACAATCCCATGTGCAATTGGAAATCAAGATGTGGGGAGAGCGCTATGCGATCTAGGAGCAAGTATTAATCTTATGCCATTATCCATTTACCAAAAGCTGGAATTAAAGGAAGCAAAACCGACCAACATTAGTCTACAGCTTGCAAATAGATCATTAACATATCCATTAGGAACAGTCGAAGACGTATTGGTTAAGGTTGATTCACGTAAATACGAGCAAGACGTTCAAGGGAATAAGTCTCCCGTATAGGCAAGAAATGAGCAGACTTGGTTAATCTATCAACAATAACCCAAATTACACCTATGCCTTGAGAAACCTTGGGAAAACCCATAACGAAATCCATGGTAATGTGTTCCCACTTCCATTTCGGAATCTCAAGTGGTTGCAATGGACCCTTTGGCACTTGATGCTCCGCCTTTACACGTTGACAAGTTAAACACCTCGAGATAAATTCCGCGATCTCTCTCTTCATATTGTTCCACCAAAATGTATGTCGAAGATCATGATACATTTTAGTACTACCAGGATGGATTGCAAACGGTGTGTTGTGTGCCTCCATCATGATTCTATGTTTCAAGTCAGAATCGTTAGGAACACAAAGTCTGGAGTTGACTCGAAGTATTCCTTCTTCATCGATTCTTGCTTCTGGATTAACACATTCTTTCACTTTCTTCTTTATACGCATCAACTCCAGGTCCGTAGCTTGAGCAACTTTAACTTTATCGATTAAAGTCGATTTTACTCGTATGCTTGATATCATCACTTGGATACTTGGAGCCTTTACCTCTACCTCCATCCTTTGCATGTCATACAAAATGGGCCTTTGTGTTAACAACATTGCACTCGTACCCGCATATGATCTTTTACTTAATGCGTCAGCTACCACGTTTGCTTTTCCAAGATGATATTATATGGTATGATCATAATCTTTCAACAGCTCGAGCCAACGTTGTTGCCGCATGTTGAGTTCCTTTTGGGTGAAGAAATATTTGAGGCTTTTATGATCTGTATAGATCTCCACTTTCTCCCCATACAGGTAGTGTCTCCAAATCTTCAACGCAAAAACGACTGCTGCCAACTCCAAATCATGAGTAGGATAATTTCTCTCATATTCTTTGAGTTATCGCGAGGCATAGGCTATGACTTTCCCATGTTGCATGAGAACACATCCTAACCCTTTGCCTGAAGCATCGCTGTAGATAAAAAATCCATCCGAACCAGATTATATTGTTAGAACAGGTGCCGAAATGAGTCTCCTCTTGAGTTCTTGAAAACTCTTCTCACAATCCTCACTCCAATCAAATTTTGTATCTTTATGAGTCAGCTGAGTTAACGGAGTAGCGATTCTAAAAAATCCTTCCACGAATCTCCGATAATAACCAGCTAAGCCCAGAAAACTACGTACTTCAGTCACCGACTTCGGTTGCTCCCAACTTTGTACTGCTTCAATCTTCGTCAGGCCTACAGATACTCCATGTTTTGACACCACGTGCCCAAAGAATGCTACTTCCTCAAGCCAAAACTCGCATTTCTTCAGCTTGGCATATAGCTTGTTATCACGAAGCCTTTATAGTACAAGCTTCAAATGGCGCTCATGATCTTCACGGCTTTTGGAATAGATGAGGATGTCATCAATAAAGAAAACAACAAACTGATCCAAATATTCTTTGAACACAAGGTTCATCATATCCATTAAAGCGGCAGGAACATTATTCAATCCAAAAGACATGACTATGAATTCATAATGCCCGTACCGAGTTCTGAAGGCAGTCTTTGGAATATCCGCAATTTTAATCTTCAGCTGATGATATCCAGAACGAAGATCGATCTTTAAAAAGAATTGTGCTCCTTGCAACTAGTCGAACAAGTCATCAATGCGAGGTAGAGGATACCTATTCTTGATGGTGAAATGGTTCAATTCTCGGTAGTCAATAAAAATTCACATACTCCCGTCTTTCTTCTTTACGGATAACATAGGAGCACCCCAAGGAGATGTACTAGGATGAATAAAACCGATGTCCAACAACTCCTGTAGTTGGACCTTTAACTCCCGAAGTTCAATAGGAGCCATTCGATATGGGATTTTAGAAATGGGCTTTGTACTAGGTTCAAGGTCAATAAAGAATTCAACTTCATGTTCTGGGGGTAGACCAGGAAGTTCTTTAGGAAATACGTCAGGAAATTCACTAACAATAGAAATATTATTCAAATCTGACGAAATAAGATCAGCAGGTAATGTGATGGTTCCAACTTAGATCAAGCAAGATTTATAAACAGTAGATGTAATGAAAGTTTCTCCTAACAGAGTCTCAACAGATACGTCAATGTCTAATTTCTCCAAAGTCAAGTTCAAACGTTGAGCACAAGTAGGAGAGATAAAAGAATGGGTAGAATCGGTATCTAATAAGGTATAAACTTCGCAAGAGTTTATGATTAGCTTACCCGTGATCACCTCGTTCGGGTTCCTCACGTTTTGACCAGTCACGACAAACACCCGTCCAGGAACCACCGACTTTGACTTGTCCGGAATAGCCTTTGGAGTCACCATCTTCGTTGAACTTGGTTTTGCAACAAGACAATCTCTAGCTATATGACCTTCCTTTCCACAGTTATAACACACCTTGGATTGTTGTGGGCAGTTTGGGCTGATGTGTCCCTCTTTCCCTCATTTATAACAAACGATCGGTGCTCGTTCTCCTCCCCTAGAAACAGGTTATGTTTATGCCGACGTCTTCACGTTATCATTGTTGTACCTTCTCTTCTTGAAATCTCCTCCCGACTTACTTCTTCTATTTTCATGGCCACGATTACTACCAGAGTGGTTACCACTTTTGTCTGAATGTTTTCCTCCTTGCTAGTTGTCATTGCTCCGATGACCGCTGCCACCAGTATGACCCTGGTTGTGGTCCCTTGGTTGAACATACTCATTATCTCACTCTAATAATTGTGCCCTGTTTACAATATCTGAATATAAAGAAAATTTATGAGAGATAAGATATTGCCGAATCTCGGGTTTTAGACCTCTCAGAAACATCCACGTCATTCGTTCCTAATTCTCTACCAAATGAGGTGCAAACCTGGATAACTCGCTAATTACCCTCGTCTTTGGGACACCGTCATGTTATTTTGTTCCTGTCTAATAAACTCTACCTCCTTCATATGACGAATACTTTCAGGAAAGTACTTGTCGTTAAACAGTTTTTGAAACGTTTCCCAAGACATGTTGAGTGCGGCAGGCTGGGTACGCTTCACAGATTCCAACCAGTAATCTGCCTCACCGCGGAACATAAAGGTGGCAAATGGAACCTTCTGTTCCTCTGTGCATCCCAAGACATCGAATATCTTGGTAATTTGCTTGACCCACATTTCCACCTTAATCAGATCCGGCTTTCCCACAAATTCTGGTGGCCCCAACTCTTTAAACTGCTTGGCTATGACAAGTCACGCATTGCTATCATTTCCACTCGTATTTTGTACACGAGTCTCCCTCGTCTGATTTTGCATGAACTGCAAAATGCTTCTAAACATCCCATCATTCATCATTTGTTCGGTAGTGTTATTTACAGGAGGAATATTGCCTTCCTATTGCACGTTCCCTTGGGTGGTGATTAAAGATGTCTCCACGGTCTCATTCACTCCATTGTTAATATTTCCAGCTGCCATTCTCAAATACTACCACAAAACAAGGTTTAATTAACAAATTAACATATCACATATTAACCATATGCTCCGATTGACCAACCAAATAAGCTTAGGTATGACACACTAGTGAAGGATTACTCATCTCTCCCCTCCTAGTTCTATTCCCCGATCTCTGCCAGAGACCATATCACTAAGCTCTGATACCAACTGTGACGCCCCCAAAATAGGTATACATCATCCATTCTGAGTCACCAAATAGATGGTACAGAAAAAAATACAACTTCAGTAATACAATTGTCGTGCAAAATACGACAACACATATACTGTGAGTTTAAATACAAATATTGTCTAATAGACAGTATACAAACTCAAAAGGAGTCCTCATTATAATTATCGATACACTATTTTACAAAATAGTGAGGACTACTAAAACAACTATCCTGAACCATCACTCCTTACCCTATTTAGTTCTCGCTATGTTCTCACCTCCCGAGAAGAAAAATGGAACAAAAAGGAAAAGAGTGAGCTCAACTAGCCCAGTAAAGAATATTATGACTAAGATAATATACAAAAAATTATCATTAGTCTTCAAAAGGAAAAATCTGATAAAATATAATAGACAACAAGTTTTAGATCAACAACTGCAGCGAAAACAACAATCCATTAGAAGAGTCAAGTAGAGAATGTATTCTACTATCTTCTAAGATTTAACAGTCCATTATCAGTATTTTATCCCAGTAACATCAATCAATATACACATTGAATCAAATATTCATCTTTTTACTATAGGCCAAAGATATTCATTTGTATCATCAGTTGGTCATGTTCATCTCAACACCTATTCATCTTTGCACTATGGGCCAAAAATATTCATCAGTTAATCATTCATCTTTTTGACTATAAAGCGAAGATATTCAAGAATATCATCATTTAAGACCGAGGATGATGAAAATATCTTTAAAAAAATGAATCCAGTGAGATAAAAGATCAAAGATTAGGGATTCGTACTTTAGTTTATCCAAGTTCAAAAATACCTTATAATAATCAATTGTGGAGCAAAATTCAAGAATAAAGATCAAAACATGGATACAATCAAAGATAGTAAGCATAATAGACAACTTGGACAAAGAAAAGAAAATTTTATTTTTTCTGTGAATAGTGCCGTATACGTGAATAGTAACCCCAACACAAAAAATATAGAAATTCCACAATAAAATCCATACCAATATTTTGGTATAATGGTATTGAAAGAATAACATCATTATGAAGAAAATAACACCCCTTACCTCAAAAGAACAATACTTCTGATCGAAATATCGGATGTAAAGCCGAAGGAAACTTGCACTGAATAGTAACTCTCAAAGTATCTAAATACTCACAAAATATGCTCGATAATATACAAAGAAAGAAAACTTGTTTCTGGTGTGATTTTCAATTCTAACTAAGCACCCTATTTACAGGAAAATGCTTAGAACGCCATAGCAGACTAACCTGCTACCTGATGGCTTTATCTGCTACTATTCACGCCCACCACTTTTTAATAAAAACTTCAGCACATTTCTCACCAACCAAAAGTGGGGCCCACCCATATTTAAAATAAAAATATTTATTTCCGAAACTTCAATAATTCATAATAAATAGCCCTTTTATCAAAAAAATACGAATTTTATGTCCATTCCATAGGAAATCGAATTCTCTACAACTTTGTAGATTTAAGTTTTTCCAAATTCCAAATAGAAAATGACCGAAATCCACATACGGACGATTTTCAACACCTCTATTCTGACAAAATACTGATAAAACACCTCAGCATTTATTCCTTCATTTATATCCACATAAAATAAATATATCCATCATTTATATCCATATAAAATAAATATTTCCTTATCATATAAACCAATAATTAATTATTCATAAATAATATTACGTAATCACAATTATAACAACCAGATCGTCCTCGTGAAAGAGGGCTTTTCGATAAGGATTTTTTCTTATCATAGCGTAATTAGGTGACCAAACCCTTTCCTGAGCGTAACTTCCTTAGACATTGTCAATAATGCTATCTCGACAATATTATTCAAATAATATGAATTATTGATCCGATAATAGAGATATTGTGGCAAATGACAATTATCAAAAACAACAATAATATAAAATATCAACGTAGCAATTATTGAATCAATAAAATAAAATATTGAATAAGAATTACTGTAATAATTATTGAGTAGTGCCTTCTTACGTAAGAATCAATAATTCAAAAATACTTTCGTAAATACCGCAATGCATTTGCGCAACCACGCGTAGACATCGTATTTTAACCAATTTGTATTCCAACAATTGTTAATTGGTAATAACTACGCCGTTATTTATAAAAACTCAAACTTGTTGTTATCTTCATCCGATCGCTTTCCGCTTATGGGGCCCATAAGAGGGGCTACGCCGTCGCATTTAATATTCCCGACGTAAAAAGAATATTCCACGACCAAACGAATATTCCCCGACAACAATGAATATTTTATAACCACTTGCTTATTTTGAAAAATTTGCACATTTCACCCATAACCAAAGCATTATATCAAATTAACACCTTATTATTCACAATAATAAATAGAGAAAATTCGATTTTATTTATAAAAAGTTGGGGTCTTACAAACTCAACCAAAAGTGGCAGGAGTATTTGAATTGGATGCCGTAACAGCTTTATCCGCTCAAGTAACAACACAAATTTCAACGTTAATGAAGAAGATTGTAAATAGTATGCGAATTATGTCCAGGGGCTCATCCACCGGAGCAATGTGCCATTAATACAGAATTAGTGCAGTTTATCAGAAATTTAAGCAGACAACCATATGGGGTGAACTCAAATAGTTACAATACGGGGTGGAGAATTCATCCAAATGTTTCGTGGAGCAATAATCAAACTCAGCACCAAGCTCAACCACAAGTTCCACGACAACCAGCACCATCGGGATTTCAATAAAAGCAACAACAACAACTTCCTCAGCACGAAAGGAGACCAAAACTTGAGGAATTATTGGTAAAGTACATCAAAGATAACGAGGCATGGAAGAACACGCATGATATGACTTTACGGAATATAGAGAACTAGATCGGACAATTAGCTATAACTGTGAATACTCGGCCTCAAGGATCATTGCCAATCAATACCGAAGCAAACCCGAGAGATGGAAAAGAACACTATAGGGCAATTACTTTGAGAAGTGGGAAAGATCTAGAGGATTCAGCCAAACACAGTGCAACTAAACAATGACTTAACGATGAAATCATCAGTCAGCAGTTAGTACAAGAGACATGGGCTTCAGATAAAGCAACCAAGGAGAATTTTTAAAACATCAATAACATCACTCTTCACATAAAAACATTTCATATAACACTTCTAGGATTTAACTCATCCTACACAACTACATATGTGAAAAGAATCACGTTTTTGACATAAATATACAAAACACAATACGTAGAACACACCAAGTTCTCAACAATTATCAATATAGCAAACTGAGTGGCTCCCCACCTAAAATTAATGAATTATTTATCTTCTCCTCTAAACTGTCATAACAGTGAGTTAGATCAATTATTATGTAAGACCCTGAATTTTACGAAATGAAAGTTTTCAATTTTCTGATAATTGTTATTATATTTAGTAAATGGTTAAATTGATAAAAGGTTAAAGTTAAGGGTGATATTTGAAAATATTACAAAGGAAGCAAGTTGATATAAAATATTCGTTTGGTCGGGGAATATTCTTTTTGTCAGGGGATATCCGTACGACGACAGCATCATTAGTGGACCCCACAATGGAAGTATTTCCATAGTTAGAAAATGACAGAAATATCTTTTATAAAAATAACGGCGAAAGTTTTACCGTTAAACTTTTGAAATACCCGGTGGTAAAAGTACAGTAATACGCGTGGTTTCATAGTAGCACACAGTATTGATTATTGATGCTTATGTGAGAAGTCACTCAGTTATACTCAATTATTGCTACAATAATTGCTGCATAATATTTCTCATATTATTGATTCAATTATTATCACAGTATCATCTTAATAATATTTATTATTATTAAATCAATAATTGAGACGACAAAGTTATTCATATTATTATTTGCAATATTAACGATCTCTAGAAAGTTCTGTCGAGGAGAGGTTTGGTCACCTAATTGCGCGCTAATAGGGAGAAATCCTTATCGAAATGCCCCCTATTTCCTGGGAATGATCTGGTTGTTAAATATGGTGAGTTATAATATTAATGATGAATAAGTTCGTGTTGATTAAAGATGAAATTGATATTTCCATTGTGTTGGGATTATTAGTGTTAGTGGAAATCGACATTTATTTTGATAAGGTTATATTGACCAATCGGGTAATTAATCGGATAAATGAGCAATTAATTGCTATTAATTCACATGCTTATAACTATTTATTCACATGCATGTACTATTGATTTACATGCATATACTATTAGGGGAGGTGGTGCAAGATTGATAATACTTGTATGACTAAATTAAAAATGAAGGTATAGATAAAGGTACTATATTGTAACTATTTTTTTCACATGTATAGAACTATTGATTCACATGACTGAACTATTGATTCAATGATGTACTATTAGCGGAGGTGGTTCAAGTTTGATAATACTTGTAAGACTAAATTATAAATAGAGGAAAAGATGAAGGTATTATACTGTAATATTTCGAGCCCCAAAACGTGAAATTATCAAAACTATATTTTCCTATAAATAGAAGCTCATTCTTCTTTAATTCTTACCAATTCACTAAGACTCACAAGAGCAATTATAGAGAGAGAAGCTATAAAAAGAAAGAAGAAGAGAAGTCTGCTACTTCACTATTCCAGTATCTAGTCTTCTTCTGAGGTAAGGGGTATTATTTATTTTATATTTAAAAGAGATTATTTTTTGTATTCGTATTGATATTATCTTCGTTCAATATTTGAATGAAATAATATTTTTTCCCATACTCTATAGTATGTAAGTAATATTATTTTGTTACGAATTCCTACTTCTACACTTATTTTGTTGAAGTATTGCTTCTATACTTCGTGAAATAAGTAGAATATCCTTGATATTTGCACTTCATCCAGTATCTTTTCATTAAAATATTATTCTGAGCTTTCTTGATAATTATTGATCTTTTCATGCCGAAATACTATTCACGAAATACTATTCAGGAGTTACTATTTATAGGTTACTATTCACCCAGTTACTATTCACTTGAATATTATTCACTCGGGTATTCGAGGCATTTTTTGTGTCGAAGTACTATTCACGAGTTACTATTCATGGGTTACTATTCACCCAGTTACTATTCACTCAAATATTATTCACCAGGGTATTTGGGACACTTTTCATGCTGAGGTACTATTCATGAGGTACTATTCCCAAAGTATTATTCACCCAAAAAATATATTTCTTTTCTGTCCAAATTATTTTTGATACATGAATATTATTCTTGAATTTTGCTCCACAAAGCAGTATCATATCGACAATTTGGATATTTTTAAACTCTAGATAAATTTAAAGTCTTTAATATTTATCCTTGATTTCGTTTGATTAATGCTTATATTGTGACGCCCCAAAAATAGGTATACATCACCCATCTTGGGTCGCCAAATACATGGTACAGAATACAAATACAAACTTAATTTTACAACCAGAGCTGAGAGTTTTTATACGAATATTGTTTCATAGACAGTATCCAAACTCAAATTCAATCCTCATTACATTTATTATCACACTAAATAGTGAGGATTACTAAAACAGCTATCTCGGACCATCACTCCGTTCCTCGACTAGTCCCGGCTATGTTCTCATTTCCTGAAGAGAATAATGAAAGCAAAAGGGTGAGCTCAACTAGCCCAGTAAGAAATATTATGACTAAGATAATGCAGAATAAGTTATCGTTAGCCTTCAACAATGTTAAACTGATAGAATATAATAGACAACAAGTTTAACTGCAGTGGAACAAGCAATCCATTAGAAGAGTCAAGTAGAGCATAATATCTACTATCTTCTATGATTTAAAAAGGTTTTTATCAACTTTATTGCTGAGACTCAGCTAAATAAATAAACCACAAAATCGAATCATCCCTGCACTACAGGCCAAGGATATTAATTGAATCATCAATGGTCATGATTATACCGAATAATCCATGGTCATAATCATACCAACAACTGTTCATCAATGCATTACAGGCCAATGAGGATTTTTACCACATCATTTGTAACATTATGGGTCATGATTATACCGAATAATCTCTGGTAATAATCATACCAATCAACGGTCCATCTATGCACGAAAGCCAAATATGACTTTTATCACAATATAAGCATGAGGATGATGACAATGATATAAGAATTCAATCAAACGAGGTCAAGGATAAATAATAAAGACTTTAAATTTATCCGGAGTTTAAAAATATCCAAATTATCAACATGATACTGTTTTGTGGAGTAAAATTCAAGAATAATATTCATGTATCAAAAATAATCTTGGACATAAAAGAAATTAATTTTTATCGTGAATAGTACTATAGATGAATAGTACCTCGACATGAAAAGTGCCTCGAATACCCGAGTGAATAATATTTGAGGGAATAGTAATTGGGTGAATAATAACCCGTAAATATATAGTAACTCGTGAATAGTACCCCGGCATGAAAAGTGCCCTGAATACCCGAGTGAATAATATTTTAGTGAATAGTAATCAAGTGAATAGTAACCCTTGAATAATACCCCAGTGAAAATATTGATATTTAATAAGAAAGTTTAGATCAATATTCCAATGAAACGATACTGGATGCAGCGCAAAACTCAAGGATATTCCACTAATTTTAAGGATTATAGAAGCAATACTTACCATATTAAGTTTAGATTTAAGAATATGAAAAGAAATAATATACTGAATCAAAATGAATTTTCACCATCATACGATGCGTAATCCGCGTGAGACAAAGTTATTTACATATATTAAAGGATGAATACGAAAAAATAGTATTCCATATGAATACGAAAGAAATAATACCCCTTACCTTAGTAGAAGACTTGATACTTCAATAGTGAAGTAGCAGAATACTCTTATTCTTGCTCTCTATAGTTTCTCTCTCTATAGTTTCTCTTGTGAGTCTCAGTGAATTGGTGAGAATGAAAGAAGAATTAAGCTTCTATTTATAGGAGAAATGACTAAATAGTAACTAATTCATGAACGGTCCAGATTAATTTACTATTAGAACAGACGGTCAAGATTGATTACTATTAAAACCACAACCGACGGTCCAGATTGATTACTTTTAAAACCACTACCGACGGTCTAGATTGATTTACTTTTAAAACCACCACCGACGGTCCAGATTTATTTACTATTATAACCACCACCGACGGTCACCACCAACGGTCCAGATTGATTTACTATTAAAACCACCACCAATGGTCCAGATTGATTTACTATTAAAACCACCACCAACGGTCCAGATTGATTTAACTTATTACACTTTAGTACCCCTAAAGTTTTCCAAGTTTGCATTATTCCCCTCTAACTTTTGTAATTCACTTATCTTCAATAAACACATTCTTAATACTTTAACAATTATTCATCATTAATATTATAACTCACAATATTTAACAACCAGATCATTCCCAGGAAAGAGGGGACTTTCCAATAAGGATTTCTCCCTATCATGCCGTAATTAGGTGACCAAACCTCTCCTCGATGAACTTTCTGAGACATCGTCAATATTGCAAATAATAATATAAATAACTTTGTTGTCTCAATTATTGATTTAATAATATAAAATATTTTGCAGATGATATTGTGACAATAATTGAATCAAATAACGTGAGATACTATGCAACAATTACTGTAGCAATAATTGAGTAAACTGAGTGGCTTCTTATGTAAGCATCAATAATCAATACCGTGTGCTATTATGCAACCACACATATTAATGTACTTTTACCACCGGGTAGTTCAACAGTTAACGGTAAAACTTTCGCCGTTATTTTTATAAAAAGATATTTATGTCGTTTTCTAACTCCGACAATAATTTCGTTGTGGGGTCCACCAATGATTGTGTCGTCATACAAATATTTTCTGTTTAAAACGAATATTTCCCGACCAATCGAATATTTTATAACAACTTGCATACTTTGCAAAATTTATAAATATTACCCACAACTATAACATTATATCAAATCACACCATAATATTCAAAAATATATTTTGAGAAAAATTAATCTTTATTTATGAAAGTTGGGGTCTTACATATATCATTGTCATCATCCTTATGCTTATATTGTAATGAAAGTCATCTGTAGCTTACATGCATTGATGGAATGTTGATTGGTATGATTATGACCAGGGATTATTCGGTATAATCATGACCATAATGTTATAAATGATGTGGTAAAAGTCCTCATTAGCCTGTAGTGCATTGATGGACATATGTTGGTATGATCATAACCATGCGTTCTCTTCGGCCAAGGGTGCAAAGATGAATTGTTGTTTGACATAATCATGACCATTGGTGAAAACACTAATATCTTTGGCCCGTAGTGCATGGATAATTCGTGGTAGTGATACTAATGAATATCTTTGGCCCGTAGTGCATGGATAATTCGTGGATGTGATTCTAACGAATATCCTTGGCCGTAGTGCATTGATAATTCGGTGATGTATTGAGTTGAGTCTCAGCGATTAAATATTGATAACAAACTTTTAATTCGTAGAAGATAGTAGATATCATGCTCTACTTGACTATTCTAAAATACAGTTATATGTCTTTGGCCTGTAGTGCAAAGATGAACTGTTAATTAATATCTTTGGCCCGTAGTGCAAAGATGAATTTATTAGTATGATTATGAACATGAACTGTGATTTGGTATAACTATGATTGTTGGATAAAATCTAATTATGCACAAAACGCAAGTATACGTGGTCAACAAGTAATATAGTAATTAATAAAGTATCGTTCCCACGAAGACAAATTAACAAGAAATTTAACTTCACAATTATCAATTTCCTATTAATCCTAATTCTATTAAACTATTCAATGGTTTAATATTATAGAAACTAAATTAATAAATAAATAAACTATCATAAAATAATCACAAATATCAAAATCCAAAATTTCAAGCAAATATTGGGAATTAGACTTATGATTTCACCCTAAGCTTCACTATGATTTTCACACCTTTATTCCAATTCAATTCACTATCCCAGTTTATTAATCAAGAACACAAAGGTAGTACTAGCCACCTCTCGATGCACTAATACCGTATTAACTTAAATCCACAATTTAGATTGAAACAAGTTAAAACACCTTAATCAAACAACTCACTATATCTCTATGTGAACTGAAATTAAAGAAGGTTTAAGATTAAGTTCTCTATCCGATTACATGCGATGTCAAGCATATCTCTACCTTAACATTAATCAAGAATCTGCTATTCACAAAATGCATGAACACATGCTATATTAACTTAGTCTAGATTTTAATATCCTCTCTCGATTCCATACAAATCCACTAAGAATTGTTGATCCGACAACTCATAAATTCACGTTCAAATTAATATAGATAAACTAAAAATACTTTATTGAACTGGAAATCAAAGTTATAAAATTGTCGTTTCACTTAAGGATCCATCATAAGCCTAAAAATGAATTAGTTCATAACGAATGACATAAAAACTGAATAATCTAAAGAAAACATCCTTGCAATTACAAATAAAAGACTAAAGAGAAGAATAGTGATGAACACCCTTCACGTAGCCTAGAATTACAATCGTCACAAAAATCTCTTCAAAATACTCCTCCTATGCTTGCTGTGAAATTCTGGAAATAATCTTCGTATATTGCCTTCTGTCTTCTATAATTCGTGGTCAGTCGAGTAATAGATGTCCAACACAAAAGTCCCAGCCGAAATTCTCCATCAAGTAGAGTCCATATGCTATTCCAACACTAGAAACCATGTAGCAGCAAAGTCCAAAATCGAACAATAGATTCAGCTATTTGAGACCCCTCGCCCCGGCGGGGGTGTATGTGTTAAAATGGCCCGCCCCGGCGGGGGTCTATTATGCTAAAATGGTGACTGCTGCTTCATAACTTCTTCCAATATTGCACCGAATTGACTCCAAATGATTCCAAATGACTCCAAATCCTCGTTAAATGCCGCAACAACCACCCTACACATAAAAGAACACAAAACAAGTAAAAATGAATATGACAGTTATTGACTTTAGTGGTTTGGTTATTTGAATTCGCATAACAGGTTGGTTATGAATATGAAAACTAACAACCTTACGAAAACAATCAATTTTATCATGATGAGTGGTTAACCAATCAATCCCTAAAATCACATCAAAGGCAAGTATTTTAAACGAAATAAGATCGGCAGGTAATGTGATGGTTCCAACTTGGATCAAGCAAGATTTATAAACAGTAGATGTAATGAAAGTTTCTCCTAACAGAGTCTCAACAGATAAGTCAATGTCTAATTTCTCCAGAGTCAAGTTCAAACGTTGAGCATAAGCAGGAGAGATAAAAGAATGTGTAGAATCGGTATCTAATAAGGTATAAACTTCGCAAGAGTTTATGATTAGCTTACCCGTGATCACCTCGTTCGGGTTCCTCGCGTTTTGAGCACTCACGACAAACACCCGTCCAGGAACCACCGACTTTGACTTGTCCGGGATAGCCTTTGGAGTCACCATCCCCGTTGAACTTGGTTTTGCAACAAGACAATCTCTAGCTATATGACCTTCCTTTCCACAGTTATAACACACCTTGGATTGTTGTGGGCAGTTTGGGCTGATGTGTCCCTCTTTCTCGCATTTATAACAAACGACCGGTGCTCGTTCTCCTCCCCTAGAAACAGTTGATGTTTGTTCTGACGTCTTCACGTTATCATTGTTGTACCTTCTCTTCTTGAAATCTCCTCCCGACTTGCTTCTTCTATTTTCATGGCCACGATTAATACCAGGGTGGTTACCGCTTTTGTCCGAATGTTTTCCTCCCCGCTGGTTGTCATTGCTCCGATGATCACGCCAATTTGCATGATGACTCGTTGTGGTCCTTGGTTGAACATACTCATTATCTCACTCTAATAATTGTGCCTTGTTTACAACATCTTAATATAAAGAAAATTTATGAGAGATAAGATATTGCCGAATCTCGGGTTTTAGACCTCTCAGAAATATCCACGTCATTCGTTCCTCATTCTCTACCAAATGAGGTGCAAACCTGGATAACTCTGCGAATTTTGCCTCGTACTGGGACACCGTCATGTTATTTTGTTCCAGTCTAATAAACTCTACCTCTTTCATATGACGAATACTTTCAGGAAAGTACTTGTCGTTAAACAATTTCTGAAACATTTCCCAAGACATGTTGAGTGCGGCAGGCTGGATACGCTTCACAGATTCCCACCAGTAATCTGCCTCACAGCAGAACATAAAGTTGGCAAATGGAACCTTCAACTCCTCCGTGCATCCCAAGACATCGAATATCTTGGTAATTTGCTTGACCCACATTTCCACCTTAATCAGATCCGGCTTTCCCACAAATTCTGGTGGCCCCAACTCTTTAAACAGCTTGGCTGTGACAAGTATTAGAGGGAACTGTGATTTGGTATAACTATGATTGTTAGATAAAATCTAATTACGTATCACACGCAAGTATACGTGGTCAACAAGAAATATAGTAATGAATAAAGTATCGTTCCCACGAAGACAAATTAACAAGAAATTTAACTTCACAATTATCAATTTCCTATTAATCCTAATTCTATTAAACTATTCAATTCAATGGTTTAAAATTATAGAAACTAAATTAATAAATAAATAAACTATCATAAAATAATCACAAATATCAAAATCCGAAATTTCAAGCAAATATTGGGAATTAGACTTATGATTTCACCCTAAGCTTCACTATGATTTTCACACCTTTATTCCAATTCAATTCACTATCCCAGTTTATTAATCAAGAACACGGAGGTAGTACTAGCCACCTCTCGATGCACTAATACAGTATTAACTTAAATCCACAATTTAGATAGAAACAAGTTAAAACACCTTAATCAACCAACTCACTATATCTCTATGTGAACTGAAATTAAAGAAGGTTTAAGATTAAGTTCTCTATCTGATTACATGCGATGTCAAGCATATCTCTACCTTAACATTAATCAAGAATCTGCTATTCACAAAATGCATGAACACATGCTATATTAACTAAGTCTAGATTTGAATATCCTCTCTCGATTCCATACAAATCCACCAAGAATTGTTGATCATGTAACTCATAAATTCACGTTCAAATTAATATAGATAAACTAAAAATACTTTATTGAACTGGAAATCAAAGTTTTAAAATCATCGTTTCACTTAAGGATCCATTATAAGACTAAAAAATGAATTAGTTCATAACAAATGACATAAAAACTGAATAATCTAAAGAAAACATCCTTGCAATTACAAATAAAAGACTAAAGAGAAGAATAGTGATGAACACCCTTCACGTAGCCTAGAATTGCAATCGTCGCGAAAATCTCTTCAAAATACTCCTCTTATGCTTGCTGTGAAATTCTGGAAATAATCTTCGTATATTGCCTTCTGTCTTCTGTAATTCGTGGTCAGTCGAGTAATAGATGTCCAACACCAAAGTCCCAGTCGAAATTCTCCATCAAGTAGAGTCCATATGCTATTCCAACACTAGAAACCATGTAGCAGTAAAGTCCAAAATCGAACAGGAGAGTCAGCTATTCGAGACCCCTCGCCCCAGCGGGGGTGTATGTGTTAAAAAGGCCCGCCCCGACGGGGTTTATTATGCTAAAATGGTGACTACTGCTTCATGAATTCTTCCAATATTGCACCGAATTAACTCCAAATGATTCCAAATGACTCCAAATCCTCGTTAAATGCCGCAACAACCACCCTACACATAAAAGAACACAAAACAAGTATAAATGAATATGAACACAAGAAAATAGCAACCCATAAGCATGAAATGGACACAAATTCGTGTATATAAAATCCACTAATCAATGATCTTTGATGTTTTAGGTAAAGACATGTGATGAAAATTATTTTTGTCCTAGGTGCGAAAAGGAATTTTGAATCACAATTATGATTATGAGTTATTCACATGATTGTGGACATGAACTGTTGATTGATGTTACAAGGATAAAACAGTGTTGGTGGACTTTTAACGTGGAGAAGATAATAGACTTTATTGTTTGTTTGAATCTTCTAATGGATTGCTCGTTCCGCTACCACTATGGTTGAAAAGTTTTATCATCTACCATATATTCTAAATCTCTGATTTATTACTGATGAAGGCTATTGATATTTTAATTATCTTTAGTCATGATATTCTTACTGGGCTAGTTGTGCTCACCCTTTTGCTTCACAATTCCTTTCAGGTAATAAGAGTCTAGCTGGGTTGAGCGGGGGTAACAGGGGAATATAACGATGGTCTATAGCTGTTGAGGTTTTCCCTAAAACAGTATAAAAATAATTTTATTGAGAATTTTAGATAAGTGTGTCTTATTTTATACGTTATTTTAACCGTTAATTTTGGTGAACCGAATAGGGTGAGGTGAACCTAACTTTGGAATGGTGTTTTTCCACTATCATACAAGATATCTAATGACGCATTTACTTCATGTTATCATAAGATGTATCATGCACATGCACTTGCTGATTATATCTATGAGCACTACCTATATAATCTCGGAGTTTGGTTGAAATATAATTCTCAATTGGAGATAATGGAGATAAGTATATGTCAAGAGAAGACTCACCATTGGAAAGAACATGATAGTAATCTTCTCATTTTTCTTTGGGGTCTATTGGGTCAACCAAGGATAATTCTCTAGTCATATGATATCTATCATAACTTAGATGTATGGCCTCCCATGTACAAAGGTTTCCTTGAGCATTTTCCAAAGATTTTAATTTCTAAAATAGTTATTGACTGTACTTTTATGTAAAGTACCATTGTAAGGTGTTGGGGTCGTGACACCATGAGAGTTACATATATTTGTATTAAATCTCACAACTTATGTGTTGCCGTACTCTGCACGACAGTTCAACAGTTGTATAAATGAAGTTTGTATTTGATTTCTGTAGTGTGATATCTGGCGACTCAGAATGGGTGATGTATACCTATTTTGGGGGCGTCACATATTAGCTCTTCTTAAACCTCAACCCATACAAATGCAATGTTTAACTTAGTTACTACAAGCTAACGATTAAAAAGCATGATTGTACAGACACCTTAAACTATATTAACATGTTAACATCTTTTATAGCTAAAATAATTAGCATAGACTCATTCTTAACGTCGTTCATGAATAAAAAAAACTCTTTCAACTTGAACAATTCAATCACAGAACAGTTCATCTTAATAGCACATAAGTGCAGAAAATTAGCACATGTCCTTATTCTTAATCAACATTTTGTACAAATATAACACATTTACACATAAATAGAAAACTTGCTCAATTAAAACTCGAGTAAGTTAAAGAAACTAGCGTTCATTTTATCAATATGAATGAAGTTAGGAAACTTGCCTTAAGCATTACTTACTGTGACACCCCCAAATTTGGGTACTCCAATTTCCACAGATCTGGTGTTCACTGTCCATTAAAATCATATCTATTTATCCAAAATAAAGGATAACAAAATTACATAAATGATAATCCCATCAAAGGAGTTACATCGTCAAACAAAATCCCATGTTTTCTAACCTTAACTATTACATAATCAGTGGAATAATAAAACAAAAATATAATCAAGACTATTACATAAGCTTCATAAATAAACAGTAGACTAAACATCCTCTTTTCAAGCATCTCACCTTTGCCCTTGCTTGTAGAAGGCTCTTCAGACTTCTTGACCTCACCTGCATTGTTTTGTGCAAGAGTGAGTAAACAATTGTCCACAAGAAGAACAATTTTCAATAAAAGTCTATGAATGACAACATGACGGTGTCCCAGTACGAGGTGAAGTTCGCGGAGTTATCCAGGTTTGTACCTCATTTGGTAGAGAATGAGGAACGAATGACGTGGATGTTTCTGAGAGGTCTAAAACCCGAGATTAGGCAATATCTTATCTCTCATAAATTTTCTTTATATTCAGATGTTGTAAACAGTGCACAACTATTAGAGTGAGATAATAAGTATGTTCAACAGAGGGACCACAACTAGGGTCATACCGGTGGCAGCGGTCATCGGAGCAATGACAACCAGCGGGGAGGAAAACATTCGAACAAAAGCGGTAACCACTCTGGTGGTAATTGGGGCCATGAAAATAGAAGAAGAGAGTCGGGATGAGATTTCAAGAAGAGAAGGTATAACAATGACAACGTGAAGACGTCATCACAAACATCAGCTATTTCTAGGGGAGGAGAACGAGCACCGGTCATTTGTTATCAATGCGGGAAAGAGGGACACATTAGCCCAAACTGCCCACAACAATCCAAGGTATGTTATAATTGTGGAAAAGAAGGTCATATAGCTAGAGATTGTCTTGTTGCGAAACCAAGTTCAACAGGGATGGTGACTCCAAAGGCTGTCCCGGACAAGTCAAAGTTGGTGGTTCCTGGAAGGGCGTTTGTCGTGATTGCCCAAAACGCGAGGAACCCGAATGAGGTGATCATGGGTAAGCTAATCATAAACTCTTGCGAATTTTATACCTTATTAGATACCGGTTTTACCTATTCTTTTATCTCTCTTGCTTGTGCTCAACATTTGAACTTGACTCCGGAGAAATTAGACTTTGACTTATCTGTTGAGACTCCATTAGGAGAAACTTTCATTACATCTACTGTTTATAAATCTTGTTTGATTCAAGTTGGAACCATCACATTACCTGCCGATCTTATTTTGTTGAAAATACTTGCATTTGATGTGCTTTTAGGGATTGATTGGTTAACCACTCATCATGCTAAAATTGATTGTTTTTCGTAAGGTTGTTAGTTTTCATATTCCTAACCAACCTGTTATGCGAATTCAAACAACCAAACCACTAAAGTCAATCACTGTCATATCAAGCCATAAAGCTATTCGTTTATTGAAAAACGGATGTCAAGATTTCTTAGCCTATGTCACGGACTTGAACAAAAACACGTCATATTTGAATAATATTTCTATTGTTAATAAATTTTTTGACGTATTCCCTGAAGAACTTCCTGGCCTACCCCCAGAGTGTGAAATTAAATTTTGTATCGACCTTGAACCCGGTACAAAACCCATTTCCAAAGCCCCATATCGAATTGCTCTTATTAAACTTCAGGAGTTACAGGTCCAACTACAGGAGTTGTTGGACATCAGTTTTATTCGTCCTAGTACATCTCCTTGGGGTGCTCTTGTTTTATTTGTAAAGAAGAAAGACAGGAGTATGCGATTTTGTATTGACTATCGGGAATTGAACCATGTCACCATCAAGATTAGGTATCCGCTACCTTGCATAGATGACTTGTTTGACCAGTTGCAAGGAGCAAAATTCTTTTCAAAGATCGATCTTCATTCTGGATATCATCAGCTGAAGATTAAAACTAAGGATATTCCAAAGACTTCCTTCAGAACTTGGTACGGGCATTATGAATTCTTAATCATGTCTTTTGGATTGACTAATGCTCCTACTGCTTTCATAGATATGATGAATCGTGTTTTCAAAGAATATTTGGATCAGTTCGCTATTGTCTTTATTGATGGCATTCTCATCTATTACAAAAGCCGCGAAGATCATGAGTGCCATTTGAAGCTGGTATTGCAAAGGCTTCGTGATAACAAGCTATATGCCAAGCTAAAGAAATGCAACTTCTGGCTTGAGGAAGTAGCATTCCTTGGGCACGTGGTGTCAAAACATGGAGTATCTGTAGACCCGACGAAGATTGAAGCAATACAAATTTGGGAGCAACCTAAGTCGGTGACCGAAGTACGTAGCTTTCTGGGCTTAGCTGGTTACAATCGGAGATTCGTGGAAGGATTTTCTCGAATCGCTACTCCGTTAACTCAGCTGACTCGTAAAGATACAAAATTCGGTTTGAGCGAGGATTGTGAGAAGAGTTTTTAAGAACTCAAGAGGAGACTCATTTCGGCACCTGTTCTGTCAATACCAACTGGTTCAGATGGATTTTTTATCTACAGTGATTCTTCAGGCAAAGTGTTAGGATGTGTTTTCATGCAACATGGGAAAGTCATAGCCTATGCCTCGCGACAACTCAAAGAATATGAGAGGAATTATCCTACTCATGATTTGGAGTTGGCAGCAGTCGTTTTCATGTTAAAGATATGGAGACACTACCTGTATGGGGAGAAAGTGGAGATCTATACAGATCATAAAAGCCTCAAATATTTCTTCACCCAAAAGGAACTTAACATGCGACAACGAAGTTGGCTCGAGCTGTTGAAAGATTACGATCATACCATCCAATATCATCTTGGAAAAGCAAACGTGGTAGCTGACGCATTGAGTAGAAGATCATATGCGGGTATGAGTGCAATGTTGTTAACACAAAGGCCCATTTTGTATGACTTGCAAAGGATGGAGATAGAGGTAAAGGCTCCAAGTACCCACGTGATGATATCAAGCATACGAGTAGAACCGAATTTAATCGATAAAGTTAAAGCTGCTTAAGCTACGAACCTGGAGTTGATGCGTATGAAGAAGAAAGGGCAAGAAGGTGTTATTCCAGATGCAAGAATCAATGAAGAAGGAATACTTCGAGTCAACTCCAGACTTTGTGTTCCTAACGATTCTGACTTAAAACATAGAATCATGATGGAGGCACACAACACACCGTTTGCAATCCATCCTGGGAGTACCAAAATGTATCATGATCTTCGACATACATTTTGGTGGAACAATATGAAGAGAGGGATCGCGGAGTTTATCTCGAGGTGTTTAACTTGTTAATGTGTAAAGGCGGAACATCAAGTGCCAAAAGGTCTATTGCAACCACTTGAGATTCCGAAATGGAAGTGGGAACACATTACTATGGATTTTGTTATGGGTCTTCCCAAGGTTTCTCAAGGCATAGATGCGATTTGGGTCATTGTTGATAGATTAACCAAGTCTGCTCATTTCTTGCCTATACGGAGACTTATTCCCTTGAATGTCTTGCTCGTATGTACGTGATTAAGATTGTGAGATTGCATGGCATTCTAGTATCCATAGTTTTGGATCGTGACCCAAGATTCACTTCACAATTTTGGGTTAGCTTGCAGAAAGCTATGGGCATGGATTTACGATTTAGTTAGGCATACCATCCTCAAACGGACGGGCAATCAAAGAGGACTATTCAAACTCTTGAAGATCTATTAAGACTCTGTGTCCTAGATTTCTAAGGGAGTTGGGATAAGTACCTACCTGATAAGTGGGTTTTATACCTACTTATTAGATATCAATTCACGAGAACTATGTCCATCTCAAGTACATTTTAGTGTGTTTTTAGTTGAATTTCATAATATTTGGCATTGCATTTACTAAGAACTCCTTTGGTGTAAAAGTGTAAGAAATGGTATAGATTGGCGATGGTAGATGGCATGAGGCTAATGGAAGCATGACGCAAGGAACAATTAGAGATATGCAACTGAGGATGGATGAAGGAAGAGTGGCATGTTAAAGAATTAGCAATTGACACGTATGCGCGATGGCAATAGAGACACAGAATTTAAAATGCAGAAGTCATGGCCACAGCAGCCTACATAAGCTAACACTTTCTACGCTCGCATGCGATCATCCGGATTGAACATATTTTAAACACGTGAGCTCGCGCGATGAATACAAAGGGAACTCGCGCGCCCGCGGGCGACATTTGCAGCTGCTAATTAATTTTATTTTAATTTTTAAATTGTAAGAGTTTGGGTTGGTAAAAACTATTCTGGTTAGCACCAGACGTATCATCTTCAGTTTTACATTTTTTTCTATCTATTCTCTTTCAATTGTTTGTTTATTTTCTATGTATTGCTTTGATCCCATAATGGCTTTTGGTCCAGTCATGAACTAAACTCCATTATGGGATTCTAACAGAATTTAATACGTAGCCTAACGTATTGCTTGATTGCTGGACTGTTTGCGTATCGTGAGGAATTTCTATCATGGTTGATTTGAATGCATGAATGATTGATCACCATTTGATTTATGTACTTGTATGGAGTTAAAAAATTACATGCGAGTATGGTTGTAATCATGATAGCATGCGTATATAGGGTTGTTTTGCTTAGCTTTGTATTTCGTGAACCAGATAGACATATACTATTTCACCGTATGAGTTATATAAGGGCTTGCGCTTAGAATCAATATGGCTGCGATTTCACATAGACATATAGTGAAGTTTGTTTTATTAATGATTACATGGTGTCTATTGTATGTGGATGTTATGTGAGTAGGTCATGATATTGAAAAATGGTTATGTCTACATATGTGCTCTTGGCTAATTTTATGTGATACGTGAATAGTATTGCATGATGGTGGTAATGAGATGAACTATTAAATGAAGTTAGGATCTCATTATTTCCAGATTTGATTTATTACTTTTATATCCATCTTTTAGTTATTATTCGAGTCTAGAGTAATTTCCAATCATAAACAGTAGTTTAAGCATATAAAAATGGTGATTTAGTTGATGCATAACAGTTTAGTTTAGAAATCTTTCTCCGTGGATCGATACTCTACTTACTCTGTATTGCTTGACATGTATGCTTGCATGAGTTAGAGCTCTTTTGTTAGAACTAAAAAAGAGGCAACAAGTTTTTGGCGCCTTTGCCGAGGAAAGGCATATAAATTTTTATTATTACATCAGTTTTAAGCTATATTGTATAACTTAAACAAATCTAATCTGATCTCATTTTTATTTTTGTTTTTGTTTTTGTCTCAGGAACTTGTATAAATGTTTATGCGCACGCGGTCATCTAATCTCGAATTAACACCTGCTCAGGACAACATAAACGAGAGAGGTTGGAAAGCGAGAGTGCGTAGAAATTTACAAGTAGAGTTAGAGGTAACTACATCTAATATGGCAGCTGAGGGATAAGGAGAAGAGCAAAGAGAGGAGCACATGGTTCTGAGAGATTATTCCATGCCTAATATTAATGGACTTCATTCGAGCATAGTCAGACCAGCGATAGCAGTCAATACATTCGAGATAAAACCAAGCACTATTCAGATGGTGTAGAATTTGGTACAGTTTGGGGGTGCTGCTACAGATGATTCGAATGAACACCTGTTGAGTTTTATTGAGATATGTGACACGTTCAGATATAACGGGGTGACGGAGGATGTTATTAGACGTAGGTTGTTTCCGTTCTCATTGAGGGATAAAGCGAGAAGTTGGCTTCATTTTTTGCCTGCAGGATCTATAACTACATGGGAGGACCTAGCACAAAAGTTCTTAGCCAAGTTTTTCCCAATGGCTAAGACTGCGAAAATGAGGACAACAATCTCTTAGTTCGAGCAAGAACATGGTGAATCCTTATATGAGGCATGGGAGAGATACAAAGAGATGTTAAGGAAGTGTCCACACCATGGTATGCCAGATTGGATGGTGATCAACACATTTTACAATGGATTGGGATGGCAGTCTAGGCCGATTATAGATGCAGCTACAGGAGGAGCAATATGGGCAAAGAGTTATGAGGAAGCCTATAACCTTATCGAGACAATGGCAGTGAATGACTTTCAAAACCCTACATCTTGGATGCCACAGCCCAAAGTTGCAGGTTTGTTGGAAGTGGACGCTATTACTCAGTTGTCGGCACAGATGGCAACTATGGTGAAGAAAATAGATTCATTGGCAGAGAACAAAGCGAAAATAGTTGCCTTGGTATGTGAGATTTGTGTAGGGTCACACTCGATAGATCAATGTGCTATCAACTCAGAGTCGGTACAGTATGTGAGCAATTACAGGAAAGACCAAGGACAGTTTTAGAACACATACAACTCCAACAACTGCAATCATCCAAACTTCAGTTGGTCAAATAATCAAGGAAATCAAGAACATCGATTTCAAAGAGAATAATCAATTTCGATCACAACAAATGATAACAATGTTTACTCCAAGACCACCTTTTCCACTGGGATTTTCTCTACAACAACAACATCACACTCCAGTTTCACCTCAGCAAGAAAAGAAATCAGAAATGGAGGAGATGATGATGAAGTACATGGCGAATACAGAGGTTATGATCAAAAGCCAAGCAGTGGCTATTAAAAATCTGGAATCTCAAATGGGGCAAATGGCGAGCATGCTTAACAACATGCCCTTGAGTACAGTACAGAAGCATATCCACGAAGAGAAGGGAAGGAACAGTGTCAGGCTATAACACTCAAGTCTGGGAAGCAGTGTGCAGAAAATTCACCAGGCGCGACCGCCCTTGGTTTACATGGGGATATCGCGCCGGCGCGCGATGCAGAGCAGTTGACTAAACAGAAAGAAAATCATGAAGATTCTGAGTTGCAGCGAGTAGAGAAGGATAAAAGCAGGTTCGGTTGAGAAGCCCATGAGTACAGTACCATTAGTTCACCCTCTGGTTCCGTATCCACAGAGATTGAACAAGCAGAGGGAAGATAAACAGTTCAGCAAGTTTTTGGAGGTCTTTAAAAAGCTGCAGATCAACATACCTTTCGCGGAGGCATTAGAACAGATGCCAAGTTATGCAAAGTTCATGAAGTGAATATTGTTAAGGAAGAAGAGATTAGAAGAGTTCGAGATAGTGGCCTTGACAGAGGAATGCAGTTCAGTGCTTCAGCGCAAACTACCTCCAAAGCTAAAAGATCTGGGCAGTTTCACAATTCCATGTACGATCGGAAAGATGAGCTTCAGTAACTGTCTATGTGATATTGGGGCAAGTATCAATATGATGCCCTTGTTAGTATTTAATCAGTTGGGATTGCCGGCTCCAAGGCCGACAAATATTTCTTTGCAGCTAGCTGACAGATCCATAACATATCCACGGGGAATTATTGAAGATGTATTGGTAAAAGTGGATAAATTTATCTTTTCGGCTGACTTCATCAATTTGGATTACGAGGAAGATAAAAGTATACCAATCATACTGGGGAGACCGTTCTTAGCTACAGGAAGGATCTTAATTGACGTTCAGAAAGGGGAACTCACTATGCGTGTTCATGATTAGGAGGTTACCTTTAATGTCTTCAAGGCAATGAAGTTCCCAACAAATGAAGAAGAATGTTTCCGAGTTGATTTAGTGGATCAGGTCTTAAGTGATGAGGTAGAGAGTCTAGTGGATTATGAACCGTTGAGAAGTGTCATTGCTGCAAATTCAGAATTGGAGGACAAAGAAGTTGAAGAACTTGTGTAAGACCCCAACTTTTTGAATAAAGATAAATTTTCTATAAATATTATTTTTGAATATTATGGAGTGAAATTGATATAATGTTATAGTCGTGGGTAATATTTATAAATTTTGCAAAGTACGCAAGTTGTTATATAATATTCGATTGGTCGGGGAATATTCATTTTAACAGGAAATATTTGTACGACGGCACAATCATTGGTGGACCCCACAACGGAATTATTGTCGGATTGAGAAAACGACAAAAATATTTTATTGAAAATAACGACGGAAGTTTTACCATTAATACTGTTGAACTACTCGGTAGTAAAAGTAATGCGATGTACTGCATTGGTTGCAAGAGAGCACTACGGTATTCATTATTGATGCTTATGTGATAAGTCACTCCGGTTTTATTTTATTGGTATTATTAATGTAATAAAACGTAAAAGCTTTTTATATAAAACAAAATATTTTTATAAAGTTATTCATTTTATTAGGCTAATAGTAAAATCTTTTTATATAAATGCGAATACTTTTATAAAGTTATCTGCTTTATTAGACAATAATTAGAATATATTATATTTTATTATGCATAGTGTTTGCATAGTGCTGCGATAGTATTTGCATAGTAAAATCTTTTATAAAGTTATTTGTTTTATTAGATTATAAATAGAATATATTATATTTTATTTAAAAGATTTTGCTTTAAATATGGACCGTCAGATTAAAGTAAATCAATCGACTGTATTGAATGAGTTAATTACTTATGCGTCCATTTTTCTATAAATAAAAGCTCATTCCTTCATTATTTCTTACGAATTCACTGAAACTCTAGAGAGAGAAACTATATAGAGAAAGAAGAAAAGTGTTCTACTACTTCACTACTTCAATATCCAGTACTCTTCTTTCTAAGGTAGGGGGTATTATTTCTTTTGTATTCATGAAGAGAACTTCTGTTATTCCATTCTTTATTATTCTGTTGGAATAACCTATATACGCAGGCTACCCTATACTTGGTGAAATTCTTCTGTTATTCCATTCTTTATTATTACATTTGGAATATCCTGTACATCGTTTATATATGGACTGGTTCCGTCTTTATTATTCGGTTGGAACATCCCCATCGGTCGTTATTACGCTTTGACACGGTTCCGTTATTTAGTATTCTCGTTGGACTAACTTTATCATCACAATCCGCATGCATGGTGATTTCGTTGTTATTCTATTCTTTATTATTCTCATTGGAACATCTTGTTTGTCATGTAATTTCACCGACTGGTTTCGTTATTTATTATTCTGTTGGAATAACCTGTCTGTGCGGTCTATCGCATGCCTGGTTATTTCTTTTGTTATTCCATTCTTTATTATACTCTGTTGGTTAAAGTTTTGACTTCTATACTCCATGAAATTAGTGGAATATCATTGATATTTGCGCTTCATCCAGTATCTTTTTATGTAAATATTCTTCTGAGCATTCTTGAGTGTTACTCTATAAAGAAGTATCATGCTGACAATTTGGACATCATTAGTCCTAAATAAATTAATTCTTGAACTTGTTTTATTGAATTCTTATATCATTGTCATCATCCTCATGTTTATATTTTTTTGAAAGTCATCTCATGGCACATGTGTGCATAGATGGACTTGGTATGATTATGACCGAGGATTATTCGGTGTAATCATGGCCGTAATGTTACAAATGATGTGGTAAAAGTCCTCATTGGCCGTGGTGCATTGATGGACGCTTGTTGGTATGATCATGACCATTAATGAATACACAAATATTCTTGGCCCGTAGTGCATGGATAATTGTGGTCGTGATACTAAAGAATATCCTCGATCGTAGTGTGCGGGGTGATTCGATGATGTGGATTATTTATTAAAAGTCCCAAATGATAAAAGTGATGAAAAACCTTTTAAATCATAAAAGATAGTAGATTTTATTCTCTACTTGACTCTTTTAATGGATTGCTTGTTCCGCTGCAGTTAAACTTGATGTTTGTTATATTGTATAAGTTTAACACTGTTTAAGGCTAATGATAATTTATTCTGCATTATCTTAGTCATAATATTTCTTACTGGGCTAGTTGAGCTCACCCTTTGTTTCACTATTCTCTTCAGGAAATGAAAATATAGCTGGGACGAGTCAGGGAACGGAGTGATGGACTAGATGATAGTATTAGTAGTCCTCACTATTCTGTTAAATAGTGTTACAATAAATGTAATGAGGACTTATTTTGAGAGTGGATATTGTCTAGAAGACATTATTTGTATTAAAAATCACAGCTCTCTTGTTGTATATTAAAGATTGTATTGTATTCTGTACAATAGGTGATGTATCCTATTTTGGGGGCGTCACAACTTGTGCAGTATCTGGATACCACTCCATAATTCTGAAAAGTCAGAACACCTGTCGAGCCATTGACGAAAGCTAGAGAGACATCGGAAAAATTAAAGCCATCTCTTAAGACACCTCCAGAACTTGAATTAAAACCACTTCCAGATCATCTCAGGTACGCATTTTTAAATAAAGATTCAAAGCTACCTGTGATTATTTCTTCTGTACTAACATCTTTTCAGGAAGAAAAACTTCTACGAGTGCTTAGAGAGTTCAAATCAGCTATTGGATGGACCATAGTAGATAGCAAAGGGATCAGCCCTACTTTTTGAATGCATAAGATCCTATTAGAAGATGATAGTAAGCCATCGGTTGAGCAACAAGGAAGACTTAATCCGATAATGAAAGAAGTGGTCAAGAAAGAGGTACTTAAATGGCTGGATGCAGGCATAATCTATCCGATTTCAGACAGCTCATGTGTGAGCCCAGTGCAGTGTGTACCGAAGAAGGGTGGTATGACCGTCATTACTAATGAGAATATTGAGTTAATTCCAACACGAACAGTGATGGGGTAGAGAGTCTGCATGGATTACCGCAGACTCAACAAAGCTACAAGGAAAGATCATTTTCCACTATTGTTTATCGATTAGATGTTGGATAGACTGGCGGGTCATGAGTATTATTGCCTTCTGGACAGTTATTCAGGCTACAATCAGATTGTGATATCTCCAGAAAACCAGGAAAAGACAACCTTCACATGTCCATACGACACTTTTTCTTTCAGGAGGATGTCTTTCGGGTTGTGCAATGCTCCAACCACCTTTTAGAGATGCATGATGGCTCTATTTTTAGATATGGTGGAACAAAATGTGGAGGTATTTATGGATGATTTCTCAGTCTTCGGAGACTCGTTTGATTTATGCCTTGAAAATTTGGTAATGGTTTTAAAGAGGTGTGTTGAGACGAATTTAGTACTGAACTGGGAAAAGTTCTATTTCATGGTACAAGAAGGAATCATACTGGGACACAAAGTTTCGAAGAAGGGACTCGTGGTGGATAGGGCTAAGCTAGAAATGATTGAGAACTTTCCACCACCGACTTCAGTAAAAGGTGTTCGCAGTTTTTTGGGACATGCAGGTTTCTACCGTAGATTCATCAAGGACTTATCCAAGATAACTAAACCACTATGCAGTTTATTGGAGAAGGATGCACAGTTTAATTTTGATGAGGCCTGCGTGTCGGCATTTGAGCATTTGAAGAGGAAACTAACTTCAGCACCAGTTATTACTGCATCGGATTAGGATTTGCCATTTGAGCTGATGTGTGATGCCAGTGATTACGCTGTAGGGTCTGCCTTGGGTCAGAGAAAGGAAAAGATGTTTCATGTGATATATTATGCCAGCAAGACCCTTACAGATGCACAGTTGAACTACACCATCATAGAGAAAGAGTTATTGGCAGTAGTGTATGCCTTTGATAAATTTCGAGCATATCTGATTGGCACAAAGGTGATAGTGTACACGGATCACGCGACAATTTGACATTTAGTGGGAAAGAAGGATGCAAAGCCCCAGTTGATTAGATGAATTTTATTGTTGTAGGAATTTGATTTGGAGATCAAGGACATAAAGGGAACTGAAAACCAAGTGGCGGACCACTTATCTCGACTAGAGAATTCAGAAAGAGAAGCGGACGACAAGGTTGTTATTAATGAATCCTTTCTAGACGAGCAGTTGTTTGTGGTGAAAGGGGAAGTGCCATGGTTTGCAGACTACGCGAACTATTTGGTGAGTAAGATGGTACCTTCTGACTTGGTTGGTTATCAAAAGAAAAAATTCTGCATGATGTCAAATGGTTTATATGGGATGAGCCATACTTGTTTAAACAGTGTGCTGATCAAATGATAAGAAGGTGTATCCCATATAGCGAGACCAAGGGGATTCTAAAGGATTGTCATTCTTCTGTGTATGGGGGTCACTATGGTGGAGAACGAACAGCGGCTAGAGTGCTAGAAGTAGGATTCTACTGGCCGACAATTTTCAAGGATGCCTACAGTTTCGTACAGAGGTGTGATAGATGTCAAAGAGTTGGGAACATCTCGTAAAGAAATGAAATTCCATTGAATACGATCCTCGAAGTAGAAATCTTTGATATGTGGGGGATTGATTTCATGGGCCCTTTTGTTTCTTCTTGCGAAAATCTCTACATCTTGCTCGCAATGGATTATGTGTTGAAATGGGTAGAAGTGGCAACTCTTCCAACAAATGATGCCAAAGTAGTCCTCAGGTTTTTACACAGAAATATCTTCACTAGGTTTGGGACTCCAAGGGCCATCATTAGTGATGAAGGCAGTCATTTCTGCAATAGGTAGTTTACAGCGTTGTTGGCCAAGTATGGGGTGAACCATCGTATTGCTACAGCTTATCACCCACAAACAAATGGCCAAGCTAAAGTGTCAAATCGAGAAGTCAAAAGAATCCTTGTAAAAGTTGTGAATCCCACGAGAAAGGACTGGTCTTTAAAGCTGGATGATGCTGTGTGGGCATATAGGACTGCATACAAAACTCCATTGGGCATTTCACCTTTTCAGCTCGTTTGTGGAAAAGCCTGTCACCTTCCTATGGAGCTAGAGCATAAGGCATATCGGGCAATTCGAAAGTTCAATTTTGATTTGAAAGCTGCAGGGGAGAAACGCCTACTCCTACTCAGTGAGTTGGATGAATTCCGATTACAGGCATATGAAAATTCGAAGCTGTACAAGGAGAAGGTGAAAAAATGGCATGATCGCAAGATCATAGAGAGAACATTTGAGCCGTGACAAAGGGTTTTGCTTTTTAACTCCAGACTTAAACTTTTTCCCGGGAAGCTGAAATCAAGATGGTCAGGGCCATTCACAATGAAGACTGTCTTCCCACATGGTGTGATAGAAGTGTTCGATAAATACCCGGATCATCCTTTTAAGGTGAATGGATAGCGATTGAAGCATTATTTTGGTGGCGAGGTGGATCGACAGAAATTCACCTCAATTCTTTCTTTGACATGAGATTCAGAGACAGTCAAGCTAATTGACTATAACTTAGCGCTTGATGGGAGGCAACCCATTATTTCTAACTCTACTTTTTATCTATTCAGTTTAGGTTATTTTTATTAGTTCATTTGCATGTTTTATTGTGATAGTAGATCAGCTTGGCATGAATATCTTAGCGGCTGAATTTGGATATGAGTATGTTTGTGCATAGCATCGAAATTAGGGTGATAAAATAGACACTCATGTTTATTTAGTAAATCTTGCCTTGACAGTGTTTATTGATGTCTATGTAGGTATCTTGGACTGAATTCATCACTAATTTGCAGTACTGGAAATGAAAACTAGAATTGCAGTATTCAGGGTCACGCGACCGCGCAATGATAACAACACAAGAACGCGCGCCCACGCGCATGCCTACCAGACTAAAAATTACACTCACACGTCCGTGCCTGATCTCCATTGAAAGGCCGCGCGCGACATCGGTTCGAGCAATTTTTTTAAGTTTAAAATAGGTGTTGTGACTTATTACTCATATCAATCGCCATAACAGAAAGTGTGTGCTCTTGTTCTCCTCCACACGCACGTCTCTTCATCTCTATCAGTTATAACTTGAAGCCATACAGCTTGCCATTACGTGATTGTCGCCTAGATTCCATACCCACGATTCTACCCACAATTATATACACTGATATAAACTAGGGTTTTTGATTGGGTTGTGCAGATATCAGTTTGGGGGTACGCCATCATCGGCTAGCACTCATTATTCACCGCAAGACAAGTACTCCTCATTTTATCTCTTAATTTCACATGGGTCCTAAGAGGGCACGTTCTGCTTCTTCTTCATCATCGTCTTCCTCTAGCAGTCAAGGGGTGGATGTTGTGGATCATACCAAATTTCTGAGTCTAGAAGCACAAATAGAGTATTACATAATTGTGGAAAAGACGTTTGTAAAGGAGCGCGGTTTTAAACCTGAGAAACAAGATGGTCAGTTATGGAATATGATTCAAGAAAGGGGATGGTTTGGATTAACTGCCACTTCTATGCCTGTTCCGATGTGTATAGTCCAAGAATTCTACGCCAATGATAAAGAAATAATGAGTGGTCTATCTGTGGTTCGCGGATTTCAAATAGATTACAGACCACCTGCAATCAGAGAAATTTTCAGGATAATTGACACACCACCGATCGAGTTTGCTAATTGGGTAGAAGGTGCACATTTGGAAACGAATCTAGAAATGGTCATTACTGAGTTGTGCGTTCTAGGAATGAAGTGGACTTATAAGGCCGACACGAATCAGCCTCGCATATTCCCAGCCTCAGCTTTGAATCGATATGCAAAGGCGTGTAATTTGTTTATATGTGCCAAGCTCGTTCCATCATCTCATCAGCATGAAATCACAACGGAGAGGGCAATCATTCTGTGGGGAATAATCATAGGCAAGTACATTGATGTGGGCCACCTCATCCATCAAAATATGTTACGTTATCTGTGGGGAAGCACGACGGGGAGTATTCCACACGCGTCTGTTGTAGCTATGCTGTGTGCCACTCAAGGCTGTCATTGGGACAATGAACAAATGTAGAACCCGAGCCAAGATATCACTCACGTAACCATTACAAAATTCGAGGATTGGGCAGGAGGTGCACCGCACCCGCGCGGAAAAGGTTTTATCATCCAGCCCACATTCTCAAAGCCACCACCGCAGCCCTCTCAGATAGATGAAGCGGGCCCTTCAACTCAAGCAACTGTTGCCATTCGGGATCGACAGCTCCAAAGGTTGGAGCGAAAGGTCGACGCGATGTATAACAACTTCACAGCGTTTGCTACGGGTCCCACGAGGTCATTGGCGGAGGCATTTGCACATCAAGGGACAACGCTTGAGTGGCCACAGTTCTGGACGGTCGTGCCTTATCCACCACTGGATTCACCACTCGAAGAGGATGGTGCAGCTGAGCACTAGGGGAGTTTTCTCTAACCCTATACCTTCATTCATTGAGGTAATGAATATTATAAGTTTGGGGGTATTGGGGTAGTAGTGTAGTTGCATATAGTTTTTGCATGATTAGTTTAAATTTTGCATGTTTATGTTGCATATAATGTTTGCATGAGTAGTTTGTATGTCTACGTGTTTTACAAAAAAAAAAGGTGTTTAGTCATTATTATGTGTCAGTTTATGTTTAGTGCATGTCTCACAAATTCTAGCTTTATGGAAATTTTGTCTAGCCTATGGTGAATGTGAATTTTGAAGGATTTTTGAATATGTTGGATAACATGAGCTTAAATATAATGTTTTACATAATGTAATTCATGATGCTGTTTAGATGCTTTCGGTTTGCACTGCCATGTTCACAATTGCTTGTAGGTATAAGAATTATGTGTTGCATTGCTCGATAGAAAATGTGGTTGTAAAAAGAGAATTATGTGGAAAATGGACTTAGACTGTACAAAACATTGATAATCAAACTTTGGGAAAACTTAGGTATGCTATATATATATAGCAATAACGTGGCTAGTCTTATTTTAGGGCCCTTGCTACTTGAGTATGTACGCCCGTAGGGGTGTCTTAACACCTAGCGCCCTAAGGGCTTTCATGGTCTGGGAGTCGTTTGTTGAAAGCTCGCTAAGGGGTAGCAATGTTTGCCTAATGGAATGAGGCATTGCACAGTCATGTGAATATATATATATATATATATATATAGCAATAACGTGGCTAGTCTTATTTTGGGGCCCTTGCTACTTGAGTAAGTACGCCTGTAGGGGTGTCTTAACACCTAGCGTCCTAAGGTCTTTCATGGTCTGGGAGTCGTTGGTTGAAAGCTCGCTAAGGGGTAGCAGTGTTTGCCTAATGAAATGAGGCATTGCATAGTCATGTGAAAAAAAGGAAAAGAAAAATAGCAATAAACACCGCGGGAAAGAGTAAAAATCGCCTTCGTGAGTAGCAATAAAGCAGTTAAGCCCATTGTTGAACCTTAGTTTGTTTTGATATGTTGGAACAGTCTTTGTTGCATAAGTATACACGAGTCTTGATTTAGACTGTAATTTTCTGTTTTGAGCAGTTTAGCATGTGTGTTTTTTTGCTTAAATCAAGTTTTGGTGAACATAACACACACACAACATCTTTATAGCATATATGAATTATTTGAGTGTATGATATTATGCCTATAGTTTGGTTTGAATTTGTATTCTCGAATCTGGATAATTCGCTGAGGCACTTTGGGAATAAAATTCTGTTATAGCTGGAACAATGTGAGACTAGTTTGCATCATGATTTAGTTGTATAGCATGTAGTTGCATTTTCAGTGTTTTATATAGTATGCATTGCTTGAGGGCAAGCAATAGTTCAAGTTTGGGGGTATTTGATAAGTGGGTTTTATACCTATTTATTAGATATCAATTCACGAGAACTATGTCCATCTCAAGTACATTTTAGTGTGTTTTTAGTTGCATTTCATAATATTTTGCATTGCATGTACTGAGAACTCCTTTGGTGTAAAAGTGCAGGAAATGGTATAGATTGGCGATGGTAGATGGCATGAGGCTAATGGAAGCATGACGCAAGGAACAATTGGAGATATCCAAACTGAGGATGGATGAAGGAAGAGTGGCATGTCAAAGAATTAGTGGTTTGGATACGTAAGCGGCGACAACAATGAGGCACATAATTTAAAATGCGAAGCATGTAGCATACAGTGTTAACACTCGCATGGCCGCAGCGATCATCCAGATTGAACAAATTTTAAACACGCGCGCTACCGCCAAGATGAATACAAAGGAACTTCGCGTGCTCGCCATAACATCTCTGTATTGCTAATTAATTTTATTTTAATTTTTAAATTGTAAGAGTTTCGGTTGGTTAAAACTATTCTGGTTGGCACCAGACGTATCATCTTCAGTTTTTATGTGTTTTTCATAATAGAGAACTAGGGTTTACACTTTGAGAGAATTCCAACGTAAAGCAAAACATAGATTTGTTATTTTTTACTTCTTGTTTGGATTTCAATCATTGTGGATGAACTACTTTTATGTTGCCGGATATTAGTGAGGATTCGAACGTTACGTTTGGATTATAATCAGCAATTGGGTTTGATCGATTCCATATCTTCTCTTTCAATTATTTGTTTATTTTCCATGTATTGCTTTGATCCCATAATGACTTTTGGTTCAGTCATGAACTAAACTCCATTATGGGATTCTAACGGATTTTAATACGTAGTCTAACTTATGGCTTGATTGCTGGACTGTTTGCGTATCATGAGGAATTTCTATCATGGTTGATTTGAATGCATGAATGATTGATCACCATTCGATTTATGTACTTGTATGGAGTTGAAAAATTACATGCGAGTATGGTTGTAATCATGATAACATGTGTATATAGGGCTGTTTTGCTTAGCTTTATATTTCGTGAACTAGATAGACATATACTGTTTCACCGTATGAGTTATATAAGGGCTTGTGCTTAGAATCAATATGGCTACAATTTCACATAGACGTATAATGAAGTTGGTTTTATTGATGATTACATGATGTCTATTGTATGTGGATGTTATGTGAGTAGGTCATGATACATTAAAAAATGGTTATGTCTACATATGTGCTCTTGGCTAATTTTATGTGATACGTGAATAGTCTTGTATGATGGTGGTAATGAGATGAACTATTAAATGAAGTTAGGATCCCATTATTTCCAGATTTGAATTATTACTTTTATATTCATCTTTTAGTTATTATTTGAGTTTAGAGTAATTTCCAATCATAAAAAGTAGTTTAAGCATATAAAAATAGTGATTTAGTTGATGCATAATAGTTTAGTTTAGAAATCTTCCTTTGTGGATCGATACTCGACTTACTCTGTATTGCTTGTTGACACATGTATGCTTGCATGAGTTAGAGCTCTTTTGTTAGAACTAAAAAAGAGGCAACACTACCATTGGTGGAATTCTCCTGCAACAACAGTTATCAGGCAAGTATAGGTGTGGATCCATTTGAAGCATTGTATGGACGAAAGTGTCGCTCTCCAGTATGCTGGGATGAGGTGGGAGAAGCAACGTTGTTGGGACCAGAGTTGGTACGAATGACTACAGAGAAAAGATCCAAATGGTCTGATAACGTATACAAACGGCACATGATCGACAAAAGAGTTATGCAGATCTTCATCGAAAGGACGTAAAATTTAATATTGGGGATCATATATTATTACGTATTGCTCCATGGATGGGAGTTACAAGATTTGGGAAGAGAGGAAAGCTCAATCCACGATTTGTTGGTCCATTTGAGATTCTTGATCGAATAGGAAATGTGGCCTATAGACTCGCATTACCTCCAAGCATATCTCGTGTTCATAATGTTTTTCACATATCTATGCGTCGTAAATATGTGAAAGACCCGAACCACATTATTGAGTTAGAACCAGACGAGATAGCCGAAGATTTAATGTACGAGGAGGTACTTGTTAAGATCTTGGATAGGAAAGAGCATGTCCTATGCACCAAGGTTATACCACAAGTTAAGGTTTTGTGGAGGAACCATGCTATTGAAGAAATGACCTGGGAGTTGGAATTAGAAATGAAATCGAGGTATCCTCACCTTTTCGAAACACCAGGTACGTACGTTAATTTCGAGGACGAAATTTCATAAGAAGGGAAGGTTGTAAGACCCCAACTTTTTATAAATAAAATCGAATTTCCTCTATTTATTATTGTGAATAATAAGGTGTTAATTTGATATAATGCTTTAGTTATAGGTGAAATGTGAAAATTTTGCAAAATAAGCAAGTGGTTATAAAATATTCATTGTTGTCGGGGAATATTCGTTTGGTCGTGAAATATTCTTGCTGTCGGGGAATATTCGTATGACGGCGCATCCATTTGTGGGCCCCATAATAGAAAACGGTCTGATGAAGATAACGACAAGTTTGATTTTTATAAATAACGGTGTAGTTGTTACCGTTAACACTATTGGAATACCCTTGGTTTAAAATACAAGATGTACTGGCGTGGTTGCACAAAGATGTGAACCAGATATTGCACAATATTTTTGAATTATTGATTCTTACGTGAAGAAGGCACTACTCAATAATTGTTACAGTAATTACTGTTCAATATTTTATTTTATTGATTCAATAATTGCTACGTTGATATTTTATATTATTGTTGTTTCAATAATTGTCATTGCACAGTATCTCCATTATCAGATCAATAATTCATATTATTTGAATAATATTGTTAGATAGCAATATTATTGGCAATGTCTAAGGAAGTTTTGTCTAGGAAAGGGGTTTGGTTACCTAATTGCGCGCCAATAAGGAGAAATCTTTATCGGAAAGTCCCCTCTTTCCTAGGAACGACCTGGTTGTCATTATTGAGTTTGTAATATTATTTGTGATTAATTAATTATTGATTTATATGATAAGGAAATATTTATTTTATGTGGATATAAATGATGGATATATTTATTGTGGTTATAAATGATGGAATTAATATTGAGGTATTTTATCAGTATTTTGTCGAAATGAAGGTATTAAAAATCGTCCATATGTTGATTTCGGGCATTTTTTGTTTGGAATTTGGAAAAACTTTCTTTTACAAAGTTGTAGAGAATTTAATTTCCTATGGAATGGACATAAAATTCATATTTTTCTGATAAATGGGCTATTTATTATGAATTATTGAAGTTTCAGAAATAAATATTTTTATTTAAAATATGGATGGGCCCCACTTTTGGTTGGTGAGAAATGTGCTGAAATTTTTATTCAAAAGTGATGGGCATGAATAGTAGCAGGTAAAGCCATCAGGTAGCAGGTTAGTCTGATATGGCATTTTAAGCATTTTCCTATAAATAGGGTGTTTAGTTAGAAATGAAAATCACACCAGAATCATAAGCTTTCTCTCTCTATATTATCGAGCTTATTTTGTGAGTATTTAGATACTTTGTGAGTTACTATTCGGTCTGAGTTTTCTTGACATTATACGATATTTTTCACCCGTAAGTCTTTGCTTTTTTTGAGGTAAGGGATGTTATTTTCTTCATAATGATGTTATTCTGTCAATATCATCATACCGAAATATTGGTATGGATTTTATTGTGGAATTTATACCTTTTTCATGTCGGGGTTACTATTCACGTATACGAAACTATTCACGTATACGGCACTATTCACGAATACGTTACTATTCACAGAAAAAAATTAAATTTTCTTTTCTTTGTCCAAGTTGTCTATTATGGTTACTATCTTTGATTGTATCCATGTTTTGGTCTTCATTCTTGAATTTTTCTCCACAAATGGATATTATAAGGTATTTTTGAACTTGGATAAACTAAAGTATGAATCCCTAATCTTTGATCTTTTATCTCACTGGATTCGTTTTCTTTAAGATATTTTTCATCATCCTCAGTTCTAAATGATGATATTATTGAATATCTTTGGCCTGTAGTACAAAGATGAATGATTAACTGATGAATATCTTTGGCCCGTAGTGCAAAGATGAATAGGTGTTGAAATGAACATGACCAACTGGTGATACAAATGAATATCTCTGGCCTGTAGTGCAAAGATGAATATTTGATTTAAGATGTATATTGTTTGATGTTACAGGGATAAAATATTGATGATGGACTTTTAAATTTTTGAAGATAGTAGAATTCATTCTCTACTTGAATCTTCTAATGGATTGCTGTTTCCGCTGCAGTTGTTGATTTAAAACTTGTTGTCTATTATATTCTATCAGATTTTTTCCCTGTTGAAGACTAATGATAATTTGTTGTATATTATCTTAGTCATAATATTCTTTACTGGGCTAGTTGAGCTCACCCTTTTCCTTTTTGTTCCATTTTTCTTCTCAGGAGGTGAGAACATAGAAGGAACTTGCCGGGGTATGGAGTGATGGTTCAAGATAGGTGTTTTAGTAGTCCTCACTATTTTGTAAAATAGTGTATCAATAATTGTAATGAGGACTCCTTTTGAATTTGTATACTGTCTATTAGACAATAATTGTATTTAAACTCACAGTATATGTGTTGTCATACTTTGCACGACAATTGTATTACTGAAGTTGTATTTGTTTCTGTACCATGTATTTGGTGACTCGGAATGGGTGATGTATATCTATTTTGGGGGCGTCACAATCTTCATTTTGTTTTATATGGTTCATGTTTTATAAAATAATGCGACCAAAATTTTAAAGTCGTCTTTCGGCGTTATGACGTTCGTACGTTGTACACAAGCCTTGTCTAACTCGAACGCTTAACCGACACGCCATTGTGTACGATTAACATGTCCAATACATATACCATTCTTTGGTTTACACTTCTCTAAACAATATTTCCAAAGTTAAATGTTTACAAATCAGAAATAATAGTCTAACATGGCTTGGTTCCCCGACAATCCAAAGGAACCACACCGGTTTGCCTCTAATTACACAACAATCCTAGAAAGACTCATTTTAGACATTGATCCTGACCTTAAATCTCCAAACTTAAAGAATCAAAATTGTAGTTCTATTTCTTAGCTTTTCGGGTAATCTTGTATCACCACAATTGGAGCTTTGAAGAAAGATTTATGATCAATTTATTACAAGACGTCAAAATAGTCCAGCCCAACACTATTGAGGCGTCGCGGTGCTCAAAATGGCCTTGAGGGCAGCGCTGCAGCGCCTAAAATTCGGCCCAATTCCTGTACTTGAGTGTTGCATCGCCCAGAAAGTCTTAGAACATGGCGTTGCGGCATCGGTTCCTCAAAATATAAGCTTTGCAATTTTATTTCATCGCACTTACTTCCGCACCTCATAACTTTCTCACCCGATATCGGAATGAATCCGTTCTTAATGCTATGGATAGCTTGTAACACACTCTACCAATCTCCCTGGACAGAATAAATTTTACTGGTTTTTAAATAGCCTTTAAATTGGCTCAAAAGTCTTCCGTCACTCAGTTATTTTTCAATTTCACGTTCTTAACGTTAAATTTTCATTTCTTTGTAACTTACTCATCCGAACCTGGAATGAGTTCATTCTTGAGCCTACGACTCATGTTTTCTATGCTTTACAACATTTTCATGAAACCTTAATTATTTGGAATCATTAACTTGCATTATAAATTTGTCTGGAAAGCATACCGAAATAGAATTTCAACGTTTAACGTCTTTTACTAAAAATTTTGCCATAACTTCGTTATATCATATTTTTACTCCATTTCCCTTAGAACATTTTCATAACTCATACTCTTCTATATCCTCTTACTCACATATTAAAAACTAACTTCATAACAATGGTTTTCAATTTGCCCATTAACAACATACGAATGATTGTTTTAAATTTGTCCATCAACAACTTTTAACACGTTCTTCATTTGTTCTTCATTCTTTCTTCATTTTGCATCGTTATTTTGATTATAATTAAACTTTGCATACATATATTAGAGTTTTAAGTCAACTAATTCTTCCTTATTTTTCTAGATCACTCATGATTCACATGAATCATCCAACCACCAACAAAGCACTTCATAACTATATGAAAACGTTAAAAGAAATATATTAAATTAAGATTCAAGTTGTTATTAAGACAATTTTACATACATAATAACATAGTTTAACCATAATAATATCATTTTCCACCAAAATATACTTCTACATCAATAAGATACGTGCTTATACATATGATACTTAAAGGAAATGGATTAAAAGTAGAATGTATTACCTTTCTTCTTTACTTATAAAATTAGCTTGCTAATCTTATTCCTCCTTTTCTCCTCCAATTCCGAGCTTCCTCTCTTTCTTTGTAAATATATGAAGAGTTTCTTCTCTTGGATTATGAATGGGTAAGGAAAATAATTAGATTTGCTAGCTTTTTATAAGCTTTGCAAGACTTGGGGCATTTTGGTCATTTGGCTATCGTAAACATGGCTTATTACCCTTTTACCCTAGCATATTCTTGACATATTCTTTTCTTAGCTTCTCTTGTAAGCTTCCTTAACCTAACTATACCTAACTAAATAACCATGGTTAACTAGTGTGGTTAGTTGGTGGGAAATGTAATGACTAGTTAGGGTTTAATTAGCCTAACCTAATCATCCTCACTTAGTTTGGTTAATCCAACCAATTAGTTAGCCGCAATCGTTGACTTTGACTTTCGTATTTATACCGTATAATTTTCTTATTATACGCGTATTATACTTCGTACTATTCTCGTATCATATATTGTATTATACTCGTATTATTCTCATATTATACTCGTATAATACTTTGTTAATTTTCCAAAATTCATTACATAGGCTAAAAGCTGCATTTTTTGTTTCTAAATTTTATTAGGCATTCTGTCTTTCCTCGTTATATTACATTAGTGCATTCTTCAAAAAATCGAAAAAAATGCAAAAGCGTTTCCGGGTGAATAGTGTTTTTATATCTTTTTCTCAAAAAATTATATTTTCTTATACGAAACACTAGTTCGTATATTCTAACACAAATACATTCGAGGTCATAATAAGACATTTAACCACATAACACATAATATTATCAATAAAAATTCATTTTATTAATTAATAATACTTACATCTAATTTAAAGACTATCTGATTTCTCTAGTTGTCACATTCTTCCCCCTTATAATGATTTCGTCCCCAGAACCACTATTTCAAAATTATGTCATACACCGATAACTTCTTCTTCCAACCTTTAACAAAGATATAATCTTACATATTCATAAACTTAGCAATTGTTAATTTTCCACTGCTCTTTCCACTTGTCCCTTTCTTTGAACAATTCTTCACTTGATGATCCTCCGATCCACAAGTATAACACCCATTTTTATTTGTATTAGAGAAATCATAAGAGAGATGTCCCTCTTGTTCACAATTATAACATACCTTCTTAGTTTTCCTACATACTCCCGTATGATTTTTCCCACAATTCTCACATCCTTCGACCATTTTCTTCGAATCTCCTTTTCCATCTTTAGAGTTATTACTCTTCTTTCATTTGCAACATCCCTCAACTTTATCTCTTTCCTCATCTTACTTACTTTGTCCCTATTGACTGATTTGGCTTATTGCCTTAATTCCTCACTCGGTTATCAAAGCATTCTCTAAAATCACTCCGAATGAATCTATCTGAAAAACCGATATCTTCTTGTAAAGCGAAGGCTTCAAAACTTGTTCAAACCTACACGCCTTTATCTCTTCAGTGTCCACTTGATGTGAAGCAAACCTCTCCAGTTTGTTGAACTTAGCATCATACTAGGGTACCGCGCGATATGTCCCTTTGTTTCAACTCTAAGAATTTTATTTTCATCTTACTTTGCATACCCTTGGGAAAATAGTTCTCGAAGAACAACTCCTAGAACCATTCCCATGCTACTATATTCTCTCCCACTCTGTTCTGATTGGCCTCCCACCAGAAGTTAGATTCACCTTTTAACATATAGGTAGCAAAAGTTATCTTTTACTCCTCTTCTATATTGGTAATAATAAATTCCTTCTCAATCTCGTTAATCCATGATTGAGCCTCTATAGGCTCAGTGGTCCCCTTAAACTCAAGGTCCCATACTCTTAAAATCTTTAAAGCTTTCCATGGGCATGACTTGAGGATTACAGCTTACTCCGGTGGGGTTTCTATTTATTGCCCCTAGTAAAGGATCCACACACTACTGTATATCGTTTGCTTGATCTTTATTCTCGTTCTCTTCCCCTTCTTGATCACTTTGATCTCTTTGTGGTGGCATTGTTCTATATTATAACATATGTTATTTTCTCATCCTTCATTTTAAATAATGATTTAAAATTTACTTATCACATAACACATATTAATACATACATTTATATTAATATCAATTTCATAATACACCATACTTTTCATTTTATAGCTTCCTACTATTTCATACATAGTCCTCTATTACTATGAAAGGTCCTATAATTCTCGGACTTAATCTTTCGTTCTTACACCTTCTTGACCCTCTCTCTTTTGGGTCTTCTTTACTTTGACACTATCTGTGTCTATTCTTCTTTGACATCATTTGTGTCTATTCTATCTTGACACCACCTATGTCTCTTAATTCCGTTATGATACCACCTATATCTTCTATATCTTCTTTATAACAACACCACTCGTGTTTATTCTTCTTATTATGACACCACCAGTGTCTGGTTTAACAACACATGTGTTTATCTTTCTTTGACACCACCAGTGTCTATTTTATTATGACACCACCAGTGTTTATTTCGTTATGACACCACCAGTGTATGTTCTTCTTTTGACACCACCAGTGTCTATTCTTCTTTAACATCACCAATGTATGTTTAATACCCGTAATATTAAGGTTATTCACCTTAACTCAATTTATAGTTTGCTATGATCATTTCTCTTATTCATCCTTAGTTAATACCATAACTATATGTTTAGCTACAAACACTAGCTTATCCTTAACAACAAGATTAGCTATATTTTCTTCTTCTATCAACCAATTTTAATATCTTAATTAATATCTTGTAATTTTTAGCAATATAGTTTCATTTAGAGAACTTACCATACATTATGAGTTCAAAAACTTACTACATTAGTATGAGTTCAGGAACTTGTCATAGAAAGATGTAGTTTAAGAATAAATCATGAACTATCCATATAACTATGGGCTCATAAACATACCATACAATTATGAGTCACGAACCTACCATAATAACATATAATTATTTCACATAATAATATATCACTTTACTTTTACTTCCTTTTGATTAATTTACTCAATTCATCCTTTAAAACTCTTTCTGAGTTTATCTCTTTACTATCTTCAATAGTTTTTCTCAAGTTATAGCCTAAGGTTCTCCACCTAAGGTTTCTAACCTATCAGCTCTGATACCAACTGTGATGCCCCCGAAACTCGGTATATCTTTAAATCCAAGTTCGGTGCATTACAGTGCGTTACGGTGCTACTCATTCCACACATAAATCCATATATCCTTAAGATATAATTAAATCTTCAAAATATTACAATATATTTTCTCAAATCCCAGATTCTATTACCTTAAAATCTTCAATACAATACAAACAATGAATATTACATTATTTATTCACTTCCTTAATACAAATGTGACTTTTATCCGTCAGAACAGATATGTATATATATAAAGTTTTAACAATTACTCTCAAGACTCGACTTGATCTTCTCTTCAATCTTCATCGGACTCTTCGGTTCTTTATAACTTCGCTGAAAATAATTTTATTTTAAGTAAGTGTGAGCATTCAATTGCTCAACAAGTTCTAGCAGTTGAATAACAACAAAATCAAGAATAAAATATTATTTTCTTTGAAAACTTCAATAACTGAACAAGAGCTATGAAGCGGCTCGAATAACAGGAATAATTCTTATTTATGTCATTTTAAAATATCAATTACATCACTCTTCACATAAAAACATTTCTTATAAAAGTTCTAGGACTTAACTCATCCTACACAACTACATATGTGAAAAGAATCACCTTTTTGACATACATATACAAAACACAATACATAACACAGACCGAGTTCTCAACAGTTATCAATATATCAAATTAAGTGGATCCCAACCTAAAACTAAAGAATTAGTTTCTCGTCTCCTCTAAACTATCTTAACAATGAGTTAATTAGATCGATTACTTGCACAGCTTAAGCCTTTGCCCATACAAAAGAGTTGTTTAACTCAATTACTACAAGCTAACGATTAAAAAGCACGATTGTACATACACCTTAAACTCAATTAACATCTTAAGATTTTGTTCAACTAAAATAATTAGCATAAACTCATTCTTAACGTTATTCATGAATAAACAGAACTCTTTTAACTTGAACAATTCAATCACAGAACAATTCATCGTAATAGCAGATAAGTGTAGAAAATTGGCACATGGCCTCATTCATAATCAACATTTTGTACAAATATAACACATTTGCACATAAACAGAAAACTTGCTCAATTAAAACTCGAGTAAGTTAGAGAAATTAACATTTATTTCATCAATATGAATGAAGTTAGCAAACTTGTCTTAAGCACTGCTTACAACATACGCTATACTGCTCTTCGAAATCCCTATATATCACATAAGGACCACATACCAATTAGTCATATATTGACCCTCTTATTGGTTTATTTTAACTTATTTCGTAATTTATGATGTTCGGGTTTTATAACTCGAAATAACGCTCCAGCCTTGTACACTCCAGTATATTCTTCGTTTAACTTCATTTATAGCTGAGACTTTAATTTCAAAGTCCCTTTTTATGATGTTACTATCTTCATTTCATTTTATATGATTCACATTTTATAAATTTACATGACCAAACTTTTAAAGTTGTCTTTTGCCATAATGACATTCGTATGTCGTACGCCAGACTTGTCTAACCAGAACACTTAACCGATACATTATTGCGTATGATTAACATGTCCAATACCTCTACCATTCCTTAGTTTACACTTCTCTAGACGATATTTCAAAAATTCAATATTTAAAACTCGTAAATACTAGTCCAACATTGCTTGGATCCTTGACGTTCCGAAGAAACCTACTTGATTTGCCTTCAATTACACAACAGTCCTAAAAAGACTCATTTTAGACCTTTATCCCGACCTCAAATCTCAAAACTTACAGAATAAAAATTATAGGTCTACTCCTTAGATTTTCGGATCATTTTAAATCACCTCAATCATATTTCAGATGAAAGATTTATGATCAATTTACTCTAGGACGTCAAAATAATCTAGCCCAACACTATTCGGGAGCCGCGACGCCCAAAATGGCCTTTAGGACGGTCTTTGCAACGTCGACATTCAAATTTCACTTCTTGTACTTGGTGAGCCGCAGTTGCGTCTAAAGCCTTAGAACATGGCGATGCGGCGCCGGTTCCTCAAAGTTCAAGCTTTGCAATTTTATTTTACTGCACCTACTTCCGCACAACATAACTTTCTCACCCGATATCAGAATGAGCCCGCTCTTGAGGCTATGGAAGCTTGAAATATCCTCTACCAATATCCCCAGATAGAATAATTTTTATGGGTCTTTAACTAGCATTTAAATTGGCTCAAAAGTCCTTCGTCGCTTAGATTGTTTCAACTTCGTGTTCTTAACGTTAAATTTTCATTTCTTTATAACTTATTTATCCGAACCCGGAATGAGTTCGTTCTTGAGCCTATGACTCAAATTTTTTATGCTCTACACAATTTTCACGAAACCTCAATTATTCGGAATCATTAAGTTGCATTATAAATTCGTTCGGAAATATACCGAACTAGAATTTCAACGCTTAACATCTTTTACTAAAATTTTTACCATAACTTCATTACAGAATATTTTTACTTCTTTCTCTTAGAACATTTCCATAACACATACAATTCTATATCCTCTTACTCAGATATTAAAAAAACTTCCTAACAATTGTTTTCAATTTGTTCATTAACAATACCCGAATCATGATTTTAAATTTGTCCATCAACAACTTTTAACATGTTCTTCGTTCGTTCTTCATTCGTTCTTTGTTTTACATCATTATTTTGATTACGATTACACTTTGCATACATATATTAGTGTCTTAAGTCCACTAATTCTTCGTTATTTCTCCAAATTACTCATGATTCACATGAATCATCCAACCACCAACAAACCACTTTATAACTATATGAAAGCTTTAAATGAAATAAATGAAGTTATGATCCAAGTTCTTATTACATCCATTTTACATATATATTAACATAGTTTAACCATACTAATATTATTTTCCACCATAATATACTTCCACATCAATAAGTTATGTGATTACACATATTAAACTTAAAGGAAATGGATTAAAATTAGGATTTATTACCTTTCTTCTTTACTTAGATGATTAACTTCCTAATCTTCTTCTTCCTTTTCTCCTCCAATTTTGAGGTCCCTCTCTTTCACTCTCAATATATAAAGAGTTTTTTTTCCTGGGATTATGAATTGGTAAGGAAAAGAATGAAATGTCAATAAAAAGTTTTTTTATTCAATAATAATTCTTACATCTAATTTACAAGACTATCCGATTTCTCGGGTTGTCATAGTTGTTGTGATAACCATGAATTAGCAAAAAAGAGACTTTTTTGTTGTGCGGAGCAATAAGGAAGGAAATTTATAAGTTTAACAATCCTTAAATACCTACGAAACTTGTCCCTAAATCTAATGCACACAAGATGTTTGAAAAATGTCATCTTAGGGACCGTTAAGCTTAAATCATGGAATTAAGTGAAGTTTGAGGTTAAGACCTTTTTATGCATGTTATATTAAGTAAATTAAGTGATTTTTGTAAGATTAATGAGATTAAAAACTGTTTTAGAATGACGGTCATGTTTATGCTTGGTTTAGAAACTGTCTCGATAGAGCAATTTGGGGTCTTTGTTAGACTGATCTATAATATCTAAAATAGATGAGTTATATTTTTTAAAATACTATGATATACCTTCTCTAACATCCTCAAGTTTGGTTGCAATTGGATTTATGGTTTAAAAGTTAGAAATTTGCAAAGTGGCCTATTTGGCGTGGGGGCTATTGGGCCACGACAGCTGTAACGACCACAAAATTCAGCCTATTTTCACCCCCAATCTTTTGCTTTGAAATATAACTTCATTCCAATTTCTCATTAATAATCAATATTATAATTGATAAAACTTGTATATTTTAAAACTTTTTACAACATTCAATATTAATAAAGATATAAAAATTTAGTTATTTCCAATTTTCCTCATAATTTAATAACATCTATAAATTCAAAATCTTTTTTTTTCATTGTTCTTCGTCCCCGAAATCGCAACCTTTATAATTCATACTTATATTCAAAATCATATGTAATATATATGATTTATCTCGAAACGTCAATTGTGAATATAAAAGTCAACTTTTGAAATTAAATTCATTTTTCTATACGTTATGTTGTAATTAATCAAGCTAAGTACATTATACAACAGGCTGAATTCATAAAACACTATTTCCATACGACATCTCCATTGAACAATTGTTCTTTACAATAATTTACGTAAAATTTAACAATTTAAAATTCAATCCACTACCTATAATTCAATATTACGAATCTTAAAATAATCGCGTTCAAGTTTATTACAACAAGTCAATTTGAAAAAGTATTAAGAATACAGAAGCATTGTCATTTTTTCAATTATTCACTTACGATATTTTAGCTATTAAGTGGTAGAGTTAGTCATTAGTGCTTAAAGTCAAAAAATGAAGCTTCAAGAACTCTTAGTGAGAACTCACCCAACAATCAAGTGCCATAACAAAATCTGCATTCAAAAGTTGCTTCAATAGGTCAAACACCCCAATTTTCAATAAACTAATTACATCCAATCTAAGGTTTGTTTGTTGAAGATCTCAAGCATTCTTTTTTTTTTGCTAAATGATCTCTAACATTCTTTGAATTACAGTTTTGAATCATTATGGATCCTGGTAACCATTTATCTAAAATTATACATGGATAAGGTAATGAATTACTGGGTCAATATAATTGGATCTTACACATAGGTAAATGACTCAAGTCACATTGAATCAGGGGAATTATCTGATCCATTGGTAGGCTTAAACTAACCCAACCCACCCCACTCCACTCCACTTTTTGAACATAACTGGTATTCATACCCCAACTCCAATGAAAACTCTCAGTGAGTATAACCAACTTCTATTCATCAACTATACTCCCTCCGTTTCAAAACATAAGATTAATGACCTTTTAAAGTCAACTTAAGACATTTTCAAACTTAAAAGTAGCATGGATTTCTTAATTTTATTCAATAGAATGACGAATATTGTAAAGTATCTAAAATGTTCCAAATTGACTTTTAAAAGTAAATAATAATATATGAAGGAAGTATTTTACTAATAAAAGGTCATTTTCATTCATTGATTCATATCAATATCATGTACTCAATCCAAACCTGTCATCAAAGGCTTACTTCAAACTGATCATCTATGAAAGGAAATTTCTAGACATTACACTGCTCAGGTATTATAAGTCTCAAATGTTTAAGATGATACAAGAAATAGTTGTGCAGTACAAGTAACATGTAATATCTTTACCAAAAATTGTAATTCTTCTAAAAATAACTTGAACAATCAGAGTTACTCTCCCATTTAAAGTTTACCTTTCTACACTTTTTTTGACCTCTGTGTTCATAGCAATAGTATGTTAGATCTAGGTTACCACTTATACAAATAAGAACATTTTCAACCGTAGTAGCACAAAAAAAACTCTTCAAATTGAAGTTTGATGATCTACATGGCAATTTAAAGAACATTATTTACTTCTTTAATATTTTGTGTCTTATCGGTCTTTTCAATTCAATTAATGCAGTATTTGACTTAAAACAATAATAATTGATAACATATAAAATAATTACTAACATTCTGGAAAATAAATTATATTTAAAATTAATATTTAATTAAAACTAAACTCCCTTCCAAGAATTAAATTAATATTTAACATTCATTTTCTTGTTTTTCTTATCATGTTGACATTACAAAGATGAATAACCCAACAAGCAAACTTGATTATCCAAGTTCATTGGATAAATTTTTAATTCACGTGATTATTCATAGGGTCATATTGGATAAACTAGAGGGTCATAATTTACGTGATTATCCAAAGGCTAATCAAAATAACATTTTATCCAATATGATAAATAAATAAATAAAAAGGAATGATATTAAATTTTAAAATGAGTTGTGCATCAAACCCATCAAGCAAAATAAATATTTTTAGCCTTTTTCAGATGATTTTGATTCTCCCAAAACAAAGTAAATGTTTTGAATAAAAAAAAATCAACTTACTGGCCAAAGAGAGAGAATGATCTTTGTAGTTTTGATGACTTAAAGTTGAAGTCAAGATATCGGAGATAATTTTTTCAAATGCTACCACCTATTCGGAAAGTATTTTAAAGTGATTGAATAGGCTGTTGGAAATGCTTTAAGAGTTAATATCAAAGAACAATATGATTCACTAGGTCACCAGTTACCCCAAAAAAACTAATGCCCAGTGACGCGGATCCATTCTCTAGGCAGGAGCTTGGTGTTCTTGGTAATACATAATATAAGCATACATAACCAAATTGTAAAATTGAACTAGATTTTGGGCTTACCCACAACAAACTACACAGCCATTGGAAAGAAAATAATAATAATAAATCAGAGAGCATAACACTGGGCATTTAAATTCAAGAGGCCTCAAATCAATTGGACCACAAGGAAAACAACAAACAAAAGTAAAGAAACTTTAAGCTGACAAATTTTTTTCATAGCTAGTAATCACTGGCACAAATCACAATCAATCAAAGATGTCAAATTTATGAGTTCTACAAATTGAAACAATTAAATAATTGGGTAAAATATAAATGTTACCCTAAACTTTAGGTATTTTTGGATTGAGTCCCCTTCTGTTCAAAAATTTGGATGTTGAGAGGTATTTTTGGGTATTGACCTGCTGACGTGTCACACGTGGCGCTTACATGGCATACGTGGCATCTCGACGTGGATTCGAACAGCCAAAGATTCGAACTCAAAAACCCCAATTTGAAATATTGATCATAAAACCACCCGAGCACCACGGGCCTAACTGTTAGTTTTACTCAAGGATTTACCTTTATGACAAAACGATTCATTTCCCCCAGATTATTAAAAGAAAAAAGATGTTTGAAGACAATAAAATTTATCTCAAGATTTCATTGTGAATTTTCAGTCTTTATCTTTACCTTTCTCTTTCTCTAAACCTCTCACCTGCACATAGAAAAGGAAAAGCTAGGGTTTACTAGCTTTCCTCAAATTGGGGATTTGTATTGGTCATTTGAATTGATAATCGAAGGATCCGAATATTATTTGTGGTGGGGAGATGGTGTAAGTGTCTCGAAATTCCCCTTTATTTGTTTATTGATGTCGCCCCTTTATTCCTCTTCATCTGTCTATTATGGCCCCATTATTCCCCTTCACCTGTCTATTGTTGCTGCTTTAATCCCCTTCACATGTCCATTGTGGCCCCTTTTATGAGATTTGCCTTTTTGTTATTATATTTTTGCTTTATTTGTTTGGGTCTTATGTTGTGGTCCTACTATTGTTTAACATTTTATTATCTCCCCTGTATCTGTTGTCCGTCTTTTGGTTCCATAGTCAAGCATTTTATTGTAGATTATTTATTGGTAGCGGAACTCCACCCTAGATATTATTTATTATATTGCTTCAATCCGTAGCTTTTATCTTTTGATTCCATAGTCAAGCATTGTTGTAGCTCTAATGCCTGTTATAATAATAATAAAATGTTTCTTAATTCATGTTTATGATATTTTAGTGTAGATCCTTGGTAGTGGAACTCCATCATGGGGTTTATTCGGGTTACATCCTGTTTTCCATTATAATTTTGGGAAAATTGATAAATTTGAAATTTCTTAGTTTGAATTCGATTTTGAGAAGCTGAAGAAAAGGTGTGAGGGTTTTGGGTACAATGATGTCATTGGTTTATATTATAGATTGCGTGGAACTATATTTTGTGGGCATTTTGCAAATCTTGAAAATGATGATAACCTAAATATAATGTTAGATGATGTTGTAGATTATGAATATGTTGAGATTTATCTTGAGCATGATTGTGAAGGGGGTAAACAGGTTACACATGCTACACAGCCTAAACAGGGAAGGGATAGGGATTAACAAGCTAAGAAGGTTAGTTTGTCCACTGATATTGGTTATGATGGTGATGTGGTGATGGAAGAAAATAGTGAGGACTCAAGTTCTTCCAGTGATAGTGATATTCTTGATAAAGAGGAAGAAGAAATGTTTCTAACTGATGATGAAGAAGTAATTAAGACAAGAAAAAAACTAGAGAATATAAAGAGCAGAATAAAAAATAAAAAGAACTTAATGATGAACCAAACATTGAGCCAACATCAAACAGCTAGCAACCAAGAACCAGGAAAAAATATTGAGTAACATCAAACAGGTGGCAATACTATTGAGGTAGAAAAACAAGGTTATGACAATGATGATGATACTAATGATAGCGAAACAGATAGTGATAATACTAAAAATTATAACTCTGATAAAGTAGAAAATAACATCCCTGAAGAAGCTGACTTTGAGGATGATACACTTGTATGGTGGAAAAACCCTTTCCCAATATATAACCCCAACACCAAAATCATGGGGAAAAGTTAGAGTTAGGAATGTTATTTGCAAACAAGAAAGAATTCCAGACTGCAGTAATTCATTGGTCATTAACAAAAGGTTTTGATTTAAAATTTGTGAAAAAATGAAAAATATAGGGTCAAAGGGAAGTCTTGTGAAAGTATGAGGAAGTAAAGTTCAGTTTTAATCAACTTTTCAGCTTATAACAATGAGGAAATGAAACAGATGTTCAAAAACTTTAGTGAGTAGGTAGGTTACCGCTAAGTGGTTGGCAAAGAATTTGAATACAAAACTTAAAGAATTCAGGAATTGTAGATTGGTTGATAATTAAGCTTATGTAAAGAAAACCTTTCTAGTTAATGTGTCAATCGACAAATGTTATAGGGCTAGAAAGTTTGATTTGCAAGAGTTAATGGTGAACATAAAAGAACATTATGCCAAGTTGCATAGATATGTTGAGGAGTTAAGAAGGTCAAATCCTGGGATTACAATTGACTTATATCAAGTCTTTCATTCTGTTGCACCTGAATTCAGAGGACTTTATATTGGATTTAAGGCTTTTAGAGTTGGTATGCTTGCTGGTTGTAGGAAAATAATTGGACTAGATGATTGCTTTCTAAAAGGGTGTTGCAATGGGCAGCTTTTGAGTGCTGTAGCTAGAGATGGAAACAAAAAAATGTTTCCAATCTCTTGGGCAATTTTAGAGGGAGAAAATAGAGACTCATGGGAATAGTTTTTGGGCTTGCTCAAAAATGACCTGAAGTTAGAAGATGGTGAAGGGTGGACCTTCATTAGTGATCAACAAAAGGTAAATATAAACTTATTAATTGTTATACATGTTGTAAGACCCCAACTTTTATGAATAAAGAATAATTATCTCAAAATATATTTTTGAATATTATGGTGTGGATTTGATATAATGTTATAGTTGTGGGTAATATTTACCAATTTTACAAAGTAAGCAAGTGGTTATATAATATTCAATTGGTCGGGGAATATTCGTTTTAACAGGGAATATTCGTAAGACGACACAATCATTGGTGGACCCCATAACGGAAGTATTGTCGTGGTTAGAAAAGGACAGAATTATCTTTTCATAAAAAATAACGGCGAAAGTGTTACCGTTAAAACTGTTGAACTACCCGGTAGTAAAAGTACAGTAATACTCGTGGTTGCATAGTAGCACACGATATTGATTATTGATGCTTACATGAGAAGTCACTCAGTTATACTCAATTATTGCTACAGTAATTGCTGCATCATATCTCTCATACTATTGATTCAATTATTGTCACAGTATCATCTGCATAATATTTTATATTATTAAATCAATAATTGAGACATCAAAGTTATTTATATTATTATTTAAAATATTGACAACGTCTAGAAGTTCTGTCAAGGAGAGGTTTGGTCACCTAATTGCGCGCTAATAAGGAGAAATCCTTATCGGAAAGCCCCCTCTTTCCTGGGAACGACCTGGTTGTAAAATATTGTGAGTTATAATATTAATGATGAATACATTCGTGTTGATTAAAGACAAATTTGATATTTCCATTGTGTTGGGATAATTAGTGTTAATGGAAATCCACATCTATTTCGATAATAATGGATGTTTGGAGGTTATATTGACCAATCAGGTAATTAACTGAATAAATGAGCAATTAATTGCTATTATTTCATATGCTTATAACTATTTGTTCACATTGTGTACTATTGATTCACATTCATGTACTATTAAGGGAGGTGGTGCAAGATTGATAATACTTGCATGAATAAATTAAAAATGAAAAAAAAGTTGAAGGTATTATACTGTAATATTTTGAGCCCCAAAACGTGCAATTATCGAAACTATATTTTTCTATAAATAGAAGCTCATTCTTCTTTCATTCTCACCAATTCACTAAGTCTCACAAGAGCATATATTATAGAGAGAAATTATAGAGAGAAAGAAGAAGAGAAGTCTGCTACCTCACTATTTCAGTATCTAATTTTTCTAAGGTAAGGGGTATTATTCCTTCGTATTCATGAAGAGAGTTATTTTCTTTCAATACTCGTAAGGGTTGTTATTCCATTCTTTATTATTATGTTGGAATAACTCCGCTATGCTAATACCGCATACATGGTGAAATTTGTCTCATTATTCTATTTTTTATTATTCTATTGGAATAACCTATCTGTGCGGTCTATCGCATGCCTGGTGAATTCTGTTGTTATTCCATTCTTTATTATTTTGTTGGAATATCCTGTCTGTGCGGATTATGCATTACCTGGTTCTGTTCTTTATTACTCTATTGGAATATCCTGTCTGTGCGAATTACGCATGACCTGGTTCCATTCTTTATTATTCTGTTGGAATAACCTGTCTATGTGGACTATCGCATGCACAGTGAATGATCCTTCGTATTCATTACTTATTAAATTGTGGAAATGATCTGTCTACGTGGATTACCGCATGGAGGGCAAAAATCCATTTGCAGTTTCATATATTCTATTATACTCAGTTGGTTAAAGTTTTGGCTTCTATACCCCATGAAATTAGTAGAATATCCTGGATATTTGCGCTTCATCCAGTATCTTTTCATGGAAATATTCTTCTGAGCATTCTTGAATTTTACTCCACAAAACAGTATCATGTTGACAATTTGGACGTTATTGATTTCTAGATAAATTAAATTATAAATCATTAAAAATTTATCCTTGAACTTGTTTTATTGAATTCTTATATCATTGTCATCATCCTCATGTTTATAATATGTTGAAAGTCATCTATGGCCTATCGTGACTAGATGGATTTGGTATGATTATGACCAGGGATTATTCGGTATAACCATGATTGTAATGTTACAAATGATGTGGTAAAAGTCCTCATTGGTCGTAGTGCATTGATGGACAGTTGTTGGCATGATAATGACCATTGATGAATACACGAATATCCTTAGCCCGTAGTGCATGGATAATTTGTGTTCGTGATACTAATATCCTCGGTCAGTAGTCAAGGGGATGATGTGGTTTATTTATTAAATCGAGTCTCAAATGATAAAAATGATGAAAACCTTTTAAATCATAGAAGATAGTAGATTTTATTCTCTACTTGACTCTTCTAATGGATTGCTTGTTCATTGCAGCTAAACTTGATGTTTGTTATATTTTATCGCTTTAACACTCATTGAAGGATAACGATAAATTATTCTCGCATTATCTTAGTCATAATATTTCTTACTAGGCTAGTTGAGCTCACCCTTTCTTTCACCGTTCTCTTCTTCAAAGAAATAGAATATAAATTTGGGACGAGTCGGGGAACTCCATCGACTCCAGAGATGGTTGTTAGAGTAGTCCTCACTATTCTATAAAATAGTGTGATAATAAATGTAATGAGGACTCCATTGAGTGTGGATATTGTCTAGATGACAATATTTGTATTAAAACTCATAGCTTATGTTTTGTCGTATTTTACACGACAGTTGTATAATTAAGTTTTTATTTATATTTTGTATCATGTTTTTGGCGACTCAAGATAGGTGATGTATACCTATTTAGGGGGCGTCACAGTTGGTATCAAAGCTTAGGGATATGATCCCTGGCTAAGATGTGAGACTAGTACTAGGAGGGGAGAGATGGGAAATTCCTTCGCTAGTATGACCTACCTAAGTTTATTTGGTATTTAATTGGTCGGTCAGAGTTTAGGGATAATATGGTATATGTCAATTAACCCTTGTTTTGTGGCAGTATTTGAAAATTACATCCGAGAATGTTGAGAATAGCAATGGAGCACAAGAGACCATTGAGTCTCCATAGATCAATAATCAGGATAATGTGCATCAGGAAGGCGACAATCCTCATGCAAACAACAACACTGACCAAATGATGAACGATGGAATGTTCAAAGGCTTTATGCAATTCATGCAACATCAGGCGAGAACGGCTCCTATCCAAAATGTAAGTGGAAACACTGGAAACTCTCGGACGGTCACCGCTAAACAGTTCAAGGAGCTGGGACCACCGGAGTTTATTGGAGAGCCAAAACCACATAAGGCAGAAGCGTGGATAAAGCAGATCACCAAGATATTTGATGTCTTGGGATGCTCCGAGGATCAAAAGGTTCCATTTGCCACCTTTATGTTGCGAGGAGAGGCAGATTACTGGTGGGAATCGGTAAAGCGTACTCAACATGCCGCATTGAAGATGTCTTGGGAGAAGTTCCAAGAACTATTCAACGACAAGTACTTTCCTGAAAGTATTCATCACATGAAAGAGGTAGAGCTCATCAAGTTGGAGCAGAACAATATGACCATGTCGCAGTACGAAGCTAAGTTTGCCTAGTTGTCCCGGTTTGCGTCTCACTTGATTGATAATGAGGAGAGAATGACGCGGATGTTTCTAAGAGGTTTGAAACCTGAGATACGTCAATATCTAATTTCTCATAAACTGTGTTTGTATTCAGATGTTGTAAATATGGCTCAGTTATTGGAACGCGATAACGAGTCAACACAACCAAGAGAAAGCAGTCGGCAAAATGATAATACCAGTGGTAGCAGTCATCGAAGCGGTGACAACAAACATGGAGGGAATCAACATGCCAGAAATGGTAACCACTTCGGTGGTAATCATGGCGAAGACAATAAGAATGGACATTTCAAGAAGAGGAGATTCAACAATGATGGAAAAACGTCAGCACCAACACCCGTTGTTAAGGAAGGAGAACGACCACCTATCATATGCTTCAAATGCGGAGGGGAGGGACACATCAGTCCAAACTGCGCGATGCAGTCCAAAACATGTTATAATTGTGGAAGGCAAGGTCTCCTAGTCCGATTTTGTCGTGTACCAAAGACAAGTCCAACTGGGATGGAGGCAACAAAGGCCGTCCCAGAAAATTCAAAGCCGGTAGTTCAAGGGAGAGCATTTGTTGTGACCTCCCAGAAAGCAAGGAACCCGAACGAGATCATCACGGGTAAGCTTATCATAAACTCTAGCGAAGTCTATACCTTATTTGATACCGGTTCTATCCATTCTTTTATTTCTCCTACTTGCGCTCAACGTTTAAATTTGACTCCGGAGAAATTAGACTTTGACTTATCAGTTGAAACTTCGTTAGGAGAAACCTTTATTACATCCGCTGTTTATAAGTCTTGTTTGATTCAACTCGGTAACCGCACGTTACCTGTCGATCTTATTTCTTTGAAAATACTTGCATTTGATGTGATTTTAGGGATTGATTGGTTAAGTACTCATCATGCTAAAATCGATTATTTTCGTAAGGTTGTTAGCTTTCATATTCCTAACCAACCTATTATGCGAATTCAAATGACCAAACCATTAAAATCAATCATGGTCATCTCAACCCATAAAGCTATTCGTTTTTTGAAAAACAGATGTCAAGCTTTCTTAGCTCATGTCTCAGATTTAAACATAAATACGTCAGATTTGAATGATATTTTTATTATTAATAAGTTCTCTGACGTATTTCCCGAAGAACTTCCTGGCCTACCCCCGGAGTGTGAAGTTGAATTTTGTATCGACCTTGAACCTAGTACAAAACCCATTTCCAAAGCCCCATATCGAATGGCTCCTATTGAACTTCAGGAGTTAAAAACCCAATTCCAGGAATTGTTAGACATCGGTTTCATTCGTCCTAGTACGTCTCCTTGGGATGCTACTATTCTATTCGTGAAGAAGAAAGATGGAAGTATGCGACTTTGTATTGATTATCGGGAGTTAAATCATGTCACCATCAAAAATAGGTATCCATTGCCACATATTGATGACCTGTTTGACCAGTTGCAAGGCACCAAATTTTTTCAAAGATCGATCTTCGTTCCGGATATCATCAGTTAAAGATTAGAACTGATGACATTCCAAAGACGGCTTTTAGAACTCGGTATGGGCATTATGAATTCCTAGTCATGTCTTTTGGATTGACTAATGCTCCTACCACCATCATAGATATGATGAACCGAGTATTCAAAGAATATTTGGATCACTTTGTGGTCGTCTTTATTGATGACATCCTCATATATTCCAAAAGCCGTGAAGATCATGAACAACACTTGAGGTTGATACTCCAAAAGCTTCGTGAAAACAAGCTTTATGCAAAGTTGAAGAAATGTGAGTTCTGGCTTGAGGAAGTAGCATTCATTGGGCATGTGATATCAAATCATGGAATATTTGTTGACCCATCGAAGATTGAAGCAATTCAAAGTTGGGAGCAACCAAAGTCACTGACCGAAGTACGTAGCTCTCTCGACTTAGCTGGTTATTATCGGAGATTCGTGGAAGGATTTTCTCGAATCGCTACTACATTAACTCAGCTGACTCGAAAAGATACAAAGTTCGGTTGGAGCGAGGAATGTGAGAAGAGTTTTCAAGAACTTAAGAGAAGACTCATTTCAAAGACTGCTCTACGACAATACCATCCGCTCGGAGGGATTTGTCATCTTACAGTGATGTTTCAGGCAAAGGGTTAGGATGTGTTCTCATGCAACATGGGAAAGTCATAGCCTATGCCTCACGACAACTCAAAGAATATGAGAGAAATTATCCTACTCATGATCTAGAGTTGGCAGCAGTTGTTTTTGTGCTTAAAATTTGGAGGCATTACCTGTATGGAGAGAAGGTGGAGATTTATACGGATCATAACAGCCTCAAATATTTCTTCACTCAAAAGGAACTCAACATGCAGCAACGACGATGGCTTGAGTTGTTGAAAGATTATGATCATACCATCCAATACCATCCTGGAAAAGTGAACTTAGTAGCTGACGCATTGAGTAGAAGATCATATGCGGGCACGAGTGCAATATTATCAATGCAAAGGCCTATTTTATATGACTTACAAAGGATGGAGATAGAGTTAAAGACTTTAGGAAACCATGTGATGATGGCGAATATACGAGTAGAACCGACTTTAATCGATAAAGTTAAAGTTGCTCAAGCTACAGATCTGGAGCTGACGCGTATGAGGAAGAAAGTGCAAGAAGGTGTTATTTCGGAAGCAAGAATCGATGAAGAAGGAATACTTCGAGTCAAATCTAGACTTTGTGCTCCAAACAATTCTGACTTAAAGTATAAAATCATGATGGAGGCACACAACACACCGTTTGCAATCCATCATGGGAGTACCAAAATGTATCGTGATCTTCGACATATATTTTGGTGGAGCAATATGAAGAGAAAGATAGCGGGGTTTATCTCAAAGGGTCTAACTTGTCAACGAGTCAAAGCGGAGCATCAAGTGCCAAAAGGTCCATTGCAACCACTTGAAATTCTAGAATGGAAGTGGGAGCACATTACCATGGATTTCGTTACCGGTCTTCCTAAGGTTTCTTAATGCATATATGCGATTTGGGTCATTGTTGATAGATTGACCAAGTCTGCTCATTTTTTACCGATACGAGAAACTTATACACTTAAACGTCTTGCTAGTATGTACATAAAAGAGATTGTAAGATTGCATGGTATGCTAGTATCCATAGTTTCTGATCGAGACCCAAGATTCACTTCAAGATTTTAGGTTAGTTTACAAAAAGCTATTGGCACAAATTTACGATTTAGTTTAGTTTATCATCCTCAAACGGACGGGCAGTCAGAGAGGATTATTCATACTCTTAAAGATCTATTAAGAATTTGTGTCCTTGACTTCAAAGGAAGCTGGGACAAGTTCTTACCATTGGTGGAGTTTTCCTACAACAACAGTTATCAAGCAAGTATTAACATGGCTCCATTTGAGGTGTTGTATGGAAGAAAGTGTCGTTCTCCAGTATGCTGGGATGAGGTGGGTGAAGCAACATTGTTGGGACCAGATTTGGTATGTATGACTACGAAAAAGATTCAAACGATCCGACAACGTATAAATACATCACAAGATCGACAAAAGAGTTATGCTGATCTTCATCGAAAGGAATTGGAATTCAATATTGGAGATCATGTGTTATTACGTGTTGCTCCATGGAAAGGAGTTACGAGATTTGGAAAGAGAGGAAAGCTCAATCCTCGATTCATTGGTCCATTTTTAATCCTCGATCGAATAGGCCTTGCCTTACCGCCAAGTATGTCTCGTGTTCATAACATTTTTCACATATCTATGTTACGTAAATATGTGAAAGACCTGAACCATATTATTGAATTAGAACCAGATGAAATAGAGGAAGATTTAATATATGAAGAGCTACCTGTTAAAATCTTGGATAAGAAGGATCATATTCTACGCTCTAAGGTTATACCTCAAGTCAAAGTTTTGTGGAGAAACCACGATGTGGAGGAAATGACCTGGGAGTTAGAATTTGAGATGAAGTCAAGATATCCTCACCTCTTCGATATACATGGTACGTACCCTAATTTCGAGGATGAAATTTCATAAGAAGGGGAGGTTGTAAGACCCTAACTTTTATGAATAAAGAATAATTTTCTCGAAATATATTTTTGAATATTATGGTGTGGATTTGATATAATGTTATAGTGGTGGGTGATATTTACCAATTTTACAAAGTAAGCAATTAGTTATATAATATTCGATTGGTCGGGCAATATTAGTTTTAAAAGGGAATATTCGTACGACGACACAATCATTGGTGGACCCAACAACGGAAGTATTGTCGTAGTTAGAAAATGACAGAATTATCTTTTTATAAAAATAACGGCAAAAGTGTTACCGTTAAAACTGTTGAACTACCCGGTAGTAAAAGTACAGTAATACGCGTGGTTGCATAGTAGCACACGGTATTGATTATTGATGCTTACGTGAGAAGTCACTCGCTTATACTCAATTATTGCTACAAAGAATTGCTTTGCGATCATATCTCTCATGTTATTGATTCAATTATTGTCACAGTATCATCTGCATAATATTTTATATTATTAAATCAATAATTGAGACGACAAAGTTATTCATATTATTATTTACAATATTGACAATGTCTAGAAGTTCTGTCAAGGAAAGGTTTGGTCACCTAATTGTGCGCCAATAAGAAATCCTTATCAAAATGCTCCCTCTTTCCTGGGAACGACCTGGTTGTTAAATATTATGAGTAATAATATTAATGATTAATAAGTTCGTGTTGATTAAAGACGAATTTGATATTTCCATTGTGTTGGGATTATTAGTGTTAATGGAAATCGACATCTATTTCGATAATAATGGATGTCTGGAGGTTATATTGACTAATCGGGTAATTAACTGAATAAATGAGAAATTAATTGCTATTATTTCACATGCTTATAACTATTTGTTCACACGTGTGTACTATTTATTCACAATCATGTACTATTAGGGGAGGTGGTGCAAGATTGATAATACTTGCATGAATAAATTAAAAATGAAGAAAAAGAGGATTATACTGTAATATTTCGAGCCCCAAAATGTGCAATTATCAAAACTATATTTTCCTATAAATAGAAGCTCATTCTTCTTTCATTCTCACCAATTCACTAAGTCTCACAAGAGCATTTATTATGTATGCAAATTATAGAGAGAAAGAAGAAGAAAGTCTCACCTCACTATTTTAGTATCCGCTTTTCTAAGGTAAGGGGTATTATTCCTTCGTATTCATGAAGAGAGTTATTTTCTTTCAATACTGTAAGGGTTGTTATTCCATTCTTTATTATTATGTTGAATAATGCATACAAGCACCGCATACATGGTGAAATTCTTCATTATTCCATTCTTTTTATTACTCGTTGGAATAATGTCATGCATGCGGTCTATCGCATGCCCGGTGAATTCGTTGTTATTCCATTCTTTATTATTCATTGGAATATCCGTCTCGTGCGATTCTTACGCATGACCGGTTCCGCTTTTTTATTATTCTGTTGAATATCCTATCCGCGGATTACGCATGACATAGTTCCTTTCTTTATTACTCGCTGAATATCCTATCCGCAAGCGGATTACGCATGACCGTTCCATTCTTTATTATTCTATTAGAATAACATGTCTATGTGGACTCATCAGCATGCATGGTGAATGATCCTTCGATTCATTCCTTATTAAATTATGGAAATGATCTGCTCTACGTGGATTACCGCATGGCGCAAAAATTCATTTGCGCTTTCATATATTCTATTATACTCAAATTGGTTAAAGTTTTGGCATCTATACCCCATGAAATTAGTAGAATATCCTGGATATTTCAAGCTTCATCCAAAGATCTTTTCATGGAAATATTCTTCCGAGCATTCTTGAATTTTACTCCACAAAACAGTATCATGTTGACAATTTGGACGTTATTGATTTATGGATAAATTAAATTATAAATCATTAAAAATTTATCCTTGAACATGTTTTATTGAATTCTTATATCATTGTCATCATCCTCATGTTTATAATATGTTGAAAGTCATCTGTGACCTGTAGTGCATAGATGGACTTGGTATGATTATAACCAGGATTATTCGGTATAATCATGACCATAATGTTACAAATGATGTTGTAAAAGTCCTCATTGGCCGTAGGCATGATCATGACCATTGATGAATACATGAATATCGTTGGCCCGTAGTGCATGGATAATTTATGGTCGTGATACTAATATCCTTGGCCGTAGTGCAAGGATGATGTGGTTTATTTATTAAGCTGAGTCTCAGCGATAAAAGTAATGAAAAACCTTTTAAATCATAGAAGATAGTTGTTTTTATTCTCTACTTGACTCTTCTAATGGATTGCTTGTTCCACTGCAGTTAAACTTGATGTTTGTTATATTTTATCAGTTTAACATTTTTGAAGGCTAACGATAAATTATTCTGCATTATCTTTGTCATAATATTTCTTACTGGGCTAGTTGAGCTCACCCTTTCTTTCATTGTTCTCTTCACGAAATGAGAATATAACTAGGACTAGTCGGGGAACGGATTGACGGTCCAGATGGTTGTTTTAGTTGTCCTCACTATTCTGTAAAATAGTGTGATAATAAATGTAATGAGGACTCCATTGAGTGCGGATATTGTCTAGATGACAATATTTGTATTAAAACTCATAGCTTATGTTTTGTCATATTTTACACGACAGTTGTATAATTAAGTTTTTATTTGTATTTTGTACCATATTTTTGGCAACTCAAGATGGGTGATGTATACCTATTTTGGGGGCTTCACACATGTTATACATTAACTAATAGCGACTAATACATGTTATTTATTAAATTATTATTTGTGTTTGTATTGCATGGATTAGAGGGTGCATTAACTTATCTTTTTCCTTTCTTAGAAACTAGAAAGTGTGCAAGGCATATTTATGCCAATCTAAGAAAGAGGTATAGAGGTATAGCTTTGAAGAAAACTTTCTAGAGGGCTGTAAAATCAACAAATACTATCGATTTTGAGGATGAGATGGAAAGAATTAAGGAGTTAGATGAAGGGTCTTTTGATTTCTTGATGACTAGGAGTCCTAGGAAATAGTGCAAGGCATTTTTCAAGATTGATACAAAGTGTGACATTGTGGACAACAACCTATGTGAGTGTTTTAATGGGTATATAATTCAATCAAGAGGCAAGCCACTAATTGAATTATTTGAAGACATCAGACAACTATTAATAACTAGGCTAAAATAAAAGAGAGATATAGCCATCAACAAGAAATGGGACATTTGTCCTAGGCCAAAAAAAATTATTGACAACAACATTGATGAATGCTATCAATATGTTATGTTACACAATGGCGATCTATAGTTTGAGGTGACGTCTATGATTGCACTTGATGGATACATAATAGGTTTGAAACTTCGCACATGTGCTTATAAGTCTTGGGATCTCAGTGGAATTCCTTGTGCACATGCATGTGCAGCTATGTTCTATATGAGATACAATCCTGCAAATTATGTATCAGATTGGTTTAGGGTACAAACATATGTGAGTGAATATTCAATAATGTTGAGGGTGGTTAGAGGGGAGAGATTTTGGCCAAGAGTAAATGTCACTCCACCATTACCTCCTTCATTAAAAACACTAAGAGGAATGCCACAAAAGATGAGAAGGAGAGACATGCACGAGGAGTCAAGTGAAGTAAATTAAAACAACAAGACAAAAAGTAATTCATACAAATTATCTAGTAAAGGCACAATCATGGTATGCAATACTTGCAAGATAGTTGGCCACAATCGTCTCACATGCAAGTTACCTACACAAACAACACAAATAAATGAATGTTTTATTTCAATTAATATATTTGTATTTATAAATCATTATAAATGTTAGTTCAACTCGTTATAACTATTAGTTTAATTTTGTTCAAACGCAATCATTTTGAGGGTTTTTTCAATGGATTGACTCTATCAACATGTTAGAGGATGCTGAGAAATCTTCGAGTCTGTTGAATTTGAACAACATTGAAATTGTGCTATAGGTGATGAAGGACAAAGCTCATGACTTGGAAGTGCAAGTATCAAAAATGGGAAAAAAGAAAGTCAAATTGAAGAACGATTTGAAGTGTTTAAAAGAAGAAATAAGGAATTTACAAACTAGGGAGAAGTTGTCGATACCTGTAATTGGAGGGTTTTTTGTTTTATGTTTGAGCATGTTATATTTTTAGTTATATTGATGTTTGTAAAAAATTAACTTTTAACTCGTGATGTTTTGGATGATTGTGTTAATGTAGACTCTTGATGTTTGGATAATTGTGTTTCGTTGAATTGTTATTAAGTAAAACAGAGCATTGAATGGTTTGGGACATTCTTGTTTCTTTGAATTGTTAATAAGCAAAACAGAGCAATTACTAATGGCTTATGACTGATAGATTTTAGTAGTATTTCGTTCTAGAACCTAGGATGATTATAAGTCGGGATGATTCTGGCTACAAGCTAGACTGAACGAGTAAGAATTTTCAAGATGAAAATAAAATAATTCCAAAAATAAAATATTTTCGGGGAAAAAGACGAAATATGCACTATTCACCCGACGAAACTTAAGGGTTAATGTTTGAATAACATAAGCCTTTTTCGAGAGTTTGGTATGTCGAAATGATATTCCGTTGAAAGATTTGACCATAATATAACGTGAAAAGTAAAGTAAGCCGATAAAAAAATTTCTCGGAAAACGTGCAGAAATCGGACGAAATAAAAATGACGAAAAGTATTGTTAGGTACTTTTCATTCGTTTAGCTACGTTAGGGGAAAACGTGAAGGAAAATTCTTAATGCCAAAAAGTGTTTTTCAATTTTTTGGAGTTCCGAAGAATGCGTAAAAGTTAGATTGTAGAGGAAAGACGAAATATCCAAAAATATTTGGATTCTGAGAATCGCAGTTTTTTAAACTGTCGGACGAATTCCGTAATACGGAAGCACGAAGCTTCCAAGGAAAACTTCATGAATAGTAAGGAGGTGGAGTAAGGAGGTGTGAATAGTAAGGAGGTTGGGGCGAAATGTCTAAAATGCCCCTAGCCTTAAAAATCTATAAAAGGTGAGCTTTAGCTCATTTGTTGGTTAATAAAATTTTTCCAACACTTGAGAGAGAGAGAGAGAGTTCGGATGAAGAGGAAGAGGAAGAGGAAGAGGAAGAGGAAGAGCTAGCCCGAGTGCACACTTTGTCCAACGGAAGAAGATTAAAGGAGAGAGGTAATCCGAAACCTAAACCTAAGTAAATTTTCTTTAAGTTTTATATGTTAAAAACATAGATTAACAAGAATAAGAAGTAAACGATGTTAAGAATGATTTCGAATGGTTGAAATCATGAGAAAATGAAGAAATAAGAATTAGAAGTTTAGTTTATAAATTTCTTAAAGAAGTATAAGATTCGTAATGAATTTGAACGATCCGAATGTATCATATGAATGATTCATTGAAATTAGTAAGGTATGATGTTTTATAACATCAAATTCTAAGGAAAAGTGAAATCGTAATCAAAATATCGATTAAAAATGAAGAACACGCGAAGAACACGTGAAGAACACGAAGAACGTTGTTGATGGACACATTTAAAACCATCATAGTTTAATTATTGTTGATGGACAAGTTTAAAACCATCGCGTATAAGTTAGATTCTTATTGCTTGATTATGAACGGTAGAAACGTTCATGAAGAACGGATTAAACTTTGCTATAATGAAGTTATGGCGAAATTTTCGTAAAAGACAAACGAGAATTAGAAAGTATATATAAATGAACCCGAATGTGTATGTTTTCATAAGAATGTAAGAGAACGTAGAAAATGTGAGTCGTGGACTCAGGAACGAACAAGTTCCGAGTTCGCCTAATGTAACACTTAATCAAGGACTTAAACCTTTAGTAAAGGTTGAATGGAAAGATTGAACGGAAAGATTAAAAGATAAAAATGTAAACGCAAATTACGGAACCGATATCCGGGGACCGTAGTCGTGATAAAACGAACGTAGGGGATTACTATGAGTGTGATTCCTTAGACGTTGAGTGGCGAGGGTGATGTATAACATTCCTATGTTATGATGTCATTATGAAAGTTAAGTGTAAAGCGTTTAGACGCTGTGAACGCAACGCTGTTGCAATGAATGATTGGTCTTAGCATACAACGAACAGTATGGCTTCGAAATTAAGAAAGAATAATGAACATGGGGTTCATGGGATGGATAACAATTGAAAGCGATTAAAACCTTGAGTAAAGGTTGAATGAGAGATTAAGAGACGATCGACATTAACGCTGAATACGCAAACGATCCTCGTGAATCGTATTCGCGTTGGACGAACTTTCTAAGTATACATTGGTTGTATGACTTAAACGTTGACGAAGGTAGTAACTAAGATATGAAATTACCAAGAAAGTCATAACGAACGGTAGTAAGAATAATGAAAGTCCGAGTATGAGTCGGATAGAGAATGTTAGAATGAATATAAGCATTAAACACTTTAACCGACGTGAGGGTTGAGTGTACGCAAATATTAAACGGGCAGAACCCACACTCCGTGTATGGTTTGATCGTAAGGTAATGAAGAAGAATTGAACCGGACGTTGTAAGATACGAATAAGGTATTGTAAAATGTTTGATGCTATGTATGCATAGTATGGACATTGAACGATCGTTCCAAGTATACAAAAGACTATATGACTTAGACGATAAGGAATGAATCTTGAGGTATGGCATTTAGTTGCCAGAAAGCCATAAGGAATAAGAAATTGACTTAACGAACATTATAGTTTAATGGTTCGGATAGGTTAAGATAAAGTTATGTTATAGTACAATCGTAATCTTTGATGGTTGACATATGGGAGCTAGGCTAAACAATTCCTTCAGAGAGCGAAGGTATATACAAATTTAGCAACCGATCTAACTCACTGTTATGGGCAGTGTAGATGAGACAAGAACTTATTTGTTGGTTGTTTGTGGGAAACCACTCAGAGTACCATATGGACTACTAGCAGAGACACGATGTGTACTGAGTCCTAGAAAGGTTATAAGAAGAAGATAAGAATGTAAATCATCAAAAATGATGAATGTATGAATAAGACATCTCCGTATGTCATGAAGCCGTAAAGCGGTAGAAGAAATTTGGTCGTGTAAACTTAGATTACAAGAACACAAACCCTAAGAAGTAAAGTTAAGTTTAACCAATGCGCAAGTCAAGTATATGACTAATTGGTGTATGTGTTATTTTCTTATGTGTTATAAAGGATTTGGAATGAGCAATTCAGCGTAAGCTGTAGCTGTGCGTAAGGCAAGTTTCCTAACTTCATTCATATTACATGAATGCTAGTTTCTTAAACTTCTCAGATGTTGAACTTGAGAAGTCTTATCTATGTGCATATGTGCGAGATATGTGCAAGGTGGTAGTATATATGAGGCCTTGTGCCACAATTTGAACACTTTGGTGTTTATTGGAGATGAACTGTTCTGTGATTGTACTGTTCAATACGAGTATGTTCTGTTTATACATGAACCGTTATTGTTAAGTCTGTGCTAATGATTCTAGCCAGACATGATATGTATGGAAAAAGGTAAAAGAATGAAAGCAATTCAAAGAGTATGTGATGAATGTTTTAAAATGATAGGAATCGAGATTATTCCTATTTTTCAAGCTGCTTCATAACCTTTGCTTGGTTATTGAAGTTTTAAAAAAATGTCTAAATTCTTGAAATTGTTTGTTCAACTGCTATGACTTGCTGGGCAATTGAATGCTCACACTTGCTTTAAATAAAAATATTTTCAACGAACGATGTTAGAAAGAACTTAAGGATCCTGTAAAGATCAAGCTGACCAGTATCCAGAAGAAGTGCCATTCAGGGTATGAATGTGCATGAAGATCAAGCCAAGAATTATAATGTAGAATAATATAATTAAACTATAAAATAGTTTAATGAACGGGTTATGTATCCTTGGTGGCGGATGAAAGTCACTCTTGTAAGAGATAAAGAATAATGTAATTATCCTTATTTATAATGAACGAGGTTATAAGGTATTAGAACCTGAGATTTGAGAATGTATATTGTTATATTTAGCTATATAATGATGTATGTTTGGAAAGAGAGGGGATCGTGACGTACGGAATCCGAGTGTAAAAATAGACCGAATTTCGGGGCATTACAGCAAAGCCAGAAACTCTCGTCAATTTGTTCGAAATTATTACTGAGTTGAGAAGATTATCTGAAAATACAGGATTTCTCTCAAATAAGGAAAATAGTGAAGATATTACAAAGTATTAGATAATTGTCTTTTGTATTAATATAAAAAAACTCGATAGGGTAAAGATAATGAAGATTCTTACTATAATAGATAAGTTGTATGTATTATTTCTGATTGGATCAGATGTTAAGGTTGTTTACAAGGGGATGTTTTAAGATTGAATTATCAATTGTAATTATTTATAAGTATTGTGGTGCTTGAATAGAGAAATTATATTAAATTGGAACATATAAAATGAAGAATATGTTTGGAAATTTGAGGTTTTTATATTCATATGGAATCCATGGAAATGAATATCAAGTTATGCTGTTTGAGATATTTGAGTAGGAGATGTAAAGGTTTTGATTCTGGGAACAGAACGATAAAAAAAGTTATGGAATTTATGGTTTCTATTTTATAATAAATAAATTTTTGAATATGTAAATCTTATCTCTTGATTATCACTAAAGGTTATAAAAAGCTTTTAAATATTTGAGTTTTACCAATTTTAATATTGATTATTTACGAAAATTGAGAATTAATTTGTATATTAACGCACATGATCGGTTTGTACTTAGGCTAGATTTTGGGATCGTTACATCTTAGTTTATTACAAGCTCATTTAAAAGGTCATGACTGAGTGTATTATTTGTAATAACTTAATTACTTAAGTATATATAAATTTTTTTCATATCTTTTAATATGGGATTGATATGGGATTAAAGTGTTACAATTAATAATTTGGCAATTATAATATCTACAAACTCACACTGAATAATTATGAGTGATAATATTACAACAACAATTAGTCTCACAATAAGAACAAAAGAAAGTCTCACAATAAGAAAGATATTCACATGATTTTGAAACTTCCCAAGACAAAGGTTTAACCATAAAGTTAGGATCTCATTGGCTTATTGAGTCTAATTATTATTGTGACAGTATCATTTTTGATGTTTGAGTTACCTTAGATGTTCCAAATAATATATACATGTTTATAAAAAATCTGAAAAGAAAAAATAGCATTTTTTTTCAATATTTTAAAATGGGTTTTCAAGACAAAAATGTCCCCAGTAAGTTAATTATAAGAGTTTTCTATTATTCAATAGAGTTAAATGCACTTTAGAACCCTCAAGTTTATTTCATTTTGCACTTTGCATCTTACTTCAAAACGTGACACATTATATTCCGTACTTTTAACGAACGTGCACATAACACCCTTCGACCTCAAATCCGTCACTAAAAGTGCAAAATCCGTTACTTTTAAATACCAACATTGTCACTTTTAGTGAAAGATTTTCAGCTTGAGGGTGTTATGTGTCGATTCACTAAATGTGCGGGATACAAAGTGTAATGTTTTGAAGTATAAGATGTAATGTATAAAATAGGGAAAATTTGGGGATCCAAAGTGTATTTAACTCTTATATTCAAAAATACCAAAAGAAAAAACTATTAAACAGCAAAAATTGGATACAGTTTTCAATAGCAATCAAAAGTTGCCACCAAATTTATCAGTTGTGGCATTTTAAAGTTGCTGACTTTTGCAATTATTGCCATTTGAAGATGATTTAGTGCGTCGCATTTGTCAAATGCCGGGAAAAGGAATAACAATGACAAGCACTAGTAAATGGACTTGTGGCATCTGGCAAACGCCAATCAAATAAAGCTAAATAATGTTATATTTCTGATTGCTTTATGTATTAATCAGGGTAATTTACTAGCACAAGAAGCTACAAGTTATTAATCAACCATTTATCGATGTAGACGGCCATTAGTCTCAATTGTTTAGCTTTCTTGTCAACCCACACACGCACACGCACACGCACACGCACATGCACACACCAAACCTTATACCATAATTAGCCTCGGTTAGGGTAATTAAGTTCAAGTGCTATTTGAGCAATCCCTTCCACATTCGTTACATTACAATTTTCTAGGGTTTGAGTTTAGGGTTGATACACAAAGATTGTAGTGATTAGTGAGTTTGCATGTTTTCTGTAGCAGATCATCTTATTTCTTTCTGAAACATTGGCTTGTTGGCATAAGGATGAGATGGAGTAGGAAAAAGAAGAAAAGTGTTTTGAAGAGATTCGCACCTTCATTTTAGTTGGTTTATGTTGGGCCATGATACTTTATACAATGGGCTGGACCGGATGGGCTCATCCATTGTGTTATATTTATTGTGTCTTGAATGAGTTGGGCCTGTTTATTGGGTTGACCCATTAGACAAATAATATCTAAATTTACCTTTGACCGGTAATGATGAAATAGGATAACGGTTGACTGTTATTTATCATGCATTAATGGGGATTGGTCTTAGTCGGTCGACGGTGGCAAACAGTGATGGGATGGAGCAGGTGGGCTGTAGGCAGTCGGCTGAGGTCACCGGTAGTGGGGGGACGATGTCAGTAGGGAGTGGGTGACACGAAAAACCGGACCGAGAGTATATGAGGCAAGGATCACACACAAAGAAATGTAACTAATCATTTTCTCACTCAAGACATTAGACTTTTTATTCCTCCATTGTTAAACCTTGTGATCGCTCAGATCGACTCTCACGGAGCTATCCCCAACTGGTCCAAGCCGTCAAGCTTCCATATTGATCTGCTGAATCGCATGCGAGATAAGATGTGTTTTACATGATTAAAGTCCTGGAAAGATCTTGGCGTTAACATTGACGCTAGAAGGAGGGCGTTTTCCAGTGTTCTTGAAGTTTTCAATCACATATTTTGATTGTTCTACGTCGGAATCCATGGCGAAGAGTAGAAAAGTTACCCCGGAAGGACAGCCGATGGTTGTGAGTTCGTCTACACCACGAGTATTTGTCAAGGATCTATTGGGTCCTGCGAAGAGTGCTCATGATAGTACGGCTTCCAAGCATGTGTCTGAGGGTTCTCGTTCGAGAGCCCTTGGTGATGATAAAAGAAGACTGGTTTTTACTGCCGAGAAAGGACCTGACCATGGTCGGAAATGGGTAGAAGGCACACCGCCTAGAACCTGACACCGAGATGGTCAGACCGATAAGGCCTCCAAGCTGGCTAAGATGGCAGATGAAGCAGATAAGGCTTTAGAGGTGCTTTCGAAACAAAGACAAGATATTGCCGAACAGATGCTTTGTATGGCGGAGTTGAAGGACGAAACGTCTAGCTATGTTCAGTCCGAGGAGCATAATATACCCACAGAAAGGAGACAGAGAAGAGGAAAGGAGTCTGTACACTCCGTTCATGAATCTTGAGGCCGACCTCGGGATCGAAGAAGATCAAGAAGCCCTACTCCTCAGAGATCGAAGAGGGCACTCCACCTTATCAGTTCTAGGGAGCATGGTCAAAGTGGACACAGAAGCAAGTCCAGGGAGTACACGCCTGAGAATACAAAGAAGGCACTCCCCCTTGAGTATTCTCGTCACGGTGATATGATATATCCCCCACCAAAGTAGATCCAGAAGTCACACTCCCAAGAATCCACTGAGGGCACACCGCCCTGTGGACACTCGTCGTCAGAGAAGTCCGTCGAAGGTTGGGGGTTCAAATGATAAGGGCCGGTCTACTCAGAGGAAGAGAGATTCTTTGGATAAAGAAGTCTCCTCACAGCAAGAAGGAGTAGAGTTTTTGGTCAAGGAATTGAAAGAACTTCAGAAACAGTTGGCCGAAGTCCAACAAGTAAAGGATACTTCGGGAAAGAAGGCATCCCATTTTTCTGTGGATATTCTTAAGGAAAAAGTTGATCCTACTAAGAAATTGCCCCATATGGAGAGTTATGATGGGTATGGAGATCCTTATGACCATAGTCAGGCATTTGATAGACTGATGGATTACTACGACTTTAGTGATGCTGTTAAATGTCATACCTTCGCTACGACGCTCCAAAAAGACGTCAGGCAGTGGATGGGGACTTTACCCTCGGATTCAGTTTCGTCTTGGGCGGATTTGTGTAGCAAGTTTCATGCTCGTTTTGGGAATAACAAGAGAAGGGGGAAGCCTATGGGTTCATTGGCTCAAGTTCAATAATTTTTGAATGAGTCTTTGAGCAGTACGTGAAGCTCTTCTGGGAAGCATTTGGCCAAGTAACCGACCTTAACAATATTCAAGTCGTTGGACAATTTCAGAACGATTTAGATCTGGTGAAGTCAGAGAAGTTGGTGAAGAAGTTGATGTTTCACCATCCGAAGAGTTTAGCCGAAGCTTTTGATAAGGCCAAGGGCTACATTGTAGTGGAAGAAGCTATGAATAGCTTGAAGCGTCCTTCTTAGGATAGGCTGAAGGAGACAGATCGGGACAAAACCGAGGGCAATTAGAAGAAGGGCGAGGGGAGTAATGACTGCTACGAAGGAAGTTCTAAGAAGTATAACAACAATTGGCGACAGGGAGGAGGTCGCTCGTCAATTCCAACCCAGAAGGTAAACATGACATACGCCCAATTGAACACTGATAGGGCTGTTATTCTAGATCAGATCAAAAATCAACCCTTCTTTGAACCACCTCGGGACAACCTTAAGCCCGGAGCCGGTAATTCTCGCAAGTACTGTGATTATCATCAGGCTTCGGGTCATGATACAAATGATTACTGCAGTCTGAAGGACTTTATTGAGAGGAAAGTTCAAGGTGGTGCCCTGGTTCAGTATGTTGCAGCAAGAACGACTCCACAAGCCCAATAGAGGGAAAGGGGACCTGTTCAGGTCGCTCAGCCAACTCAACCTGCATTGATAGCTCCTGAACCGCAAGCGAGGCATGTGGTCGATGTTATTATTGGAGGTACTTTTGGCAAAGTTATTGGGAAGAAGCGTCGAGGATACCTGGATTCGGTTATGTCAGTGGCGGGTACGCTCCCGAAGACTGACAGACCTTATCCAGGTATGGTAATCTCCTTTACTGACGAGGATTACCCTTCGGAGCCCATCGAATCCAATGAAGGAGCGTTGGTGATAACTGCACAAGTAGGTTCGGTTGACATGAAGAGGATGATGATTGACAACGGGTCTTCTATGGATATTCTGTACGCCCAAGCTTATCAGAGGATGCATCTGGATGGGTGAAAGATGGAGGTCAGGTAGGAGGCTCCTTTATATGGATTCAAAAATGATCCAGTCAAAGTAGCAAGAACTATTGAGCTAGCTACCGGCCATCTTCGGTACGTCTCCACAACAGGTAGAAATAATATGTAAATTTTATATTGTGCATGTAGATTCTGCCTACAACGCTATTCTGGGGAGACCTACTCTGACTGTTCTACAAGCTGTGACCTCAATTCCTCATTTTAAAATCAAATTTCCAATGGCTCATGGAGTTGGTGAGGTGGCTGGGGATTTGGATCTAGCCAGACGTTGTTATCGTAATGCTGTGATTGCTTCGCCAGTGGGAGTTAGCAAGCAGAAGTAGACTATGGCAATAGAGATCGAGCCCTTTACCGAAAGTAGTTCAGAATCGTTGGTTATGCCAGTAGGAGAGACAGAAGAGTTCTAGCTAATTCCCAGCAACAAGGACAAGACAGTGAAGATAGGTTCGGGTCTGCCGGAACCTCTCCGGACGAACCTAATAGAGTTGTTACGATGTTATGCAGATATATTTGCATGGGTGCCTAATGACATGCCCGGGGTGAGCCGAAAGATTGCGGAGCATAGATTGGAGGTGGACCCATCCAAGAAGTCAGTTCTGCAGAAGAGGATAATTTTTGCACCAGAACGACAAAGGATTATTGATGAAGAGATTGCAAAGTTGCTAACTGCAGATTTCATTTTTGTGATAGACTACCCGGAGTGGATGGCGAACGTGGTGCTGGTCCAAAAGCAGAATGGGAAGTGGCGAGTCTGCATTGACTACACAGACTTGAATAAAGCTTGTCCGAAGCACTTCTTTCCCTTACCTCACATCGATCAGCTCATCGATTTGACTTTAGGGTATGCCTTACTTATCTTTATGGATGCTTTTTATGGTTATCATCAAATTTCCATGTGTAAAGAGGATATACCGAAGATGGCATTCATTACACATTGTTCGATGTATGCCTATAAGAAGATGACGTTTAGCTTAATCAATGTGGGAGCCACGTACCAAAGAATGATGAACTTCATATTCAGACACCAGCTGGGCAGGAATATGGAAGTGTATATCGATGACATAATCGTCAAGAGCATGATTGTGTAGAAGCACTTGGACAATTTAGAAGAATGCTTTCAGACGCTCTGTCATCACAATTTGAGACTAAATCTGACCAAGTACACCTTCGGTCTTGGTGCCGGTAAATTCCCGGGTTATCTGGTCAGTCAGAGGGGTGTCAAAGCCAATCCGGAGAAGATCCAGGCTATTCTGAACATGAAGACTCCTCAATCATTTAAAGATGTCCAACGTCTTACAAGGAGGATTGCAGCTTTGAGGAGGTTCATGTCCAAATCGACAGAAAGGTGTTTGCCATTCTTTGACACGTTGAAAGGGCCGAAGAATGCGAAGACATTCCAGTGGACTTTAGAATGTGAAGATGCCTTCCAGAGCATAAAGACGTATTTGTCTTTGGCGCCTTTGTTGGTGAAGCCCGCTCCTGCTGAGCCTTTGTTCTTTGTTTACTATGTAAGCCATGTCCTTAGGGATGCTGAAACAAGGTATCCAAACATTGAGAAATTTGCCTTTGCTTTGATAATAGCTATTCGAAAGCTTAGGAAATATTTTCAAGGTCGGTTGTTAGTGGTCTACACAGATCAGTCTCTGAAGAAGGTTCTAAGCAAGCTTGAGGTTTCGGGGAGATTAGCTGCTTGGACAATGGAGTTGTCTTAATTTTTCATTGAATATCATCCCCGGACAACTATTAAGGGGCAGGCCTTGGCTGATTTCATGTTCGAGTGTTTGTTTTCTGAAGCTGATGATAGCTCGGGAGAAGCTGAAGTGTCTGACAGAGCGGTTGCGGTTCTTCAGCAGAAGCAGAGCTCGTGGACGCTGTATGCAGATGGGTCTTCTACTTCGGAGGTATTCAAGGTACAGCAAGCCATCAGATTCGGGTTCAGGGCAACGAATAACGAGGCAGAATATGAGGCGGTGCTAGCAGGGTTACGACTGACTAAGAGTCTCGAAGTTCAGAGAATAGTTATTTTCAGTGACTCTCAGTTGGTCGTCAAACAAGTCTTAGGGGAATATGAAGCTCGAGGTTCGAGAATGGTCAAATATCTAGCAGAGTTGAAGGATCGCCTTATGTATTTCCTGTCCTATGAGTTTCAAGGAGTTGAACGCAATGATAACTTTATTGCCGATGCGTTGTCAAAATTGGCTACTACTGATGCGAATATTTTTGACGGGTCTGTTTATTTGGAAATTTTGCAGCAGCCTAGTTTCCAGCATGAATCGGTAATGTATGTTGAGCCTTCCAACTGCTGGTTGACTCCATATTTGGAGTATCTGGCAGATGGCGTCCTTCCTTCGGATCAGATGCTGGCTAAGAAAATTAAGTACAAGAGTGTTAACTTCGTTCTTATTGATGGGGATCTGTATCGAATATCTTTTTCATCTCCTTTATTGAAATGTTTGGTTCCATCCGAAGCTAAATATGCTCTTCGAGAGGTTCACAAAGGAATCTGTGGTGACTATATGGCTGCTAAGTCATTAGCCTATAAAGTACTTTGGTATGGGTACTATTGGCCTACGATCTTCAAGGAAGCTACGGAGTATGTCAAGAAATGTCAGAAGTCCCAGCTCAACAATCTGATCCCACATCAGCCACCAGAATAGTTATACTCGATTCTATCTCCTATACCATTTGATGTATGGTGGTAGATATACTGGGTCCATTGCTGAAAGATAAAGTTCAGGTCAGTTTTGTCATAGTAGCAATCGATTACATGACCAAATGGGTAGAAGCAAAGCCACTTAGGTGTAGTGTGTCAAGAAATGCCACAAGAGTGTTTGAAGTTCATGAAGGAATCTGTAGTGTTTCGTTTTGGCATTCCTAAGGTGGTGATTTCAGATAACGGATGCCAATTTGTGGGATCAAAGTTTGAAGCATTTCTGAAGGAGTTAGGCATCTAGCACAGGAGTACTTCGGTAGCTTTTCCACAGTCTAACGGGAAGGTTGAGGTGACTAATAGAACGCTTCTGAATGGAATCAAGCGTAGAGTGGATGAGGCTAAAGGAAGATGGCCCGAAGAGCTGCTTAGCGTGTTATGGGCTTATCGGACTACACCGTGGACTACAACGGAAGATTCACGTTTCAGACTGGCCTATGGTACTGATGCCTTGGTCCCAGTTGAAATTGGATCTACAAGTCTTTGGGTCAGTCAGTTTAAGGAGATATACAATGAAGAAGAGCTGAAGGTCAATTTGGATTTGCTCGAAGAAGTCAGAGAAACGACTTTAATTAGATTGGCGGCCTATCAACGGAGAGTAGCCAGGTAATACAATAAGGGGGTAAAGCTTCGAAGGTTTGAAATAGGGGATTTCATTTTTAGGGAAGTTGAAGCGTCTACTCCTCAGAATTTGGGAAAGCTTATGCCGAACTGGGAAGGGCCTTACAAAGTTATTGCAGTACCGAAGCCAGGGACTTATCGATTGAGGGCATTGGATGGATCAGAAATAAAGAATACTTGGCGTCTTTGGCGAGGCTTGTAGTATTTTCAGATGATATCTGATGTCGATATCTAAGTCTGCGTATATATTTGAACCATCATTAATAAAGATATTTTTTTCCAAACTGGTCTTCTGTTCATTGTTGTTCATTCCAATGGTGTAAGGAGGTTCAGGTGGACTCACTGACCATTTGATGGTAGCCTTATCGGCAGGTGGACCTTATGAATTTGTTAGGCCTTGCATGGTAAACAAACTTCATCGGTGTAAGGAGGTTCGGGTGGACTCGCTGACCATTTGATGGTAGACTATTTGGCAGGTGGACCTTATGAATTTGTTAGGCCCTGCGTGGTAAACAAACTTCATCGGTGTAAGGAGGTTCGGGTGGACTCGCTAACCATTCGATGGTATCCTATTTGGCAAGTGGACCTTATGAATTTGTTAGGCCCTGCGTGATAAACAAACTTCATCGGTGTAAGGAGGTTCGGGTGGACTCGCTGACCATTCGATGGTAGCCTTATCAGAAAGAGTGTCCTGATAATTTGTTAGGCCCTGCGTGGTAAACAAATTCCATATGGTGTAAGCAGGTTCGGGTGGACTCGCTGACCATTAGATGGTAGCCTATCTGGTCGACAGAATCCTGTGGATTTGTTAGGCCCTTCATGGTAAACAAATTCCCTATGATGCAGATCTACCTCACACTTCGGTAACAAATAAGTATTACATTAATTTATAACCCGATTTTGTTTAAGTTTTGAGTTTGGATCTTATTATTACTTGACCTTATATGTTATATGACTTGCTTAATTATTGACTAACAGTTAAGTTAAGTTTAAAAAGAGCTTGTACATTTTTCAAGTCGAATGATGATAAATTATTGACAAGAACTAACCGAGGATGTAATAAGGAATGAAGTTGATATTTCATTGATATAAACTGCTTACATAAAAGTTAAGATGCATACAGAAATTGATAAAGTTAAAAGAAAGGAGAAGCATCTTCAGGCATCGTCCCCATCATCACTATCTGAGGAGTCAAGGATAGAAGGATATACTTTGGCTGCAACAAGCTTTTCTTTGCTTTTGCTTCGACATACCTCATACCCTTCAAAAAACATTCGAACGACTTCCTCATTTAGCTCAGGTGATTTCTGTTAATCTTCTTGGATCTTCTTACGAAGTTCGTTAGTCAAAGGTGGACCTAGATCTAGAAGAACTCGAAGTTCTTGTATTTTTTCTTCAAGATTTTGACGTCTCTTCAGATGACGTAATTCTTTAGTCTCAAGCTTGTTGACTTGTTTGGCCAGGCTCTGATTGGATTGAACTAGATCTTCGTTCTTTGTCATAAGAATTTTTTTCCTTTGAACTAAGTCTGCGTTCATATTAACCAGTTCCTGATTATTGGCCCTGGTAGTCTTCAGCTCTTTCTTGGTTTGATCAAATTCTTTTCAAAGGTCTTCGTTATTGAAGAGTGAGATGCCCAGATTACTTCTTTCTTTTGCCAGAGCAGAATTTCAGGATGGCATTTTCCCTTTATGGCAGCATCCTCTTCGGATTTGGCTTCTTTGTACTTTGAATGAAGACGCCCAAAGACAGCATTGGCCTACATGTACCCATCGTTAGTCAATCAATTTAAGATAAATAGGTCAAAAGGTAAATGATATGGTCAAACTTTGACTTACTTTAGCTTGATACGCCATTCCTTCATCAATCAAATCCATAATAGAACTATTTTCGAACCGATGGTCATCGATATTGCGAACAAAAGAATTATAGAGTTGAAAGGGGAAGTTCGCGTTGAATTCAGGTAATAAGGTAGGGGATGACATAGCTTCACGCTTGAACTTAGAAGAAGACGGTCGTGGTGGAGAAGTCATTGTTTGATCAGGGGAATAGATAGGTTGGGCAGTTGTCTTTTTGGGTGATGGGTTTGAGTCGCCATCGTCAAGACACTTTATTTTCCGCTCTAGTGGGGAGGTTGGCTCGACTTGGTCTTCAGGACCATCATCAGAAACAACGATCTCAACGGGTGAGGTTGGGGGAAGATCGGGTTCTGTTGAGGGTGGTTCAGTTTTTGGTGGATGAATTTGGGATTCTTCGGCGGAGGGAGTATTGATCTTAACTCCCCTTTTCTTAGTAAAAAGGGTTTTGGTTCTTTCATTCACAGCCAGATCTAGCAGACCTTTCTTGGACGGTGGAAGAACATGTTTGGTTTTTCGAGTGGCTTGTTTCCTTTGGCGAGGTTGAGCCGATTCGGTGGTTGGAGGAGGTTCGGCAGATTGTGCTTCAGTATTTTGAGGTTCAGAATTTGAAGGCCCATTAATTTGGGGATCAGTATCCTCAAAATTCTTACCGGATATGAAGGCCTCTAGATCTCTTCGGTCTACAGATGTTGGCTTAATCAGAGATACTGTAGAGTATAAGTAGCAATAATTCAGAACCAATATTTTCAAAGAAAATTAAACAAATTGTATAACTAATGAAGGTTAGAGACTTACATTTGTGGTCGTATAACCACGCTTGTTTGGTGAGAAGTGCATAATTCCATTCCATCTTCGAAATTTTTTTCAAAAGATATATCATCTCGCTCACTCGTTCTTCGGAGATATCTCCAACATCTACAGATAGTTTTTCAGCAGTGTTCCAGTTTGGGAGGGATGATATCTCTGGTCCTTTGACAAAGAACCATTTATTGTGCCATCCTCTGTTGCTCGATGGAGTGCTTATCAAAGATCGCCTCTGGAAATTCTCCCCTGATTTCGGAGATTGCTTATTTAACGCTTTAAATCCCTTCTCGCTAGACTTGCCGGCATAATAGACAGAAAAGAAAAAGTCAAGGTTCGGAGTGACCCCCACCTCGTGACAGAATGTGATAAAAGCCAAAATATGGATGTAGGAGTTTGGCACCAATTGGGCAAATCCGACACCGATAAATCCTAGAAGGGTAATTAAGAAGGTATGAAGAGGAAATCGAACCCCCTTTTCTAAGAGAGTTATTGGCATGGCGGTCCACCCTTCTGGCCGCAGGTACATTCTCTCCGAAGATGCATGAACCCTAACTAGATGGGTATCTGGAATCTGATAACTTAGGTGACAGTGGAAGGGGTATTGGCATGGGGGAAATGCTCTTCACTTTTGAAGAATTCGGTAGGGCAAGGAGGAGATTTTGATGTTGCATCCTTTCTTGGAGTAGAGCTTGGGGGAGGATTTGAACTCGAAGCCGTTTTGGTAGGGCTAGGGCTAGGAGGAACAGTGGTGATGGGAATGGCGACAATGGGGGTTGTGTTATCAGAGCTTTGGGAAGCCATTGATGGAAAGTTGCAGATAGAAAGAGAGGAATCAGGAGAGAGATGAAGGCAAGAGGCGTCACCTCCCCTAATAGTATATCATGTGAATCAATAGTACAATCATTTGATTCAATAGTTCTATACATTTGAAAAAATAATTACAGTATAGTACATTCATCTGTGCCTCCATTTTTAATTTAGTCATACAAGTATTATCAATATTGCACCACCTCCCCTAATAGTACATGCATGTGAATCAATAGTACACACATGTGAAAAAATAGTTATAAGCATGTTGTTAGTTCCTAGTAGGCACAATAGATCTAGAAGGGGGGGGGGAGTTGAATAGATCGTTTTAATTTCAAATACTTTTTTGGTTTATTTTGTATTGCTAATAATTTAGTATATGACAAACATAAGAATCTTTTCAAGCACATCGGAATAAGTAAAAGATCCCCTTCATTGATATATTCATAATCATACATACATTGTTAAGTAGAGTTAGTTCGGGTTGTAAGCGCTTAAAACATACATATCGATTATAGCAGCTTAATATACATAATGTAAATGACACAAGATAAAAGACACAAGGGGTTTTAAGTGGTTCAGAGACACAAGCTCCTAATCCACTCTTCTGCTTTCAACTAGCAGGATTTCCACTAAGGAAGGGCAGCACCCTGAATCACTAAGATTCCTTTAAGGCCAGCAGCCTTGGGACTTTAGTTCTCTAAGAACTCTTCAAGGCCAATAGCCTTGGAACTTCTCTAGTTCCCTAGGAACTCTTCAAGCCCAGCAGGCTTGGAACTTCATTTAATCCTCCCACGAGACCCCTCGAGTGCCCCGGCTTCTTGTTGTTGTTGTTGTTGTTGTGGTGGTCTTTGAAATTTAAGATGTCTTTAAGCTTGATCATTTTGTGTATTTAGCAGCTTGGTGTGGTCCTCTTTGCATTCTGCTTCGAGACTGGACCACATCATCTTTGGTGCAGCTGGTCTTCTTCTGTTCTGCTCATCTTCATGTAGTGTCAATTGTGCACCATCACCATTTCCTGAACCCTTCTTAACATATTGGCAGACATGGTTCTGCACTTGCTCTGCTTCAGCTTTGGGTTCATGGTGAATCGTATAGTGGCTCTTAGGATCTGCCTTGTGCTTTGCCACTCTTCTGAATGCTATCTTATTGTCCTTCTCGGCTCTTAGCTTAGATGCCAATTCAAATGGCATTCTCATCTTTGTTGAGTGAAGCTTTGGTCTGTTTAAGTCATTCTTCAAAGCTGCTTCACTTCCACCTTCATAGTCTCACTGTCACTGAGACTTGTTCTATTCTCAGGTGGAACTTGTAGAGTCAACGTTAGCATTCTACCAACTAAACGATTCTGCAACATAGAAATCATCATCACTCTTTGATCGTTGAAGCTCTGGCTTATTTATACTCCTTCCCAATCTTCCCGTTGAGAAGTAACCGTTAAAAGCTCTTTGAAATGCTTCGCAGATCTCGAGTTATTTGGTATATACTGCAAATGTGACATGATAACCTTTTCTGACTTTCTGACACTGCAGTCTACTGTTTCACCTACCCCATCAGAGATGTCACTTTTATGCCTCGGGCAGGTCAATGACTTTATTTTCCCCTTCTGATTTCTTGATCAAAGGTTTTCCTTTTGCATCGATGCTCTCAAAAAGCTCTTGTCCAAATACCAACCTTCAGATTGAACCGTGGACAATGCTTCAATCTTCAGCTGTTCGAACTCTACGATTCTGATGCATGTCTTCTTTGACCTGATCATAGTGTCTTGTTGACTGGTAGAGACAACACTACGATCTTGAAGAGTGTTGATTGAATCTTCAATGTAGAACACCTCTTCCTTCTCTTGTGCAGTGCTTCAACACTTCTGTTTGCCTCAACAGCTCTCAGATACTGATGGCTTGACTTCTTTGTTCTGGCCCCTTTTGAATAGCAAGACAACTTCAGATTTGTGGCGTGTCTAGCTCCCTTTCTCCTTGTGATTTCCCGTTCACTTATCATCAATGGACTGACCCAATGCTTAATCACTTTAGCCTTGTTCTTCAGAGGCTGACCAGTATCTCTGTGTATACTCCATTAGTTCTTTCTTTGTTTTGTAAACACTACGATAATGGTTGCTTCCAAGATCGTCGTGTTCTCATCCCACTGACAACTGATCGCACTTGGCGACTTTTCTTAGTCGATTCATCAAGTCTTCTTATGATCATCTTGCGGAAGACTTCATCTTGAATGGCTTCACAACTCAATCTGGATGCTGATTGGGTTGATGGTTAGATCTTCTGCTAGCTTGCATGCATTCATTGAGTGCTCTCTAGTTTCCTTCAGGTGGGATGTATCTTTGCATTGCCAACCAGAGGCTTCATTCCTTTTGATATTCTGGGTGTGCTCATTTGTTGAGAATTGTATTTGCTCTACGATTCTGCCTTGGCATTGGGAGTGTAAGACCCCAACTTTTATGAATAAAGAATATTTTTCTCGAAATATATTTTTGAATATTATGGTATGAATTTGATATAAAGTTATAGTTATAGGTATTATTTACAATTTTTGCGAAGTAAGCAAGTGGTTATATAATATTCGATTGGTCGGGAAATATTAGTTTTAACAGGGAATATTCGTACGATGGCACAATCATTGGTGGACCCCATAACGAAAGTATTGCCGTAGTTAGAAAATGACAGAATTATCTTTTTATAAAAATAACGGCGAAAGTTTTACCGTTAAACTGTTGATCTACCCGGTGGTAAAAGTACAACAATACGTGTGATTGCATAGTAGAACACGGTATTGGTTATTGATGCTTACATGAGAAGTTACTCAGTTATACTTAATTATTGCTACAGTAATTGTTGCATAATATCTTTCATATTATTGATTCAATAATTGTCATAGTATCATCTTCATAATATTTTATATTATTAAATCAATAATTGAGACGACAAAGTTATTCATATTATTATTTGCAATATTGATAATGTCTAGAAGTTCTGTCAAGGAGAGGTTTGGTCACCTAATTGCGTGCCAATAAGGAGAAATCCTTATTGGAAAACCCCCTCTTTCTTGGGAATGACCTGGTTGTTAAATATCGCGAGTTATAATATTAATAATGAATAAGTTCGTGTTGATTAAAGATGAAATAGATAGCTCCATTGTGTTGGGATTATTATTGTTAGTAGAAATCGACATCTATTTCGATAATAATGGATGTCTAGAGCTTATATTGACCAATCGGGTAATTAATTGGATAAATGAGCAATTATTTGCTATTAATTCACATGCTTGTAACTATTTGTTTACATGCTTGTACTATTAGGGGAGATGGTGCAAGATTGATAGTACTTGTATGACTAAATTAAAAATGGAGGTATAGATGAATGTATTATACTGTAATATTTCAAGCCCCAAAACGTGCAATTATCGAAACTATATTTTCCTATAAATAGAAGCTCATTCTTCTTTCATTTTCACCAATTCACTAAGACTCACAAGAGCATTTATAGAGAGAGAAGCTTTAGAGAGAAAGTAGAAGATAAGTCTGTTACCTCACTATTCTAGTATCCAGTCTTTTTCTGAGGTAAGGGATATTATTTTTTTCCAGTATTCATAGGAATAATATTTTCTTCCATACTCTGTAGTATGTGAGTAATATTATTTCATCTTGTATTCCTGATTATACCATCATTCGGTTAAAGTATTGCTTCTATATTCCGTAAAATTAGTAGAATATCCTTAAAATTTACGCTTCATCTAGTATCGCTTCACAAGGATATTTTTTGCACATTCTTGTTAAATTTTAAGTTTTTCATGTCGGAGTACTGTCCATGAGTACTATCCATTTATACGGTACTATTAACAAAAGTACTATTCACTGGTACTATTCACAAAGTACTATTCACAAAGTACTATTCATGAGTACTATTCACAAAGTACTATTCACGGAGTACTATTCCCGAAGTACTATTAATGGGTTACTATTCACCCGGAGTACTATTCATAACAAAAATTTATTTCTTTTCGGTCCAAATCATTTTTGATACATTATCATTCTTGAATTTTACTCCACAAAGCAGTATCATATTGACAATTTGTACAATATTGAATTCTAGATAAATTAAATTATAAATCTTTAAAAATTTGTCCTTGAACTTGTTTTATTGATTTCTTATATCATTGTCATCATCCTCATCCATGGCCTGTAGTGTATAGATGGACTTGGTATGATTATGACCAAGGATTATTCGGTATAATCATGACCGAAATGTTACAAATGATGTGGTAAAAGTCCTCTTTGGCCCGTAGTGCATTGATGGACAGTTGTTGGCATGATCATGACCATTGATGAATACACGAATATCCTTGGCCCGTAATGCATGGATAATTTATGGTCATGATACTAAAGAATATCCTTGGCCGTAGTGCAGGGGTGATTCGATGATGTGGATTATTTATTAAGCTGAGTCTCAGTGATAAAAGTGATGAAAAATCTTTTAAATCATAGAAGATAGTAGATTTTATGCTCTACTTGACTCTTCTAATGGATTGCTTGCTCTGCTGTAGTTAAACTTGAGGTTTGTTATATTTTATTAATTTAACACTGTTGAAGGCTAATGATAAATTATTCTACATTATCTTAGTCATAATATTTCTTACTGGGCTAGTTGAGCTCACCCTTTTGCTTTCATTATTCTCTTCAGGAAATGAGAACATAGATGGGATTAGTCGGGGAACGGAGTGACGGTCCAGATGATAACATTAGTAGTCCTCACTATTCTATGAAATAGTATGATAATAAATGTATTGAGGACTCCATTTGAGTTGAATACTGTCTAGAAGACAATATTCGTATTTAAACTCTCAGTTTATGTTTTGTCGTATTTTACACGACAGTTGTATTATTAAGTTGTATTTGAATTTTGTACCATGTATTTGTCGACTCAAGATGGGTGATGTATACCTATTTTAGGGGCGTCACAATTGGTATCAAAGCTTAGGATATGATCCCTGGCCGAGATATGAGACAAGAACTAGGAGGGGAGAGACAGGGAATTCCTTCGCTAGTATTACATACCTAAGTTTATTTGGTATTTATTTGGTCGATCAGAGTATAGGGATAACATGTGACATGTCAATTAACCCTTGTTTTGTGGCAGTATTTAAAAATGGCATCCGAAAATGTTGAAATAAGCAATAAAGCATATGAGACCGTTAAGTCACCAACGATCAATACCCATGATAATGTCCATCAGGATGGCAATAATCCTCAGGAAAACAACAACGCTGACCAAATGATGAACAATGGGATGTTTAGAATCTTTATGCAATTCATGCAACATCAGGCGAGAACGACTCCTATTCAAAATGCAGGTGGAAACACTGGCAACTCTTGGACGGTAACCACTAAACAGTTCAAGGAGCTGGGACCACTGGAGTTTATTGGAGAGCCAAAACCACTTAAGGCGGAGACGTGGATAAAGCAGATCACCAAGATATTTGATGTCTTGGGATGCTCCGAGGAGCAAAAGGTTCCCTTTTCCCACCTTTATATTGCGATGAGAGGCAGACTACTGGTGGGAATCGGTAAAGCATACTCAACCTGCCGCACTGAAGATATCTTGGGAGAAGTTCCAAGAACTGTTCAACGACAAGTACTTTCCCGAAAGTATTCGTTACATGAAGGAGGTAGAGTTCATCAAGCTGGAGTAGAACAATATGACCGTGTCACAGTACGAAGTTATGTTTGTCGAGTTGTCTCGGTTTGTGTCCCACTTGGTTGATAATGAGGAGAAAATGACGCGGATGTTTCTAAGAGGTTTGAAACCCGAGATACGTCAATACTTAATTTCTCACAAACTGTGTTTATATTCAGATGTTGTAAATATGGCTCAGTTATTAGAGCGCGATAACGAGTCAACCCAACCAAGAGAAAGCAGCCGGAAAAATGATAATACTAGTGGTAACAGTCATCGAAGCGGTGAAAACAAACGTGGAGGAAATCAACATGCCAGAAATGGTAACCACTTCGGTGGTAATCATGGCCAAGACATTAAAAGTGGACATTTTCAGAAGAGAAGATTCAACAATGATGGAAAGACGTCATCAGCAGCACCCATTGTTAAGGAAGGAGAACGACCACCTATCATATGCTTCAAATGCGGAGGGGAGGGACACATCAGTCCAAACTGTGCGCAGCAGTCCAAAACGTGTTACAATTGTGGAAGAGAAGGTCACCTAGCTAGAATTTTTTGTATTGGGAAGCCAAGTCCAATTGGGATGGTGACACCAAATGCCATCCCGGATAAGTCAAAACCAGTAGTTCAAGGGAGAGCGTTTGTTGTGACCTCCCAGAAAGAAAGGAACCCGAACGAGGTCATCACGGGTAATGTTATCATAAACTCTAGCGAAGTATATACCTTATTTGATACCGGTTCTACCCATTCTTTTATTTCTCCTACTTGCGCTCAACATTTAAATTTAACTCTAGAGAAATTAGACTTTGACTTATCTGTTGAAACTCCGTTGGGAGAAACCTTCATTACATCCGCTGTTTATAATTCTTGTTTGGTTCAAATCGGTACCCTCACATTACCTGTCGATCTCATCTCTTTAAAAATACTTGCATTTGATGTGATTTTAGGGATTGATTGGTTAACTACTCATTATGATAAAATTGATTGTTTTCGTAAGGTTATTAGCTTTCATATTCCTAACCAACCTATTATGCGAATTCAAGTAACCAAACCACTAAAGTCAATCACTATCATATCAAGCCATAAAGCTATTCGTTTATTGAAAAACGGATGTCAAGCTTTCTTAGCTTATGTCACTGATTAAAAAAAAAATACGTCAAATTTGAATGATATTTCTATTGTTAATAAATTTCCTGACGTATTCTCTGAAGACTTCCTGGCCTACCCCAGAGCGTGAAATCGAATTTTGTATTGAACCCAGTACAAAACTCATTTCTAAAACCCTTAAATATTTCTTCAACCAAAACGAACGTATCATGCGCCAAAGACGTTGGCTCGAGCTGTTGAAGATTACGTTAATATGATTCAATACCATCCTAGAAAAGTGAACGTGGTAGTTGACGCATTGAGTAGAAGATTGTATGTGTTTACGAGTGCGATATTGTTAACACAAAGACCAATTTCGTACGACTTACAAAAGATGGAGATAGAGTTAAAGACTCCAAAAAACCTATGTGAAGTTAGTGAATATACGAGCATAATCGACGTTAATTGATAAAGTAAAAGCTGCTCAAGCTACAGACCTGGAGCTGATGCATATGAGAAAGAAAGTGCAAGAAGGTGTTATTCCGGAAGCAAGAATCGATGAAGAAGGAATACTTCGAGTCAACTCCAGACTTTGTGTTCCTAACGATTCTGACTTGAAGTATAAAATCATGATGGAGGCGCATAACACACCATTTGTAATCCATCTCAGGAGTACCAAAATGTATCGTGATCTTCTACATACATTTTGGTGGAGCAATATGAAGAGAGAGATAGCGGGGTTTATCTTAAGGTGTCTAACTTGTCAACGAGTCAAGCGCGAGCATCAATCGCCAAAAGATCCATTGCAACCACTTGAAATTCAAGAATGGAAGTGGAGCACATTACCATGGATTTCAAGCATTGGGTCTTCCCAAGGTTTCTCAAGGCATAGATGCGATTTGGGTCATTGTTGATAGATTGACCAAGTCTGCTCATTTATTACCGATACGAGAAACTTATACACTTGAACGTCTTGCCCGTATAAATGAGAAACTTATAAATGAGATTAGAAGATTGTATGGTATACCAGTATCAATAGTTTTTGATCGAGACCCAAGATTCACTTCACGATTTTGGGTTAGTTTACAAAAAGCTATGGGCACAGATTTACGATTTAGTTTGGCATATCATCCTCAAACGAACAGATAGTCAGAGAGGACTATTCAAACTCTTGAAGATTTATTAAGACTCTGTGTCCTTGACTTCAAAGGAAGTTGGGACAAGTTCTTACCATTGGTGGAGTTTTCCTACAATAACAGTTATCAAGCAAGTATTGGCATGGCTCCATTTGAGGCGTTGTATGGAAGAAAGTGTCGTTCTCCAGTATGCTGGGATGAGGTGGGTGAAGCAACGTTGTTAGGACCAAAGTTGGTACGTATGACTACTGAAAAGACTCAAGCGATCTGACAACGTATAAAAACCTCACAAGATCGACAAAAGAGTTATGCTGATCTTCATCGAAAGGACGTGGAATTCAATATTGGAGATCATGTGTTGTTACGTATTGCTCCATGGAAAGGAGTTACGAGATTTGGAAAGAGAGGAAAGCTAAATCCTCGATTCATTGGCCCATTGTTAATCCTCGATCGAGTAGGAACTGTGGCCTATAGACTTTCTTTACCGCTTGAGTATGTCTCGTGTTCATAACGTTTTTCACATATCTATGTTACGTAAATATGTGAAAGACCCGAACCACATTATTGAATTAGAACCGGACGAGGTAGTGGAAGATTTAATGTATGAAGAGGTACCTGTTAAAATCTTGGATAAGAAGGATCATATTCTACGCTCCAAGGTTATACCTAAAGTCAAAGTTTTTTGGAGAAACCACGATGTTGAGGAAATGACCTGGGAGTTAGAATCTGAAATGAAGTCAAGGTATCCTCACCTCTTCGACATACTAGGTACGCACCCTAACTTCGAGGACGAAATTTCATAAGAAGGGGAGGTTGTAAGACCCCAACTTTTATGAATAAAGATTAATTTTTCTCGAAATATATTTTTGAATATTATGGTGTGGATTTGATATAATGTTATAGTTGTGGGTATTATTTATAAATTTTGCAAAGTAAGCAAGTGGTTATATAATATTCGATTGGTCAGAAAATATTCATTTTAACATGGAATATTCGTACGACGGCACAATCATTGGTGGACCCCATAACGAAAGTATTGTCGTAGTTAGAAAACGACAGAATTATCTTTTTATAAAAATAACGGCGAAAGTTTTACCGTTAAACTGTTGAACTACCCGGTGGTAAAAGTACAACAATACGCGTGGTTGCATAGTAGCACACGGTATTGGTTATTTATGCTTACGTGAGAAGTCACTCAGTTATACTCAATTATTGCTACACTAATTGTTGCATAATATCTTTCATATTATTGATTCAATAATTGTCATAGTATTATCTGCATAATATTTTATATTATTAAATCAATAATTGAGATGACAAAGTTATTCATATTATTATTTGCAATATTGCTAATGTCTAGAAGTTCTGTCAAGGAGAGGTTTGGTCACCTAATTGCGTGCCAATAAGGAGAAATCCTTATTGGAAAGCCCCCACTTTCTTGGGAATGACCTGGTTGTTAAATATTGTGAGTTATAATATTAATAATGATTAAGTTCGTGTTGATGAAAGATGAAATAGATAGCTCCATTGTGTTGGGATTATTAGTGTTAGTAGAAATCGACATCTATATCGATAATAATGGATGTCTGGAGGTTATATTGACCAATCGGGTAATTAATCGGATAAATGAGTAATTAATTGCTATTAATTCACATGCTTATAACTATTTGTTCACATGCATGTACTATTAGGGGAGATGGTACAAGATTGATAATACTTGCATGACTAAATTAAAAATGGAGGTATAGATGAATGTATTATACTGTAATATTTCAAGCCCCAAAACGTGCAATTATCAAAACTATATTTTCCTATAAATAGAAGCTCATTCTTCTTTCATTCTCACCAATTCACTTAGACTCGCAAGAGCATTTATAGAGAGAAGCTTTAGAGAGAAATTAGAAGAGAAATCTTCTATCTCACTATTCTAGTATCCAGTCTTTTTCTGAGGTAAGGGATATTATTTTGTTCAGTATTCATAGGAATAATATTTTCTTCCATACTTTGTTGTATTTGAGTAATATTATTTCATCTCGTATTCCTGATTATACAATCATTTGGTTAAAGTATTGCTTCTATATTCCGTAAAATTAGTAGAATATCCTTAAAATATGCGTTTCATCTAGTATCGCTTCACAAGGATATTTTCTGCACATTCTTGTTAAATTTTAATTTTTCATGTCGGAGTACTGTCCATGAGTACTATCCATTTATATGGTACTATTAACAAAAGTACTATTCACGGGTACTATTCATAAAGTACTATTCACAAAGTACTATTCACGAGTACTAATCACAAAGTACTATTCACGGAGTACTATTCTTGAAGTACTATTCACGGGGTACTATTTACTCGGGTACTATTCACCCGGAGTACTATTCATAACAAAAATTGATTTCTTTTCGGTCCAAATCATTTTTGATACATTATCATTCTTTAATTTTACTCTACAAAGCAGTATCATGTTGACAATTTGAACACTATTAAATTCAAGATAAATTAAATTATAAATCTTTAAAAATTTATACTTGAACTTGTTTTATTGAATTCTTATATCATTGTCATCATCCTTATGTTTATATTGTGTTGAAAGTCATATGTGGCCTGTAGTGTATAGATGGACTTGATATGATTATGACCAAGGATTATTCGGTATAATCATGACCGTAATGTTATAAATGATGTGGTAAAAGTCCTCATTGGCCCGTAGTGCATTGATGGACTGTTGTTGATATGATCATGACCATTGATGAATACACGAATATCTTTGGCCCGTAATGCATGGATAATTTATGGTCATGATACTAAAGAATATCCTTGGCCGTAGTGCAGGGGTGATTAGATGATGTGGATTATTTATTAAGCTGAGTCTCAGCGATAAAAGTGATGAAAAATCTTTTAAATCATAGAAGATAGTAGATTTTATGCTCTACTTGACTCTTCTAATGGATTGCTTGATCAGCTGCAATTAAACTTGATATTTGTTATATTTTATCAGTTTAATACTGTTGAAGGCTAACGATAAATTTTTCTGTATTATCTTAGTCATAATATTTTTTACTGGGCTAGTTGAGCTCACCCTTTTGCTTTCATTATTCTCTTCAAGAAATGAGAACGTAGATGGGATTAGTCGGGGAACGGAGTGATGGTCCAGATGATAACATTAGTAGTCCTCACTATTCTATGAAATAGTGTGATAATAAATGTATTGAGGACTCCATTTGAGTTGAATCATCGCCTGAAGACAATATTTGTATTAAAACTCCAGTTTATGTTTTTATCAAGTATTTTACACGATTTTGTATTATTAAGTTGTATTTGAATTTTGTACCATGTATTTGGCGACTCAAGATGGGTGATGTATACCTATTTTGGGGGCGTCACAGTTGGTATCAAAGCTTAGGGATGTGATCCCTAGCTGAGATATGAGACAAGAACTAGGAGGGGAGAGACGGAGAATTCTTTCGCTAGTATTACCTACCTGAGTTTATTTGGTATTTATTTGGTCGGTCAGAGTATAGGGATAACATGTGACATATCAATTAACCCTTGTTTTGTGGCAGTATTTGAAAATGGCATCCAAAAATGTTGAGATAAGCAATAAGCACATGAGACCGTTGAGTCACCAACGATCAATACCCATGATAATGTCCATCAGGATGGCAATAATCCTCAGGAAAACAACAACGCTGACCAAATGATGAACAATGGGATGTTTAGAAGCTTTATGCAATTCATGCAACATCAGGCGAGAACGACTCCTGTTCAAAATGCAGGTGGAAACACTGGCAACTCTTGGATGGTCACCGCTAAATAGTTCAAGGAGCTGGGACCACTAGAGTTTATTGGAGAGCCAAAACCACTTAAGGCGGAGACATGGATAAAATAGACCACCAAGATATTTGATGTTAAGGAAGGAGAACGACCACCTATCATATGCTTCAAATGCGGAGGGGAGGGACACATCAGTCCAAACTGTGCGCAGCAGTCCAAAACGTGTTACAATTGTGGAAGAGAAGGTCAGCTAGCTAGATTTTTTCGTACTGGGAAGCCAACTCCAGTTGGGATGGTGACACCAAATGCCATCCCAGACAAGTCAAAACCAGTAGTTCAAGGGAGAGCGTTTGTTGTGACCTCCTAGAAAGCAAGGAACCCGAACAAGGTCGTCACGGGTAAGCTTATCATAAACTCTAGCGAAGTATATACCTTATTTGATACCGGTTCTACCCATTCTTTTATTTCTCCTATTTGCGCTCAACGTTTAAATTTAACTCCGGAGAAATTAGACTTTGACTTATCTGTTAAAACTCCGTTGGGAGAAACCTTCATTACATCCACTGTTTATAAGTCTTGTTTGGTTCAAATCGGTACCCTCACGTTACCTGTCGATCACATCTCTTTAAAAATACTTGCATTTGATGTGATTTTAGGGATTGATTGGTTAACTACTCATCATGCTAAAATTAATTATTTTTCGTAAGGTTGTTAGCTTTCATATTCCTAACCAAGCTATTATGCGAATTCAAGTAACCAAACCACTAAAGTCAATCACTGTCATATCAAGCCATAAAGCTATTCGTTTATTGAAAAACGGATGTCAAGCTTTCTTAGCTTATGTCACTGATTTAAACAAAAATACGTCAAATTTGAATGATATTTCTATTGTTAATAAATTTCCTGACGTATTCTCTGAAGACTTCCTGGCCTACCCCAGAGCGTGAAATCGAATTTTGTATTGACCCTTGTACAAAACTTATTTCTAAAACCCTTAAATATTTCTTCAACCAAAATGAACGTATCATGTGCCAAAGACTTTGGCTCGAACTGTTGAAGATTACGATAATACGATTCAATACCATCCTAGAAAAGCGAATGTGGTAGCTGTCGCATTGAGTAGAAGATTTTATGCGTTTACGAGTGCGATATTGTTAACACAAAGACCAATTTTGTACGACTTACAAAATTTGGAGATAGAGTTAAAGACTCCAAGAACCTATGTGAAGATAGCGAGTATACGAGCATAATCGACGTTAATTGATAAAGTAAAAGCTGCTCAAGCTACAGACCTGGAGCTGATGCGTATGAGGAAGAAAGTGCAAGAATGTGCTATTCCGGAAGCAAGAATCGATGAAGAAGGAATACTTCGAGTCAACTCCAGACATTGTGTTCCTAACGATTCAGACTTGAAGTATAAAATCATGATGGAGGCGCATAACACACCACTTGCAATCCATCCTGGGAGTACCAAAATGTATCGTGATCTTTGACATACATTTTGGTGGAGAAATATGAAGAGAGAGATAACGGGGTTTATCTCAAGGTGTCTAACTTGTCAACGAGTCAAGGCGGAGCATCAACTGCCAAAAGGCCCATAAATCATCTGATCAAATAAATCATCGATCCTGGGCGATGGGTATTTATCCTTAATAACCAACTTACTCCTATTACGATAGTCGATATGTAACCGCAACGACTCATCCTCTTCTTTAACATCCTACTAACTTACGTCCAGGTTAGACGACAAGAGTGTCACAATGTTTTATTAACATAAATTACTACCTTAGATTTTCTGAGAAAACTAAAGGTTCACACTTTTCTTATAACTATTTATTATATCTCTATGGCTAATCAACCCATTTATACCGAGAATTACTTCAAATTTTTTTCTCAACATTAACAAAGATTTATCTATCGATACCGCTACACTTTTGTATTATTCATGAAACAAATTTTCCACGGATAAATTAACGAAAGTTATTTCCTCCTCCTCTACCTTAATGTTTAAAGGTATTTTTAATCCCTTTTTGGACAAACTCCTAGAAGAGTCTTTCCACCTGTCTTACACACTTCAATCCCACGCTTAGGATCCCCTTGACTCACTCCAGTATTCCCGGAGTTAAACTTGGTTCATCTCTATCCCTTGCTCTCATTCTTTCCCTCTTTGTGGTATTGAGTCTACAACTCACTACCACCTTATGCTATAATCACCTTCTCTAGAATGGTCCCATAGGAAACCCTTTAGAACACCGCAATCCTATTATAGAGCCAGGGTTTCAGTCCCTGCTCAAACCTACGAGCCTTCATCTCCTCAGTGTCCACTTAGCGTGGAATAACCTTGCCAATTCATTGATTTTGGCCGCATATTGGGGAAATATCATGTCCCCTTATTTATTCTAAGAACTCGGTCTGTATCCTCCCTTACATGTTTGTAGTGAAATAATTCTCGAAGAAAACCTTCTTGAAGTGTTCCCACATTACTGCATCTATTCTAGCCCCACCCTGGTGAGCCTCCCATCAAAAGTTGGCTTCCCCCTTCATCATATAGGTCGCAGAAGAAGTCTTTTACGCCTCACCTACGTTTGTAATAACAAACGCCTCCTCTATTGCTTTTACCCATGTCTGGGACTCTATTGGATCCGTCGTTCCTTTGAACTCCGGCGAACCTACGCTTTTAAACTCTTTAAAGGTAGTCGTTCTTTCTACCCTAGGTCTCGCGGGTATTCTATCCCCGGTTTGGTTAAATGTAGTCGTTAATAAATTAACGAACTCTTGCATAGGTTGTTTTGTTACCCCTTGATTATCATTATGTGATTCGCTTCTCGATTACGTTATCTTCTCCTTAGCGACATTTTCAGATTAAACAAATAAAATTTCATTATTATCTATTTACTTACTTCGTTATTATTCGCCACATACCAACTCATACCATAACAAAACATTTTAAAAGAAAACTTCTTTATATTCATATGCTTCTTCATAGTTTGAAACTATTTACAATTTGTTCTCATAACCAAAAGCTATTACATTTTTATCCCGAAATAGTACCTCACAAAAGTTGGAATTTACAAAAGACTACCTTGTTATACAAAAGAGGGTTATACGTCACTACACATATACTTATAACTATGGACTTTTAATAATGCATAACAGCATCCTCGTGTTTCTCATTCACAATCATCGCTACAGTATCTCGACTAATCGTATGACGGGTTTGTCCTAACTCATTGGAATAACAAGCAACCTTCAGCTTGAAATCCTTATGAGCACTCTCATGCATTTAAGACATCTGTGCTATCTTCCGGTCCTTTCCCCCCGGTTCTTTACGAAGCTCATCGACCTCCTTCTTAAAATCCCTAGCCTTATTTATCATGAGCACCTTCTCATCATGCTCAGACTCAAAAACCGCTTCTGCAGACTCCTTCGCTACATAAAGAGCACTAATCTCTTCATTCTGATTCTGCACAACTGCACTTAGTTGCACATTCTTGTCAAGCTCTGCCAGATACAATGATCTCATTGCATCTGGAGGTAACGACTCTAGTGCAGGTACCACCGTTTCAAACGATGTTACCTCCATTCCTTCCTCCACATCGTTCATCGTACTAAGGTATGATGCTATATCACTCTCTCCCTCAGAGTAGTCTTCCTCAGAAAAGTACTCCTCTGTCTCCGACTCCTCTAGAATCACAATTGGTACCTCCGCCACTGGCATGGGTACAGGCTCTACTTGGTTCACAAGCTCTTCGCTCACCGCATGTACATCTCTATACATCAAGTTATCGATTGACATCCTACAATACACATAACATGTTGATTAGTACATAACACAAAATAGTATAAGCACAAATCACATTTAATTTATTTAGGGTTACTTTCCATCTTTTAAATCTTTTGGTACTGAGTTTCCTCAATACCTTATTGACTCATTCAACTTAAGTAAAGCTCGAATTTACTTCCTTTGGACTTCTCTTCCTTAACGAGGTTATTAGCCTAACGTTCTTCCCCCCTTAAGTTTTATAACCTAATGCTTTGATACCAACCTGTGACGCCCCTAAATCCGGGCCTCTTCCAACCCGACAGATGGTGCTCCACGGTGCTACAGTTCACACAAACATTCAATTGAAATGCCTCAAAAGAACGAATATGTCTTATATATATTCCAAAACAATACTACCATTCCCAGGTTCTTATAACCGTTACATTTGTTCTTATTATAATATCAAATATTATCATTACAAACCTATACTATTACATAGGTAATCTACACGTTATTTTAGCCTTCACTTTAACCTCGATTTAATCCTTCATCATCCATTCGATTTAAGCTACATTCATATGGTTCAAGCAAGAGTGAGCATAACAAGCTCAAAGAAGTATAACAATTTCATTTTAAAAGCATGCTTGAAACATAAGAATCGTATATCTTCAATAACTGGATGATAGTTACGAAGTACTATCAATAACTTAAAATAGCGTTTCTTTTCCTTCAAAACATTTTACAATAACAATATTCATCAATTCTGGTTCAAGACGTGAACGACTTATAGTTTCTTTGAAAAGGAAAACCCGACACGAAATTCGTAAGTTCGACATATCTTACGAGCACTTCTAGGTTGTAACAACCCGATATTTTCTATTTAATTAAATAGGAAATTTTGCGTATAATTTTTTTTTTATTTTAAGGATGAGGATTTGTACAAGATAATGTGTATGTAATTATGTAATAAATAAAAATATATTTATTACATGAATGTTTTACAAATAATTTTATTTTAGAATTATTGATTATTATAAAGTATACTCTTATAATAATTAATTTTACAATGAAAATATTTTTATTAATTATTTTCTATGAAAACATGATTATTATATTATTTAAATAATATATGAAATGATTATAGAATGATTATAATAATTATTTTATTATATGAATTTATTTCGGATTAATTAAGTTATTTATTTTAACTTAATTATTAATGTTATATATGATGATAAATCGATATGGAATTCAAACCCTAATTTTGGATTTAGATCAAGGAATGAGAATATTAATATAATATTATTTTAATTCGGTGCTATGAATATGTACAACATATGTGTACAATGATAATGGTTGTCAATTATGATACAGTATTACAAAACTCTAGTACTATTTTAATAAACCCTAATTCAATAGTCAAATAAGACTGTAAGATTTCAAGTAATTACGTTATGTTATGAATGTCACGTGTTATGTGGTATATGATTTGTATTGTCGGTTTTAACGCTAATTATGGAAAAACCCTAGTTAGTAATTTAAAAACCCTAATACTAGAAACCCTAATTATTTAGAACCCTAATTAATATTTATGGACTCTAATTGATTAGAAACCCTAATTCGAAAGTCAATTACGAATTTAAAGAATTTGTTAAGTCATTTTGTAGTTATAATACTATGTTAATGTGTCTAATGACAGTTATTATACATTTATATTATAATTAGGAAAAACCTAATTTCTAAATGTTAGAAACCTTAATTAGAAACCCTAATTTAAAACTCACTTTGAGTTCGAAACTGTTATGTAACTGTGTGATTACGATTAAGGTGAAGTGTTATAGAATTTTATATTGATAAGGCAAACCCTAATTAATATTTAGAAATATTAAATTTCTAGAAAATCCTAATATTTATATTAGAAACCCTAATATTTAAAATTAAACCCTAATTGCTAAATTAGCAAAGTTAATAATAATTAGATATATTTAACCCTAATGTTCCTGCATAAATTAATTAGAAAATTAATTTAATTAAGGAAACCCTAATTATAATTTTTAGAAACTAAAATTTTATTTTTGTGCAAACCCTAATTTGATTATGGTAAACCCTAATCGCCAAATTGGGAAGTTTAATGCTAATTAGTGTATCTTAAACCCAATTAGCAATGTACTAAGTAATTAAAAACCTAAATTAATTAAGCAACTATAATTTGTATTTTTTTAAACTAAGAATTTCATTTTTTTTTCAAATTATAAAATCCTAGAAATCCTACAATTTTGTGTTAAACCTAAGGGTTAAACCCTAAGGATTTGTCATTATTACCATAATGCCATTAAATTTTATAATTCAATGACCATTTAGCCCTTGCATTATTAAAGCTATAATGTTAGATTTTGACCTAGGGAGAGTTGTTGGCCAACCCTATGCAAGCCCATGTGACCAATCTCAGAAAAATCTCAGCAAATCAGTAGCACTCCAGCCAAATACATTGCATATAAGTGATATAAATTGATTTGGAGAGAGAAATGTTCATCATTTTGCCTCATTTACTCAACAAGCTCATCCAAGACCCTCTATCTCTAAAACCCACGAAATTATGTAGCAAATCAGTCCGCAAGAATAGCCCCACGAATACCAGTAACAGATCAGGAAACTAGAATCAAATTTTTTCTTAGAAAGGTATTAAACCCTAATTCAAAATCTGTCCAATGATCCTTTGTTAGATGTTATGATTCAGTGTTAAAATATGTTGTTAGTAGTGTACAATGATGATCTGGGTTGCTGGATGTTAGATCCATAACATCTAGAGGCTCGGATTTGACGATCTGCCAAATCTGGAAATTTCATTTTTGATGTCTGACAACCAAATATCAGGCCTTGTAGATCTCTGGTTGTGTTTAGTTTTTGTGTTTTAAGTGTTTAATCTTGTAGTATGTCATGAGATCTATACTCTGGAAGTTGAATCCAGGTCATAGCCTGAACAGAAAGCAAGTTATTCGTGGTCAAATGTCGTTGACCGACCATGACCAGACCATTACTGGGTAACCCAGAAATGGGTTCTCAGTGTCTGACAAGTTATTGAAGACTCTATATCTATCAGGATTTTGGTGTTTTAAGTTCTTTGTTGAATCCATGTTGAAATATGTTATGTACACTTTTGATATATGTTTATAGTACATCTAGATATCAACTACACTGGATTTAGTGACTGGTCAAACTAGCAGGGTCAAGCACAAAAATGGTTTTCTGGGTAACCCAGAAAACCGAAGAACACAGTTTCTGACATGCATTGATATTGATTCTGTTGATGTTTTGTTGATATTTAGTATTATATCTCTTCATTTACATACTTGCTACACACTGCACCCTTTATATCACACAAACATTACATGTTTTACAAGTTATAGAAGCCCAAAAGTGGACAGTCGAACTGTTCTTCATTTCTGGGTAACCCAGAAATGAAGAACATGTCTGACAGTCTCTTTGAAGGCTCGGATCTCGTTCGTTTAATGGTTGTTGATCATGTTTGTTGTTGCATAACGTAGTCCTCCACTAGAACTACAATCTCTGACCAGCAACATGCCCAGAAACACATTACACTATTCTTAATTCACGATCAAAGTAGCTATGTCGTGCACTGCTATGAATGTTCTTGAGAGTTCAAGAACACTTAAGGCGACGGTTTCTGTCGCCAAAGGGCTTTAACGACAGACAGTATATATTATTTTTCGAAAATTAATTAATTTAATTAAATAAATAGAAAAAAATAGTTTTAAATTATAAAAATACAAAATAAATTATTAAAAAATATTTTAAGGTCCAAAAATTATATTTTAATTATTTTAAATATATTTCATAAATATTTAATATTTTTGAAATATTAAAAAGTATTTAATTTATTTAATTATAATATTAAATAAATTATTTAAAAATGATTTTAATACATGAAAAATCATTTAAAATTATATTATGGTATAAGAAAATAATTTAAGTTATTTTTGATAACTTTTAATATTTTGTGATGAATTTCATTAATTAATTAATATTAATGATAATTAATTTATTTATTTAATATATTAAATAAATTATGAAAATGGAATTAATGATTTAAAAATTATAGAAAATCATTTTAATTGAAATTAATAGTTTAAAAATATTTTAAGTTATAAAATATAACTTTCCATATTTAAAGGTAAATTTTATTAATTATTTACCATTAATGATATTAGAATTATTTATTAATTATATTAAATAAATTAGTTTAAAAATGATTTTAATATTATAAAATCATTTTTAAAATGAAAATAAAGTGTTTAAAGATATTTTAAGTTATAAAATATAACTTTTAATATTTAAAGGATAATTTCATTAATAATTTAATATTAATGATATTAATTTAATAATAAATGATATTAAGTTTATTTAATAATTATATTAAATAAATAGTTTAAAATGGTTTTATCTATTTAAAAATCATTTAAAAGGAAATAAATGAATTAAAAATATTATAAGTTATAATTAATGACTTTTAATATTTTGATAGATAATGCATAATATTTTAATATTAATGATAATTATTTAAAATAATTTTAAATGTTTTAAAAATCATTTAAGGGTAATATTAATACTTTAAAAGTATTTTAAGTTATTGTAAATAACATTGATATTTTGGCAATGGTTTCGTTAATGGTTTAATATTAATTAAATATTAATGATAATAGAATTATTTAATATTTAAATTATTTAATAATGATTTCGGTGTTTGAAAATTCATGATAAATTATAATAAATGTTTAAAAATTATTATAAGTCATTTAAAAATAATATGACTGATACTTCCAGATATTGAACTACAGGATAGAGTCTTAGACTTGATAAATACCCGATAAAGCCGTCGGTACACCGACATGTTTCAGAAATTGATCTGTACTTATATAATTTGCTTATATATGTGTTTATTTGTGATTCAATGGTTGTTAAACATATGTGACAATGTGATTAGGTTATGTGCTAACTACAATAAGCAGTGCTATGTGTTATAGTATGTTATTCTAATCAATCAAATGATCTTATTACTGATAGGTTGTGACGCCCCCAAAATTAGGTATACATCACCCATCTTGAGTCGCCAGATACATGGTACATAAATTCAAATACAACTTAATTATACAACCGTCGTGCAAAATACGATAAAACATAATCAAAGAGTTTTAATAAGAATATTGTCATCTAGACAATATCCATACTCAATGGAGTCCTCATTACATTTATTTTAACACTATTTAATATAATAGTGAGGACTACTAATGCTATTATCTGGACCGTCACTCCGTTCCCCGACTAGTCCCGGCTACGTTCTCATTTCCTGAAGAGAACAGTGAAAGAAAGGGTGAGCTCAACTAACCTAGTAATAAATATCATGACTAAGATAATGCAGAATAAATTATCGTTAGCCTTCAACAGTGTTAAACTGATAAAATATAATAACAATCAAGTTTAACTGCAGCGGAACAAGCAATCCATTAGAAGAGTCAAGTAGAGAATAAAATCTACTATCTTATACGATTTAAGTAATGGAATAGACAAGTTATTCCAATGTAATAATAAGCAATTTTAACGGTCAAAGTGAAATTACATGCAACGTGATGTTTTCAATAGAATAATAAAGATTAAATCAGTCCCACGAACGCATTATAAGATATTCCAATGAATAATAATAATAAAGATTTTAACCGGTCCAGTAAAAATGCATGAGACAGGATATTCCAACGTAATAATAATAAAGACCGAATATTAGAAGAATGTCACCAAGTATAGGGTAGTCCGCGTATACTGGTTATTCCAGCAGAATAATAAAGAATGGAATAATAGAAGTTCTCTTCATGGATAAGAAAGAAATAATACTCCCTACGAGTACAACAAATAATATTCCCTACCTTAAAAAAACTGGATATTGGAATAGTGAGGTAGCAGACTTCTCTTCTTCTTTCTCTCTATAATTTCTCTCTATAATAATTGCTCTAAAGCTTTTGTGAATTGGTGAGAAATTAAGGAAGAATGAGCTTCTATTTATAGGAAAATATAGTTTCGATAATTGCACGTTTTGGGGCTCGAAATATTACAGTATAATACCTTCCTCTTTTTCTTCATTTTTAACTTAGTCCTACAAGTATTATCAAACTTACACCAACTCCCCTAATAGTAAATAATGTGAATCAATAGTAAATAATGTGACTCAATTGTTCTAATCATGTGATAAAAACAATTATAGTATAGTACCTCCATCTATACCTCCATTTTTAACTTAGTCATGCAAGTATTATCAATTTTGTACCAACTCCCCTAACAGTACAAGAATGTGATTCAATAGTACACACATGTGAATAAATAGTTATATAAGCATGTGAATTAGTAGCAATTAATTGCTCATTTATCTGATAAATTAGCCGATTTATCAATATAACCCTCAGACATCAATTATCATCGGAATAGATTTCGATTTTCACTAACACAAACAATTCCAACATAATGAAACTATTTTTATCAACAATATAAATTTTGAAATTTTGAAGTTTGACTTTTCCTGAAAAAGTCAACTATTGACTTTTTGACCAAATAGTGAATCCCGAAAATTTTTGTGTTTATAGACTATTTTTACTAATTTCATCGTTCCAGACTCAAATATCACGTCCGCGTCTCCAAATTCAACTCCAAACACAACTTCAATTTTAATAACATTCATCATTAATATTATAACTCACAATATTTAACAACCAGGTCGTTCCCAGGAAATATGGGGCTTTCCGATAAGGATTTCTCTTTATAAGCGCGCAATTAGGTGACCAAACCTCTCCATGACAGAACTTCTAGACATTGTCAATATTGCAAATAATAATATGAATAACTTTGTCGTCTCAATCATTGATTTAATAATATATCATATTATGCAGATGATACTGTAACAATAATTGAATCAATAATATGAGAGATATGATGCGAAGAATTCTTCGTGAGCAATAATTGAATATAACCGAGTGACTTCTTACGTAAGCATTAATAATCAATAATCATGTGTGCTATTATGCAACCACGCCATTCATCGTACTTTTACTACCGGTAGTTTAACAAATTGAATCGGTAACACTTTCGCCGTTATTTTTATAAAAAGATAATTATGTCGTTTTCTAACTACGACAATACTTCAGTTGTGGGGTCTACCAATGATTGTACCGTCGTACGGATATTCCCTGACAAAAAGAATATTCCCCGACCAATCAAATATTATACAGCAACTTGCATACTTTTCAAAATTTATAAATACTACCCACAACTATAACATTATCTCAAATCCACACCATAATATTCAAAAAACTATTTCGAGAAAATTAAATCTTTATTCATAAAATCTGGGGTCTCACATAGGTGTTATATAAAGATAGAACTAAATTCTGAAATCAGAAAACAAATAGCATCGTGCAAGTATCTTACCTTTCCATTTCCTTTATGCAATGGATATGAGTAAGAAGTTTCAGAATTATATTATTAGTATGCTATATTATTAACCCTATTGTGATATATTCTATATCCGATCATTGTTTATCAACATGTTCGTATATGGTAATTCAGATATATATATTTTGTTCGTTAATTTCTAAAATATGGTTACACAAGTGTCCCCACTTGGAAAATCATTGTAGTTAAACACATGTTGATATATATATATATATATATATATATATATATATATATATATATATATAAGCCGCCTAAGCTATTTGATCACTAGACATAAATTTGAAATGTCGTTGAATATGATAAAACCTTTTTGTATCCAATCAAATTGTTTTGGTTGGATTCCGGTCTAAATATGAACTTCCGATCACGGAAAACTTTTATCTTGAAGTGACAGAGTGAACGATCCTATCGTTCTTGTAATGTAGTATTGATCAATACACGGTCCATGGGATGTACACCCTCGTGCCCGTAAGCTATGACGGTTTGCAGATGAAGTTCTGCTAAACCTTATCAAAAATTAAAAATAAAGTTCATAGTATGTCGACTAACCTATATATATAGTCTATACGTAGTTTCAAAAAATTTGAGATATAATTGTTATGTTATTATTATCAGTTCAGTTTACTTCACAACTATAAATTCGTTGTAGATGTGATGTACAAAGAAAACATTTATTTTTTTCAGCTAATTATATTTATAATTGTTATTACTTGCTGGGCACCCAAATGCACATTCTTGCTTTAAATTAAATATTTTCAGCTAGGCATGATCAACTCGAAGGTTTAGACAAGAACAAGGGAAAAGGAAAGCAAACAGAACATGTTTAATGGTATCTTTTGTAATAGTTAGACAATATATAGACAATGATATGTATTATATATCATGTAAAGAATTATAGTAAAGGTTGCGTAATTGGGATTAGACTCTGATAAATGTAAGTTAAGTTGGATTTTTATATTATTGTTATTATTATTAGTATTATTCCGCTCATAGAAACGGTATCGTAAAGCACCGAGTTCGGGTTTCAAGTACCCGAGTTTGGGGTCTTTACAAGTTGGTATCAGAGCTATAGGGTTAGAAACCTTAGGTGGGTTAGACCTTAGGCTATAACCTTAGAACAGAGGGAAACGTTGAAAATATAAAACTCATATAGAGTTTATAAGGAGATAAATTGAATAAATTCATCGTCAGATTAAATAAAAGATAACTTGTATAAAACAATTATTTGTTGTGTGTATATATTAGTTGATAATTAGGTTAACTTAGTTGTGTAGATGTTAGATAGAAAAGAATTAGAATTTTGTGTAGATGAGAGATATGATGCAGCAATTACTGTAGCAATAATTGAGTATAACTGAGTGACTTCTTACGTAAGCATCAATAATCAATACTGTGTGCTACTATGCAACCACAGCGATATTCTTGTACTTTTACTACTAGGGTAGTTTAACGGTTTTAACGGTAACACTTTATCCGTTATTTTTATAAAAGATAATTACATGCGTTTTAACTACGACAATACTTCCGTTAGGGTCCACTAATGATCGTATCATTGCATCGTGATATATTCCCGATAAAAAGAATATTCCCAGACCAATCAAATATTATACAACAACTTGCATACTTTTCAAAATTTATAAATACCTGTATAACATTATCTCAAATCCACACCATAATATTCAAAAAAATATTTTGAGAAAATTAAATCTTTATTCATAAAATCTGGGGTCTCACAATCTCCCCTCCTTATAAAATTTCGCCCTCGAAATTTATGTACGTACCTGGTATGCCGAAGAGGTGAGGATACCTTGATTTCATTTCAGATTCTAATTCTTGAGGTATAACCTTTGAGTGTTGAATACGATCCTTCTTATCCAAGATTTTAACACGTATCTCCTCAAACGTTAAATCAGTCGTTATCTCGTCCGGTTCTAAATTAATAATGTGGTTCGGGTCGTCCACATATTTACATAACGTCGATACGTAAAAAAAAAACTTTATGAACATACGACATACTTGGCGGTAAAACGAGTCTATAAGTCACAGTTCCTACTCGATCGAGGATTTCAAATGGGTCAATTAAATCAAGGGTTGAGATTTCTTCTCTTCATCGATTCTTGCTTCTAGAATAACGCCCTCTTGAACCTTCTTCATTCATCAGCTCTGAGTATATAGCTTGAGCGGCTTTAACTTTATCGATTAAAGTCAATTCTAATCGTATATTCGTTATCTTCACTTGGGTTCCTAGATTCTTTAATTCTATCTTCATTATTTGTAAGTCGTACGAAATGGGTCTTTGTGTTAACAACATCGCACTCGTAAACGCATACGATCTTCTACTCAATGCGTCAGCTACCACGTTCGCTTTCCCACGATGGTATTGAATGGTACGATCGTAATCTTCAACAGCTCGAGCCAATGTCTTTGGCGCATGTTACGTTTGTTTTAAGTAAAGAAATATTTGAGGGTTTTAGAAATGGGTTTTGTACTGGGGTCAATACAAAATTTGATTTCACGCTCTAGGGTAGTCTAAGAAGTCTTCAAGAATACGTTAGGAAATCTATTAACAATAGAAATGTCATTCAAAACTGTGACTCTCATCCAAGACTTGGATAGTACGTCACATTGATACCTATCAACTTGCCATCGTCATTCACGATATCATCTACAGAAAGTCTGGCTTCGGTGCATTCCACACAAGGAAGTCAACAACGAAAGGCTCGGGGCTCTTTACTTATGGCTTGATATGATAGTGATTGACTTTAGTGGTTTGGTTGCTCGAATTCGCATAACAGGTTGGTTAGGAATATGAAAGCTAACAACCTTACGAAAAGCATTATGAGTAGTTAACCAATCGATTCCTAAAATCACACCAAAGGCAAGTATTTTCAAAGAGATAAGATTGACAGGTAACGTGAAAGTGTCGATTTGAATCAACAAGATTTATAAACAGTGGAGGTAACGAAGGCTTCTACGAACGAAGTTTCAACCAATAAGTCAAAGTCTAACTTCTCTGGGGTTAAATTTAAACGTTGAGCGTAAGCAAGAGAGATAAAAGAATGGGTAGAACCGGTATCTAATAAGGTATAGACTTTGCAAGAATTTATGATTAACTTACCCGGGATAATTTCGTTCTGGTTCCTCGATAAACGCTCTCACTTATACTACCGACTTTATTTTGTCCGTATTCGCTTTTCATGCCACTGTTCCAGCTGGTCTTGACTTCACTATACGACAAAATCGAGCTAAATGACATTCTCTTCTTGAAATTTCCACTTCTATTATCTTGGCCATGATTACCACCGAAGTGGTTACCATTCTTGGCATGATAATTTCCCCCACAATGGTCATCATTATTCCGATGGTCGTCGCCACCGGTATGATTATTATCGTGTTGTTGGTCGTTACCTTTTGGTTGAGCTGACTCAACGGTCTCATGTGCTTCATTGCTTATCTCAACATTTTCAGATGCCATTTTCAAATACTGCCACAAAACAAGGGTTAATTAACATATCACATATTATCCCTATACTATGACCAACCAATTAAATGCCAAATAAACTTAGGTAGGTCATACTAGCGAAGGAATTCCTCGTCTCTCCTCTTCTAGTTCTATTCTCACATCTTAGCTAGGGATCATATCCCTAAGCTTTGATACCAACTGTGACGCCCCCAAAATTAGGTATACATCACCCATCTTGAGTCGCCAGATACATGGTACATAAATTCAAATACAACTTAATTATACAACAGTCGTGCAAAATACGACAAAACATACTGTAAGAGTTTTAATAAGAATATTGTCATCTAGACAATATCCATACTCAATGGAGTCCTCATTACATTTATTGTAACACTATTTAATAGAATAGTGAGGACTACTAATGCTATAATCTGGACCGTCACTCCCTTCCCTGATTAGTCCCGGCTACGTTCACATTTCCTGAAGAGAACAGTGAAAGAAAGGGTGAGCTCAACTAGCCCAGTAAGAAATATTATGACTAAGATAATGCAGAATAAATTATCGTTAGCCTTCAACAGTGTTAAACTAATAAAATATAATAACTATCAAGTTTAACTGTAGCGGAACAAGCAATCCATTAGAAGAGTCATGTAGAGAATAAAATCTACTATCTTTTATGATTTAAAAGGTTTTTCATCACTTTTATCGCTAAGACTCAGCTCAATAAATAATCCACATCATCAAATCATCCCTGCACTACAGGCCAAGGATATTCTTTAGTATCACGACCAAGAATTATCCTTGCACTATGGGCCAAAGATAATTGTGTTTTCATCAACGGTCCTGATCATGCCATAAAACAATTCATCTTTGCACCCTTGGCCGAAGAGAATCCATAGCCATAATCATACCAAAAACTGTCCATCAATGCACTACGGGCCAATGAGGACTTTTTCCACATCATTTGTAACATTACGGTCATGATTATACCGAATAATCCCTGGTCATAATTATACCAAGTCCATCTATGCACTACAGGCCACAGATGACTTTGAACATAAAAAAAACATGAGGATGATGACAATGACATAATAATTCAATAAAACAAGTTCAAGAATTAATTTATCTAGGAACCAATAACGTCTAAATTGTCAACATGATACTGATTTGTAGAGTAAAATTCAAGAATGCTCAGAAGAATATTTCCATGAAAGATACTGGATGAAGTGCAAATATCAAGGATATTCCATTAATTTCATGGAGTATAGAAGTCAGAGTTTTAACCAACTGAGTATAATAAAGAATGGAATAACAGAAGAAATCACCATGCATGCGGTATTTATGACGAGGTTATTCCAACAGAATAATAAATAACTGAACCAAAGTCAAAGTAAATTTAAGACCGACATGATGTTCCAACAGAATAATAAAGACGGAACCAGGTCCGGCGTAAACGCACAAACAGGATATTGCAACAGAATAATAATAATAAAGACGGAACCAGGTCCGTCGTAAAGCGCATAAACAGGATATTCCAACAGAATAATAATAAAGACGGAATATTAGAAGAATGTCACCAAGTATAGGGTAGTCCGCGTATACTGGTTATTCCAGCAGAATAATAAAGAATGGAATAATAGAAGTTCTCTTCATGGATAAGAATGAAATAATACTCCCTATGAGTACAACAAATAATATTCCCTACCTTAAAAAAAACTGGATACTAGAATAGTGAGGTAGCAGACTTCTCTTCTTCTTTCTCTTTATAATTTCTCTCTATAATAATTGCTCTAAAGCTTTTGTTAATTGGTGAGAAATGAAGGAAGAATGAGCTTCTATTTATAGGAAAATATATTTTCGATAATTGCACGTTTTGGGGCTCGAAATATTACAATGATAAAACCTTCCTCTTTTTCTTCATTTTAATTTAGTCCTGCAAGTATTATCAAACTTGCACCAACTCCCTAATAGTAAATAATGTGAATCAATAGTAAATCATGTGACTCAATAGTTCTAATCATGTGATAAAAACAATTACAATTATAGTACCTCCATCTATACCTCTATTTTTAACTTAGTCATGAAAGTATTATCAATTTTGCACCAACTCCCTAATAGTACAAGAATGTGATTCAATAGTACACACATGTGAACAAATAGTTATATAAGCATGTGAATTAGTAGCAATTAATTGCTCATTTATCCGATATAAATTACCCGATTTATCAATATAACCCCAGCACATCAATTATCATCTAATAGATGTCGATTTTCACTAACACAAACAATTCCAACATAATGAAACTATTTTTATCAACAATATAAATTTTGAAATTTGAAGTTTGACTTTTCCTAAAAAGTCAACTGTTGACTTTTTGACCAAATAGTGAATCCCAAAAAATTTTGTGTTTATAGAATATTTTTACTAATTTCATCGTTCCGGACTCAAATATCACGTTCGCGTCACCAAATTCAACTCCGAACACAACTTCAATTTTAATAACATTCATCATTAATATTATAACTAACAATATTTAACAACCAAGTCGTTCCCAGGAAAGAGGGGGCTTTCCGATAAGGATTTCTCTTTATTGGCGCGTAATTAGGTGACCAAACCTCTCCTTGACAGAACTTCTAGACATTGTTAATATTGCAAATAATAATATGAATAACTTTTCCGTCTCAATCGTTAATTTAATAATATATCATATTATGCAGATGATACTGTAACAATAATTGAATCAATAATATGAGAGATATGATGCAGCAATTACTGTAGCAATAATTGAATATAACTGAGTGACTTCTTACGTAAGCATTAATAATCAATCTTGTGTGCTATTATGCAACCACGCCAGACATTCATTGTACTTTTACTAAAGGGTAGTTTAACGGTTTGAGCAGTAACACTTTCGTAGTTATTTTTATAAAAGATAATTATGTGGTTTTCTAACTACGACAATACTTACATTGTGGGGTCTACTAATGATTGTATCAGTAATACGGATATTCCCCACAAAAAAAGAATATTCCCAGACCAATCAAATATTATACAACAACTCAGCATACTTTTCAAAATTTATAAATACTACCCACAACTATAACATTATCTCAAATCCACACCATAATATTCAAAAACTATTTCGAGAAAATTAAATCTTTATTCATAAAATCTGGGGGTCTCACATAGGTGTTATATAAAGATAGAACTAAGTTCTGAATCGTAAAATGGTAAGATCGTGCAAGTATCTTACCTTTGCATTTCCTTTATCTGATGGATATGAGTAAGAAGTTTCGTAATTATATTATTAGTATGCTATATTATTAACCCTATTGTGATATATTCTATATCCGATCATTGTTTATCAACATGTTCGTATATGGTAATTCGATATATATATTTTGTTCGTTAATTTCTAAAATATGGTTACACAAGTGTCCCCACTTGGAAAATCATTGTAGTTAAACACATGTTGATATATATATATATATATATATATATATATATATATATATATATATAAGCCGTCTAAGCTATTTGATCAGCTAGACATAAATTTCGAAATGTCGTTGAATATGATAAAAACCTTTTTGTATCCAATCAAATTGTTTTGGTTCGGATTCCAGTCTAAGTATGAACTTCCCGATCACGGGAAAACTTTTATGCGCCCAAGGCGGACAGAGTGAACGATCCTATCGTTCTTGTAATGTAGTATTGATCAATACACGGTCCATGGGATGTACACCCTCGTGCCCGTAAGCTATGACGGTTTGCAGATGAAGTTCTGCTAAACCTTATCAAAAATTAAAAATAAAGTTCATAGTATGTCGACTAACCTATATATATAGTCTATACGTAGTTTCAAAAAATTTGAGATATAATTGTTATGTTATTATTATCAGTTCAGTTTACTTCACAACTATAAATTCGTTGTAGATGTGATGTACAAAGAAAACATTTATTTTTTTCAGCTAATTATATTTATAATTGTTATTACTTGCTGGGCACCCAAATGCACATTCTTGCTTTAAATTAAATATTTTCAAATTAGTATGATCAACTCGAAGGTTTAGAAGCAAGAACAAGGAAAAGGAAAGCAAATGAACATGTTTAATGGTATCTTTTGTAATAGTTAGACAATATATGTACAATGATATGTATTATATATCATGTAAAGAATTATAGTAAATGTTGCGTAATTGGGATTAGACTACGATAAATGTAAGTTAAGTTGGATTTTATATTATTGTTATTATTATTAGTATTATTTCGCTTTCATAGAAATCGGTATCGTAAAACCTTACCGAGTTCGGTTTCAAGTACCCGAGTTTGGGGTCTTTACAAGTTGGTATCAGAGCTATAGGGTTAGAAACCTTAGGTGGGTTAGACCTTAGGCTATAACCTTAGAACAGAGGGAAACGTTGAAAATATAAAACTCATATAGAGTTTATAAGGAGATAAATTGAATAAATTCATCGTCAGATTAAATAAAAGATAACTTGTATAAAACAATTATTTGTTGTGTGTATATATTAGTTGATAATTAGGTTAACTTAGTTGTGTAGATGTTAGATAGAAAAGAATTAGAATACCCTCAGATCGTAAAGAAGAAGTCAACCTCCATAATCCAACCAATATCGAAGCCAATAGCTGAAATAGAGGCTCACAATGAAAGCCACCTCAATGAGGTGGTTATTTTGAAAAGTATAGTACCGGACCCTGAAACGATAGTATGACTGATAGGTAAAGTATAGTTAAAGAATATGTGGTCAATGTCGAGTTCTTAAACTCATATGTTTGTGGTGAGTTCTTAAACTCATAATGTATGGTAAGTTGGACGAACTAGGTGTAGTTAGGTGTGAACGGATTATTGAGGATAATGGGAATAGACAGATTTCTAAGCAATTAATCCTTAGTGGAGGCGTAAGAAATAAGTAGTATTAGTATTACTTGAATATGTATGATTCTATGTTAGGTATATGATAGGTATGTTTGTATAAGGTAATATTTTTCAAATTTTGTATAAGTTGTGGCAGCGATTCCCGACTTTTGAGTCACAAAGGGATAGCGGATGTTTAAAGCAATATGTGCTATGGTATGTCAAGTGATATAAGTATGAATTTATAGGGAATTAATGTAATAAGTTGGTATAAAGATAGTAGTTAATTATATGAGTACTGATTAATGTAGAAAACCAAAATTTCAAAATCTAATATTTTGAGTACATGATTATTAGAATAGAAAGTTTTGTGTTATATGATTATACGTATACGATAAGGCTTAGAATAAAGGATAAATTGTGATAATGCCGCCAAGGAGACGGAAACAAAATACACGGACATAAGAACTTGTCAACAAAGCTAGAAGACAACCAGAACCGATACAGAATTTTGTGAATATGGATGATCAAGCTATGCAGAACGGAATACCAGTCGCGGGAAGATCATTTAGATAATCGATAGACGAACGTTATAGACTTCAAGGCATACATACTGCCAGGAATTAGAGGATCAACTGACCCTGTAGCAATGTTTATGATAGCTAGGATAAAGAAGGGGCAAAAGATAGTGTTGTCACCTATACGATAAAAGGAAAGGAGATAAAGGGAAAGTCTGTGTGTTTTAAGTGTGCATCAATGGAGTATAAGGTGGAAGACTGTCCAAGAAGAAGAATGAAGTCAAGGAATGTGAATACGGGAAAAAGGCAGCAGGACATTGGCGACAACGGGACCAACATCAACAAACAAACTAACGAAATCGACCGTAAGCGTCCTTAACATGACCGTTCAAGAAACTATAGCAGCCGGGGATATGCAATTCCAGGTATTACTCGAACAAATTTTATTTTCTTATATATTATTTTCTTATATATAGTAAATTATTCTATAAATTATTTTGAAGGAGGAATTTGAGTTCTTTTAGAAATCAATTTTTCGTATAAGCAGATAGATAAGCTTTATGCTGAATAGTTAAAGATCAGTTCGATTAATTTTGATCGAGATCTACTCGCGCTGATTGTGTATGCTATGTACCCTGGTATGTATAGGTTTTAAAATGGTGATTCCGGGGACAGAATATTTATAAGGGAGGGTGAATGTAATAACCCGATATTTTCTATGTAATTAAATAGGAAATTTTGCGTATAAATTTTTTTTATTTTAAGGATGAAGATTTGTACAAGATAATGTGTGTATGTAATTATGTAATAAATAAAAATATATTTATTACATGAATGTTTACAAAATAATTTTATTTTAGAATTATTGATTATTATAAAGTATATTCTTATAATAATTAATTTTACAATGAAAATATTTTTATTAATTATTTTCTATGAAAACATGATTATTATATTATTTAAATAATATATGAAATGATTATAATAATTATTTTATTATATGAATTTATTTTGGATTAATTAAGTTATTTATTTTTAACTTAATTATTAATTTTATATATGATGATAAATCGATATGGAAATCAAACCCTAATTTTGGATTTAGATTAAGGAATGAGAATATTAATATAATATTATTTTAATTGAGATTATATGAATATGTACAACATATATGTACAATGATAATGGTTGTCAATTATGATACAGTATTACAAAACTCTAGTATTATTTTAATAAACCCTAATTCGATAGTCAAATAAGACTATAAGATTTCAAGTAATTACGTTATGTTATGAATGTCATGTGTTATTTGGTATATGATTTGTATTATCGGTTTTAACGCTAATTATGGAAAAACCCTAGTTAGTAATTTAAAAACCCTAATACTAGAAACCCTAATTATTTTGAACCCTAATTAATATTTATGGACTCTAATTGATTAGAAACCCTAATTCGAAAGTCAATTACGACTTTAAAGAATTTGTTAAGTCATTTTGTAGTTATAATACTATGTTGTGTCTAATGACAGTTATTATACATTTATATTATAATTAGGAAAAACCTAATTTCTAAACATAAAAACCCTAATTTCTAAATGTTAGAAACCTTAATTAGAAACCCTAATTTAAAACTCACCTTGAGTTCGAAACTGCTATGTAACTGTGTGATTTCGATTAAGGTGAAGTGTTATAGAATTTTATATTGATTAGGTAAACCCTAATTAATATTTAGAAATAATAAATTTCTAGAAAATCTTAATATTTATATTAGAAACCCTAATATTTAAAATTAAACCCTAATTGTTAAATTAGCAAAGTTAATAATAATTAGATATATTAAACCCTAATGTTCCTATATAAATTAATTAGAAAATTAATTTAATTAAGGAAACCCTAATTATAATTTTTAGAAACTAAAATTTTATTTTTGTGCAAACCCTAATTTGATTATGGTAAACCCTAATCGCCAAATTGGGAAGTTTAATGCTAATTAGTGTATCTTAAACCTAATTAGCAATGTACTAAGTAATTAAAAACCTAAATTAATTAAGAAACTATAATTTGTATTTTTTTAAACTAAGAAATCCAACAATTTTGTGTTAAACCTTAAGGGTTAAACCCTAAGGATTTGTCACGATTACCATAATGCCATTAAATTTTAAGCCAATGACCATTTTGCCCTTGCATTATTAAAGCTATAATGTTAGATTTTGATCTAGGGAGAGTTGTTGGCCAACCCTATGCAAGCCCATGTGACCAATCTCAGAAAAATCTAAGCAAATCAGCAGCACTCCAGCCAAATACATTGTATACAAGTGATATAAATTGATTTGGAGAGTTTGCCTCATTTACTCACCAAGCTCATCCAAGACCCTCTGTGACGCCCCCAAAATAGGTATACACAACACCCATTCTGAGTCGCCAAATACATGGTACAGAAACAACTAAAACTTTATTATTACAACAGTAAAACTGTGAGTTTGAATACAAATATTATCTTCTAGACAATATCTATACTCAAATAAATCCTCATCACATTATTGATTCATTATTTTACAAAAATGGTGAGGACTACTAAACAACTCTCTCTAGAATCTTCATTCCATACCCCGACTAGTACTCGCTACATTCTCGCCTCCCCGAGAAGAAAATGGAACAACAAGGAAAAGGGTGAGCTCAACTAGCCCAAGAAAGAATATTATGACTAAGATAATATATAACAAATTATCGTTAGTCTTCAACAGGAAAAATACGATAGAATACAATAGACAACAAGTTTCGGATCAATATTCGCAGCGGAAATAATAATTCATAGAAGAGTTACGTAGAGAATGAAATCTACTATAATCTATGAATTTAATACCATCATCAATATTTTATCCTCAACATCAATCAATATGCATCTGGAATCAAATATTCATCTTTGCACTACAGGCCAAAGATATTCATCAGTTGGTCATGTTCATTTAAACACCTGATCATCTTTGCACTACAGGCCAAAGATATTCTTCAGAAATCATTCATCTTTGCACTATAGGCCAAAGATATTCTTAAGAAATCATTCATCTTTGCACTACAGGCCAAAGATATTCCATAATATCATCATTTAAGACTGAGGATGATGAAAAAATATTTTTTTAAAGAAACGAATCCAGTGAAACAAAATGACAAGGATTAAGGATTAAGGATTCGTACTTGGTTTTATCCACGTCCAAAAATACCTCAAAAAATAATCATAGTGGTGTAAAATTCAAGAATGATCAAAACATGGATACAATCGAGCTAGTATCCGAATAGATGTTTTGACGAAAAGAAGAAATTTTATTTTTCGGTGAATAGTACCGTATACGTGAATAGTGTCGTATACGTGAATAGTGCCGTATACGTGAATAGTAACTCCGACACCAAAAGATAGAAATTCCACAAAAACATCTTCACGCTTCATGAATAGTACTCGTGAATAGTAACTCGTGAATAATAACTCATGAATAGTAACTCGTGAATAGTAACTCATGAATAGTAACCCATGAATAGTAATCCCGACATGAAAAAGTTCCAAATTTGATAAAACTTCAGATCAACATTTCAAAGATAATGATATTGAAGAAATAATATCATTACTGAAAAAAAATAATATCCCTTACCTTGAAAGATCAAGATTTCTAGCTAGAATCTAGAATTATAGTCTTTGAAGGAACTTGCAACATCCTAGCAATACTCAAAGTATACTCAAAATACTCACAAGAATACGCTCAAAATATCGAGAGAGAAATAGAGAAAAACTTCAGGTTTACGTGTGATTTTCAATTCTAACCTAAGCACCTATTTATAGGAAAATGCTTAGAACACCAAAGCGAAAAAAATTTAATATAATATTAATATAATTATACAAATTTTCTTAGCCCACCTTTTGGTCAAAACACCAGCCACACATGTTAATGATGTCCAAAAAATACAAAAAACGTTTTTCTTAACAAAAATAATTTAAACTCCCAAAATCAATTATTTGAGCTTCGAACTTCAATAATTCATAATAAATAGCCCTTTCATCAGAAAATTCGAATCTCATGAGTTTTTATAGGAAATTCAATTCTCTACAACTTTGCGAAGAAAGTTTTTCCAAATTCCAAACAAAAATCGACCGAAATCCACAAACGGGCGATTTTACAAGCTATAATCAAATTTCGGTCAATAATTGTGTCCACCAACACACAAAACATGTGTTAAACATTTAATGCCACAAAATACTCTTCCTCCTCATATACTCATATATCCCACATTCATTGTAAAAATATCACCGTTAATATATTATTAAAATAATATATTTAAATGAATTATTTTATCAGAAAAAGATAAAATATTAATTTTCAACAATTGTCATTTTAAAATTTTCTCCATCTATATCCACATAAAATCAATATTTTCCTCATCATATAAATCAATAATTAATTATTCACAAATAATATTACAGAGTCACAATATTGACAACCGTGCGGTTCAGAAAGAGGGGCTTTCCAATAAGAATTTCTTCTTCTTTGGTAGCAATTGAGATGACCAAACCTCTCCTTATGTAACTTTCTAGACATTGCCAATAATGTTATCTAATAATATTATTCGGATAATATGAATTATTGCTTCGATAATGAAAGATACTGTATGTAATGACAATTATCAAAACAACAAAGAATATAAAATATCAACACAAAGAATTATTAACTCAATAAAATATCGAATAATGAATTATCGTAACCATTATTGAGTAGTGCCTTCTTCACGTAAGAATCAATAATTGGTGCAATACCGCAGTGCTACCTTGCTCAACAACGCGTATTAGTGTGTTTTAACCACCGGGTATTCCAACAAGATATAATTAATAACTAACTACGCCGTTATTTAAAAACAACTTATATTTGTCGTTTTTTTTCATCCAATCGCTTTCATGGGGCCCACACATGGTTTAGCTACTGTCGTCGAATATTCCCCGACAAGATCTTAATATTCCACGACCAAACGAATATTCCCCGACAACAATGAATATTTTATAACCACTTGCTTATTTTGAAATATTTGCGTATTTAACCCTTAACTATCCACATTAATCAAATCAACCCTTACTATTTCAAAATAAAGGAAATTCCTTTTTATTTAAAAATTTCGGGGTCTTACAACCTCCCCTCCTTATGAAATTTCGTCCTCGAAATTGACGTCGCATTCTGGTGTTTTGAAAAGGTGAGGATACCTCGCTTTCATTTTCGTTTTCAATTCCCAGGTCATTTCCTCTATAGCATGATTCCTCCACAAAACTTTAACTTGTGGTATGACCTTTGCGCGTAGGACATGCTCCTTCCTATCCAAAATCTTGACAGGTACCTCCTCATACGTTAAGTCTTCGGCTATCTCGTCCTGTTTCTAACTCAATAACGTGGTTCGGTCTTTCACATATTTACGAAGTACGAGATATGTGAAACACATTATGAACACGAGACATACTCGAGGTAACGCAAGTCTATAGGCTACATTTCCTTTCCTTTCGGTCAAGAATTTGAAATGGACCGATAAATCGTGGATTGAGCTTTCCTCTCTTCCCAAATCTTGTAACTCCCTTCCATGGAGAAACTCGCAACAATACATGATCCCCTACACTAAATTCCACGTCCTTTCGATGAAGATTCGCATAACTCTTTTGTCGATCTTGTGGTTGCTTTTGTATACGTTGTCGAATCATTAGTCATACGTATTAACTTTCGGGTCCCAACAATGTTGCTTCACCCACCTCATCCCAACATATTGGAGAACGACATTTTGTCCATATAATGCTTCAATGGAACCATGCCTATATTTGTTTAATAACTATTGTTGTATGAGAATTCCACCAATGGCAAGTACTTATCCCAACTTCCTTTGAAATCTAGGACACGTAGTTTTAATATATCTTCAAGAGTTTGAGTAGTCCTTTCTCGATTGCCCATCCGCTTTGAGGATGGTATGCCAAACCAGAATCGTAAATTGCGTGCCCATAGCTTTCTACAAACTAACCCAAAACTATGGATACTTGGCATGCCATGCAATCTCACAATCTCATTTACGTATATACGAGAAAGACGCTCAAGGAATAAGTCTCTCAGATCGATAAGAAATGAGTAGACTTGGTTAATCTATCAACAATAACCCAAATCGCATCTATGCCTTGAGAAACCTTGGGAAGATTAGTAACGAAAATCCATAGTAATGTGTTCCCACTTCCATTCGGGAATCTCAAGTGGTTGCAATCGGACCCTTTAGGTACAAGATGCTCGCCTTTACACGCGTTAAGTTAAACACATCGAGATAAACTACGCGATCTCTCTCTCATATTGCTCCACCAAAATGTATGTTGAAGATCATAATACATTTTGGTACTCCCAGGATGGATTGCAAATGGCGTATTGTGTGCCTCCATCATAATCTTGTACTTCAAATCAGAGTCGTTAGGAACACAAAGTCTAGAGTGGACTCAAGTATTCCTTCTTCATCAATTCTCGCCCAAAATAGCTCCTTCTTGTACTTTCTTCTTCATACGCGATCACTCCGGCCTGGTGGCTTGAGCAACCTTAACTTTTTCTATTAAAGTTGGCTCTATCGATATACTTGACATCATCGCACTTTCCTCAAGATATAATCTTCTACTCATCGCGTACACCTACCACGTTCGCTTTTCCAGGATGGCATGATCAGAACATGTGTTGAAATGAGTCTCCTCTTGAGTTCTTCGAAGCTCTTCCCACATTCCTTGCTCCATTCGAATTTTGTATCTCTACGAGTCAGCTAAATTAACGGAATAGCGATTCGAGAATATCCTTCAACGAATCTCCGATAATAACCAACTAAGCCTAGAAAGCTACGATTTCGATTCTCGACTTAGGTTGCTCTCAATCTGTGACTCATATCCCAATCTTGGATAAGCACGTCACAATGACACCTATCGCTTTACTATCGCATCTAATATGACGCCCCTACAGAGAGTTCTCGCTTAGGTGAATTCCACAAAGGAAGTCACAAGATAAAGGCTCGGTACCAAATTCTATAGTTGAATTTTTAACTCAAGTTCAATAGGAGCCATTCGATATGAGATTTTAGAAATGAGTTTTGTACCGGTTCAAAGTCGATACAAAATTTAATATCGCTTTGGGAGTAAGCCAAGAAATTCTTCGAAAATACGCCGAAAAAAAATCAATAACAACAGAATATTATTCAAATCGACGTGTCTTTATTCAAATCCATAACATGGACTAAGAAAATTTGACATCCGTAATAAACGAATGACTTCATGGCTTGATATGAAAATGTTTGACTACAATGGTTTGATTGCTTGAATTGAATAACAGTTGCTTAGGAATATGAAAACTAACAACCTTACGAAAATAATCAATTTCGGCATGATGAGTAGTTAACCTTAAAATCACATCAAAACAAATATCTCTATAGAAATAAGGTTAACAGTAATGTGATAGTGCCAACTTTGAATCAAGCAAGATTTATAAACAATGGATGTGATGAAAGTTTCTCCTAACGGAGTTTCCACAGATAGGTCAAAGTCTAATTTCTCCTGAGTCAAGTTTAAACGTTGAGCGCAAGTAAGAGAGATAAAAGAATGGGTAAACCGATATCTAGTAAGGTATATACTTCGCAAGAATTTATAATTGACTAACCTGCGTGCTAACTTCGTTCGTTCCTTGCATTTTGACCGGCACGACAAACGCTCTTCCCTAATCGTTGACTTTGACTTTTCCGGGATTTTTTGAGTCACCGTCCCCATTGAACTAGGTTTCGCTATCGTATAATCTCGAAAGCGATATGTCCTTCCTTTCCACAACTATAGCATACCTTAAACTGCTGTGGGCGCTTGGTGATATGTCCTCTTTCCCAAGATTTGTAACATACGACCGGTGGTCGTTCTCCTCCCTTAAAACTAGTTGCTATAAAGTGCCGACGCCTTCACATGGTCGTTGTTGAATCTCCTCTTTTTAAAATCTCCTCCCGACTCGCTTCTTCTATTTTCATGGCCACGATTACCACCGTGGTTACCGCTTTGTCTCAGATTCTTCTTTCTCCGCCGGTTATCGTTATTCGATGATTTGCTATCTTGATATGATCCTGGTTATGGTCCTTCTGGTTGAACGTATTCGTTATCTCGCTTCTAACAACCGAGCCCTCATTGACAACATCTCGAATAGAGAGAAAATTTATGAGAAATGAGATCTTGACGTATGTCGGGTTTCAAACCTCTCGAAACATCCGCGCCATAATTCCTCATTCTCCACCAAATGAGGTGCAAACTCGATAACTCCGCGAACTTCGCCTCGTCTTTGGGACACCGCCATGTTATTCTCGCTCTAGTCTAATAAACTCCACTTCCTTCATACGATTTAATACTTTCGTGGAAGTACTTGTCATTGAACTATTTCAAACGTCTCCCATGACATACGCCGAAGCGCAATTTGGATGGATACGCTTCATGATTCCCACCAAAGTCTGCCTCGCCACGAAACATAAAGGTGGCGAATGGAACTTTCTGTTCCTCCGTGCATCCCAAGACATCGAATATCTTGGTAATTTGTTTTGACCCACGCCTCGCCTTTAATCGGATCCGGCTTTCCCCGCAATTCGTGGTCCCAACTCTTTGAATCGCTTGGTGTGACCACTCGTGAATTGCTATCATTTCCTCCCATATTTTGAACACGAGTCTCCTCGTCCGATTTTGCATGAATCGCAAAAAGCTTCTAAACATCCCTCGCTTCATCATCTCGCTCAAATGGTGTTGTTCACAGGAGGAACATTGCCACTGTTGCACGTTCTCCTCGTTGGTGAGTACAGCGCGTCCACGTTCTCATTTCCATTGTTAATATTCTCAATCGACATTCTCAAATACATGCCATAAAATAAGGGTTAATTAAGGAAATCAATATATCACATAATATCCCTATATACTTGACCAACTAACAAATAAGCTTAGGTAGGACACACTAGCGAAGGATTTACTCGCCTCTCCCTCCTAGTTCTATTCCCCGATCTCCGCCAGAGATCATATCCCTAAGCTCGATACCAATCATGGCGCCCCAAAAATAGGTATACACAACACCCATTCTCGAAGTCGCCAAATACATGGTACGTAAACAACTACAACTTTATTATTACAACAAGAAATCGTGAGTTTGAATACAAATATTATCTTCTAGACAATATCTATACTCAAATAAATCCTCATCACATTATTGATTCATTATTTTACAAAAATGGTGAGGACTACTAAACAACTCTCTCTAGAATCTTCATTCCATACCCCCAGACTAGTACTTTCGCTACATTCTCGCCTCCCGAGAAGAAAAATGGAACAACAAGGAAAAGGGTGAGCTCAACTAGCCCAAGAAAGAATATTATGACTAAGATAATATATAACAAATTATCGTTAGTCTTCAACAGGAAAAATCGATAGAATACAATAGACAACAAGTTTCGGATCAATATTCGCAATGAAATAATAATTCATAGAAGAGTTACGTAGAGAATGAAATCTACTATAATCTATGAATTTAACGATCCATCATCAATATTTTATCCTCAGTAACATCAATCAATATGCATCTGAATCAAATATTCATCTTTGCACTACTGTGCCAAAGATATTCATCATTGTTCATGTTCATTTAAACACTGCTCATCTTTGCACTACAAAGCCAAAGATATTCTTCAGAAATCATTCATCTTTGCACTATAGGCCAAAGATATTCTTAAGAAATCATTCATCTTTGCACTACAAAGCCAAAGATATTCCATAATATCATCATTTAAGACGAGGATGATGAAAAAATATTTTTTTAAAGAAACGAATCCAAAGAAACAAAATGACAAGGATTAAGGATTAAGGATTCGTACTTGGTTTTATCCACGTCCAAAATACCTCAAAAATAATCATAGTGGTGTAAAATTCAAGAATGATCAAAACATGGATACAATCGAGCTAGTATCCGAATAGATGTTTTTAGACGAAAAAGAAGAAATTTTATTTTTCTATGAATAGTACTGTAGTATCGTGAATAGTCTCAGATATCGTGAATAGTCTTGATATACGTGAATAGTAACTCCGACACCAAAAGATAGAAATTTCATAAAAATATCTTCACGCTTCATGAATAGTACTCGTGAATAAGAACTCGTGAATAAGAAACTCATGAATAGTAACTCGTGAATAGTAACTCATGAATAGTAACCCATGAATAGTAACCCCAGAGCATGAAAAAAGTTCCAAATTTGATAAAAACTTCAGATCAACATTTCAAAGATAATGATATTGAAGAAATAATATCATTACTGAAAAAAATAATATCCTTACCTTGAAAGATCGGTGATTTCTACTAGAATAAGGGTATATAAGGTCAAGGAACTTGCACCTCTGCCTAGCAATACTCAAAGTATACTCAAAATACTCACAAGAATACGCTCAAAATATCGAGAGAGAAATAGAGAGAAAACTTCAGTTTCTGGTGTGATTTTCAATTCTAACCTAAGCACCCTATTTATAGGAAAATGCTTAGAACACCAAAGCAGAAAATTTAATATAATATTAATATAATTATACAAATTTTTCTTAGCCCACCTTTTGGTCAAAACACCAGCCACACATGTTAATGATGTCCAAAAAAAATACAAAAAAACGTTTTTCTTAACAAAAATAATTTAAACTCCCAAAAATCAATTATTTCGGAGCTTCGGAACTTCAATAATTCATAATAAATAGCCCTTTCATCAGAAAATTTGAATCTCGCGAGTTTTTATAGGAAATTCAATTCTCTACAACTTTGCAGAAGAAAGTTTTTCCAAATTCCAAACAAAAATCGACCGAAATCCACAAACGGGCGATTTTACAGGCTATAATCAAATTTCGATCAATAATTGTGTCCACCAACACACAAAACATGTGTTAAACATTTAATGCCACAAAATACTCTTCCTCCTCATATACTCATATATCCCACATTCATTGTAAAAATATCACATAGTTAATATATTATTAAAATAATATATTTAAATGAATTATTTTATCGAGAAAAGATAAAATATTAATTTTCAACAATTGTCATTTTAAAAATTTTCTCCATCTATATCCACATAAAATCAATATTTTCCTCATCATATAAATCAATAATTAATTATTCACAAATAATATTACAGTCATCACAATATTGACAACCAAGCAGCCTCTAGAAAGAGGGGCTTTCCAATAAGAATTTCTTCTTCATCGGCCGCAATTAGATTAGATGACCAAACCTCTCCTTAGATGTAAACTTTCTAGACATTGCCAATAATGTTATCTAATAATATTATTCAGATAATATGAATTATTGCTTCGATAATGAAAGATACTTGTAATGACAATTATTGAAACAATGCAATATAAAATATCAACACGTTAATTATTAACTCAATAAAATATCGAATAAAGAATTCACCGTAACCATTATTGAGTAGTGCCTTCTTCACGTAAGAATCAATAATTGGTGCAATACCGCAAAGCTACTCTTGTTCAACAACGCGTATTAGTGTGTTTTTAACCACCGGGTATTCCAACAAGATATTAACTTGCAACAACTACGCTGCTATTTAAAAACAACTTATATTTGTCGTTTTTTTTTCATCCAATCGCTTTCAGTTATGGGGCCCACACATGGTCACATGCCATCGCATTTAATATTCCCCGACAAGCGATTAATATTCCCACGACCAAACGAATATTCCCCGACAACAATGAATATTTTATAACCACTTGCTTATTTTGAAATATTTGCGTATTTAACCCTTAACTATCCACATTAATCAAATCAACCCTTACTATTTCAAAATAAAGGAAATTCCTTTTTATTTAAAAATTTCGGGGTCTTACACCCTCTCTCTCTAAAACCTACGAAATTATGTAGCAAATCAGTCCCCAAGAACAACCCCACGAATACCAGTAACAGATCAGGAAGCTAGAATCAAAAATTTTCTTAGAAAGGTATTAAAACCTAATTCGAAATCTGTCCAATGATCCTTTGTTAGATGTTATGATTCAGTGTTAAAATATGTTGTTAGTAGTCTACAATGATGATCTGGGTTGCTGGATGTTAGATCCATAACATCTAGAGGCTCGGATTTGACGATCTACCAAATCTGGAAATTTTATTTTTGATGTCTGACAACCGAATGTTAGGCCTTGTAGATCTCTGTTTGTGTTTAGTTTTTGTGTTTTAAGTGTTTAATCTTGCAGTATGTCATGAGATCTATACTCTAGAAGTTGAATCTAGGTCATTGCCTGAACAGAAAGCAAGTTATTCTTGGTCAAATTTCGTTGACCGACCATGACCAGACCATTTCTGGGCAACCCATAAATGGGTTCTCAATGTCTGACAAGTTATTGAAGACTCTATATCTGTCAGGATTTTGGTGTTTTAAGTTCTTTGTTGAATCCATGTTGAAATATGTTATGTACCCTTTCGATATATGTTTATAGTGCATCTAGATATCAAATAAACTGGATTTAGTGGCCCAAAACGAAACTAAGCAGGTCAAACACAAAATGGTTTTTCGGGTAACTCGAAAAAAAAGAACACTGATTCGACATGCATTGATATTGATTACGTTGATGTTTTGTTGATATTTAGTATTATATCTCTTCATTTACATACTTGCTACACACTGCACCCTTTATATCACACAAACATTACATGTTTTACAAGTTATAGAAGCCCAAAAGTGGACAGTCGATCTGTTCTTCATTTCTGGGGTAACCCAGAAATGAAGAACATGTCTGACAGTCTCTTTGAAGGCTCGGATCTCGTTTGTTTAGTGGTTGTTGAGCATGTTTGTTGTTGCATAACGTAGTCCTCCACTAGAACTACAATCTCTGACCAACAACGTGCCCAGAAACACATTACACTATTCTTAATTCACGGTCAAAGTACTTATGTCGTGCACTGCTATGAATGTTCTTGAGAGCTCAAGAACACCTAAGGCGACGGTTTCTGTCGCTAAAGGGCTTTAGCGACAGACAGTATATATTATTTTCTGAAAATTAATTAATTTAATTAAATAAATAGAAAAAATAGTTTTAAATTATAAAAAATACAAAATAAATTATTAAAAATTATTTTAAGGACCGAAAATTATATTTTAATTATTTTAAATATATTTCATAAATATTTAATATTTTTAGAATATTAAAAGTATTTAATTTATTTAATTATAATATTAAATAAATTATTTAAAAATAATTTTAATACATGAAAAATCATTTAAAATTATATTATGGTATAAGAAAATAAGTTAAGTTATTTTGATAACTTTTAATATGTTGTGATGAATTTCATTAATTAATAAATATCAATGATAATTAAGTTATTTATTTAATATATTAAAAAATTATGAAAAATAGAATTAATGATTTAAAAATTATAGAAAAATCATTTTTAATGAAAATAAATAGATTAAAAATATTTTAAGTTATAAAATATAACTTTCCATATTTAAAGGTAAATTTTATTAATTATTTACTATTAATGATATTAGAATTATTTAATAATTATATTAAATAAATTAGTTTAAAATGATTTTAATATTATAAAAATCATTTAAAATGAAAATAAAGTGTTTAAAGATATTTTAAGGTATAAAATATAACTTTTAATATTTAAAGGATAATTTCATTCATAATTTAATATTAATGATATTAATTTAATAATAAATGATATTAAGTTTATTTAATAATTATATTAAATAAATAGTTTAAAAATGGTTTTATCTATTTAAAAATCATTTAAAAGGAAATAAATGAATTAAAAATATTTTAAGTTATAATTAATGACTTTTAATATTTTGATAGATAATCGATAATATTTTAATATTAATGATAATTATTTAAAAATAATTTTAAATGTTTTAAAAATCATTTAAGGGTAATATTAATACTTTAAAAGTATTTTAAGTTATTGTAAATAACATTGATATTTTGGCAATGGTTTCATTAATGGTTTAATATTAATTAAATATTAATGATAATAGAATTATTTAATATTTAAATCATTTAATAATGATTTCGGTGTTTGAAAATTCATGATAAATTATAATAAATGTTTAAAAATTATTATAAGTTATTTAAAAATAATATACCGATACTTACAGGATATTGAACTACGAGATGTAGTCTTTAGACTTGATAAATACCTGATAAAGCCGCTTTTTTTAATTTGCATGTTTTAAAATTGATCTGGACTTATATAATTTGCTTGTATATGTGTTTATTTGTGATTCAATGGTTGTTAAACATATGTGACAATGTGATTAGGTTATGTGCTGATTGCAATAAGCAGTGTTATGTGTTATAGTATGTTATTCTAATCAATCAAATGATCTTATTACTGATAGGTTGTGACGCCCCCAAAATTAGGTATACATCACCCATCTTGAGTCGCCAGATACATGGTACATAAATTCAAATACAACTTAATTATACAACAGTCGTGCAAAATTCGACAAAACATAATCTAAGAGTTTTAATAAGAATATTGTCATCTAGACAATATCCATACTCAATGGAGTCCTCATTAAATTTATTGTAACACTATTTAACATAATAGTGAAGACTACTAATGCTATCATCTGGACCGTCACTTCGTCCTCATTACATTTATTGTATATGTGTTTATTTGTGATTCAATGGTTGTTAAACATATGTGAAAATGTGATTAGGTTATGTGCTGACTGCAATAAGTAGTGCTATGTGTTATAGTATGTTATTCTAATAATTCAAATGATCTTATTACTGATAGGTGTTATATAAAGATTGAACTAAGTTACAAACTGTAAGCAACTCATCAGGCAAGTATCTTACCTTTGCATTTCCTTTATGCAATGGACATGAGTAAGAAGTTTCAGAATTATATTATTAGTATGCTATATTATTAACCTTATTGTGATATATTCTATATCCGATCATTGTTTATCAACATGTTAGTATATGGTAATTCAGATATATATATTTTGTTCGTTAATTTCTAAAATATGGTTACACAAGTATCCCCACTTGGATAATCATTGTAGTTAAACACATGTTGATATATATATATATAAGCCGTCTAAGCTATTTAATCAGCTAGACATAAATTTCGAAATGTCCTTGAATATGATAAAAACCTTTTTGTATCCAATCAAATTATTTTGGTTCTTGATTCCATTTAAAATATGAACATCCCGATCACGGAAAACTTTTTATCTTGGCATGACAGAGTGAACGATCATATCGTTCTTGTAATCTAGTATTGATCAATACAGGGTCCATGGGATGTACACCCTCGTGCCCGTAAGCTATGATGGTTTGCAGATGAAGTTCTGCTAAACCTTATCAAAAATTAAAAATAATGTTCATAGTATGTCGACTACCCTATATATATATATAGTCTATAATGTAGTTTCAAAAAATTTGAGATAGAATTGTTATGTTATTATTATCGGTTCAGATTTACTTCACAACTATAAATTAGTTGTAGAAGTGATGTACAAAAAAACATTTATTTCTTTTCATTAATTATATTTATAATTGTTATTACTTCATTGGCACCCAAATGCTCATTCTTGCTTTAAATTTAATGTTTTCAGCTAGGCATGATCAACTCGAAGGTTCAGACAAGAACAAGTGAAAAGGAAAGCAAACGGAACATGTTTAATGGTATCTTTTGGAATAGTTAGACAATATATAGACAATGATATGTATTATATATCATGTAAAGAATTATAGTAAAGGTTGCGTAATTGGGATTAGACTCTGATAAATGTAAGTTAAGTTGGATTTTTATATTATTGTTATTATTATTAGTATTATTTCGTTCATAGAAATGGTAACGTAAAGCACCGAGTCGGGTTTCAAGTACCCGAGTTTGGGGCCTTTACATAGGTGATCAGCCTATAGTACTCAATGTTGATCAACACTACATCCATTAAACGTGTGTACATTTAAGTTGTGGCAACCTCACGTGCCCATCGAATACTCGATAAAAATACATTTGTTTATTCATATTCAGAATTACCTTGAATTCGTACCAAATAGTTGGCGTAGGATAGCGTTATCAATTCTATATTGAAAGACTTCAAAGCAGTTTAATTAATCTATCACGATTAGTCTAGCCGAGCTAAAACTGGCATAAACTCTTTCTTTAAAACCATACATGCATCTCATAACTTAAATCATTTGAAAACCTGGCTAGCACGAAGGTTAGACAAGCGTTTAAGAAAAACTTGCCTTCAGCGTCTGCTACAGTATAATTACGTTTCCTTTGAGTCCTTACGGTCTCTACAACACATAACCACATAACATACCATATTAGGTCATGATTGAACATACATAGTTCTTAAAAAATCTTACCCTACTTCTCAATCTAATCTCATATTAGATTTGTTATTTATGGGTTTCGACTTTCCGTCATTCTTTTACAACATTCTTACCAACTTCGTTCTCTTCTATAACTTAATTGAAATTATTTCATTAATACAACTCGGTTCAAGTTAAGTATCCTTCCTCACAGCTTTCTAACGTCCTTACGTTATTAATCCGAAACTCGATCGTCATTGGTTAAGTACACTTATTGTACATCATTCTTGTTTACATTCCATTAACTTTCTTTAACTCTAAGTGATCATACTTGAGTTTTAATTATAACTTAACAATGTTTTATTAAGTCCCTTTGTAATAACCCGATATTTTCTATTTAAATAAATAAGAAATTTTGCATATAATTTTTTTTTATTTTAAGATGGGAATATGTGCCAAGTAATGTGTATATATATATGTGATAAATAAAATTTATTTATTACATGAATAATTTTAAATAATTTTATTTTAGAATTATTGATCATTATAACGTATATACTTATAATAATTAATTTTATAATAGAAATGTCCTTATTATTTATTTTCTATGAAAATATGATTTTTATATTATTTAAATAATATATGAAATGAATATTGGAATTATTATAATTACTATTTTATTATATGAATTTGTTCGTAATATTTAAGTTAATTATTTTAACTTAATTAATAATATTAGATATGAAAAATAAATCGGATATGGAATCCAAACCCTAAATTTGGGTATTGATCAATGGATGAGAATAATAATATAATATTAATTATATTTTAATTTTTTAGTGCTATAAATATGTACTGAAAATGTGTAGACTAATAATGGTGGGCCAAATATGGTAAATTAGGTCATAACCCTCATGTCGTATTATTAAACCCTAATTGTTAAACTCGGTTATGAGTTTAAGACCGACGATAATTGTGTTATATAGATTTTCTACCGTATTATATAATTTCGTAATTAGAGAAACCCTAATTATATATTTGAAAACCCTAATTGCAAATTTTAGAAACCCTAATTATTATTTTTGTGAATTATAATGATAATTAGGAAACCCTAATTGTTAATTTGGGAACCCTAATGGTATTAAGGAACCCTAATTTAAAAACCCTAATTTCTATTAAAAACCCTAATTAATTAGTATGTTTTAAATTAAAATTTTATTTCGCTTTAATTTTAATTATCCAAACCCTAGTAATTAATTGGGAAACTTTAAGATGTAAAATCTAGTGATTAAACCCTAGATTCAATAACATTGGACTAGAATACCCTTAAAATTTAAAATAATTACCAAAGTGCCCTTTTTGTCCAATTCATGCATTATTGCTAGACAAATCTTATCCAATCTTGTAGCCACCCTACCCTAGACCTACCTATGAGCCTACAAGCTATGGCACATCACATGATCATCCATGACATACATAGCATACATGGATTATATAGAATTCAAGAGAGAGAATGTGCACAATTATTCACAACTTCATCCTAGAACTCATCTCTCTAAAACCCACGAAATTTACTTGGTAGATCAATCCCCAATCAAGCCCCACGATCACACTTAACAAATCAGAAGCATAGAAATCAGATTTTGTTCACAAAGAGGTAAGTACCCTAGAAGAAATCTAACCTTGATCAAAGTGTTAGATGTTAGTTTTTTTGTGTTAAACATGTAGTATGTAGTATATAATGATGATCTGGGTTGCTAGATGTTAGATCCATAACATTTAGAGGCTCGGATTTGAAGTTTTAAAAAATCAGGAAAACATTTTTTTTGATGTCTGACAGTGAATGTCAGGCCTTGTAGATCTCTGTAGGTGTTTGAGTTTTGAGTTTTAAGTGTTGGATCTTGTAGTATGATGTAAGATCTTGAATCTGGAACTTGAATTATGGTCATATACGTTGTAGATTGAAATTTATTTAAGGTTAAAGTGGTTGACCCAAGATTGACCGCTATTCTTGAAGCCAGAATCGGCCGAAACCTCGGCGTTGTTTTGCAGGGCTTGGATCTTGCTATGTTTAAGTTTGTTTTGCCATGTTGTTGTTTTTTGTTGTAGAATGACATGAATACTAAATGTTAAAGCTTTTATATCACCTAGACACTTAATAGAATCAATCTGAATGATGGTCAAACGTAGCTAGCCGAAATAAATCGCTCAAGAACATTTCTAGAAAACCCGAAATGTTCAAGAACATTCCGGAGGCTACTTTAATTCTACCCCATATATCTTGTTTGTGTTGATGTTATGATGATCTAAGGATATGTTATTGTTCCTTGTAGTGTATACTAAAGATTTGACCCATTAAACGATATAAACAATGACCAGAACATAAAGTAATTCGAACATGAAAGCGATAGGTCGAACTGTTGAGTTTCTGGGAAAAACCCAGAAACACTCTGACAGCATGTTTGCTAGCTTAGCTCGGTTTGTTTAATGGTGTTTAGACTTGATCATGTATTGATACATGTTCTCTGATAGTTTGTCTACATAGCCCGATGAGCAGAAAATTTTTTCCTTGAACATATTTCATGATATAAGGCCACAACGGGCGTTGACCGACCATGACAAGAAATTCTGGGCAGCCCAGAATATGATGAACACGTTCTGACAAGATGTTCTGATACTTAGATATCCCTCATGTTATATGATTTGGTCCCGAAATGGTTATGAACATGTACTCCTACATACATACTACAAGATTTAATCAATAGAATGTCCAGAAAAAGTGTAGATTAAAAATTAAAGAAGGTCAAAGTAGGTACCTTTCAAGATCGATCGTCAAGTGTTCTTGAGCCTCAAGAACACCTATCATGACATGACAGAAACGTCGCTAAAGCCTTTAGCTGACCAGATTTAATTATTTTTGTTTTATAATTTCTAAAAAAATACATTAAAAATAGAAATAAATTTCTAAAATTATAAAATCAGCTTTTAAAAATTATTTCAAGTTATAGAAATTAACTTTTAATAATTTGACATATTTTTCATAAATATTATTATTTATTTGGATATTATTGGTATTTAAATTATTTAATAAATTTCTTAAATAAATTAATTAAAAATGATTTTATTGTATTAAAAATCATTTTAAATAATAATAAGGTATTTAATAATATTTTAATTTATACAACATAAATTTTAATATTTTAAGATAAATTTCATTAATTATTAAATATTAATGATATTAGATTTATTTAGTAATTATATTAAATAAATTAATTAAAAATAATTTTAATATTATAAAAATCATTTTAAATGAAAATAAATAGTTTAAAAATATTTTAAGTTATAAAATATAACTTTTGATATTTAAAGGAAAATTGCATTAATAATTTAATATTAATGATATTACATTTATTTAATAAGTATATTAAATAAATAGTTTACAAATGGTTTTATTGAATTAAAAATCTTTTAAAAAGGAAATAAATGAATTAAAAATATTTTAAGTTAGCACTAATGACTTTTAATATTTTTATAAATAATAAATTAATATTCTAATATGAATGGTAATTGTTTAAAAATGATTTTAAATGTTTTAAAAATTATTTAAGGATAATATTAATACTTTCAAAATATTTTGAGTTATTATAAATAACTTTAATGTTTTAGCAATAGTTTCATTAATAGTTTAATATTAATTAAATATTAATGATAATAGAATTAGTTAATATTTAAATCATTTAATAATGATTTCAGTGTTTGAAAATTCATGATAAAGTATAATAATTATTTAAAAATTATTATAAGGGTATTAAAAAATAATATGACTGATATTTAAAATATCTAAACGAATATTAAACTACACGATGGAGTCTTAGACTCGATATATACCCGATAAAGCCGTCGGTACACCAAAATATTTTAGAAATTGATCTGGACTTAGATAAATTGACTAGATATGTGTTTGTTAGTGAATCAATAATTGTTAGATATATGTGACAAGGTGATTAGGTTATGTTCAGACTGCAATTAGCAGTACTATGTGATATGATATGAAATTCTAATCGAACGAATGATCTTATTACTGATAGGTCGCTGTATAAAAGGTTAATCTAAGTTGCGTTATTGTAAGCAACAGCTCAGGCAAGTATCTAAACCTTATGCACTACTTTTATTTAGTGAAAACAGGTATATCATGTTATGCAAGTTTCCTAAACTTACTCCAATTATTATTGTGCCAGATTATTAACTCTATTATTATTGATTTTGTATCCAATCTTTGTATTCATACAAATTCTTACATCATCTGATCATTGTATTATTGTATAATTCAGATATTTATTCTATTCGTTAATTCGTATATAAGGTTAGACAAGTGTCACCACTTGGATAACCAATGTATTTAATCATATGTTGATACATACTTATTGATTTCAAGTATGTATACGTTGACTTAAAAGTAGTCTAAGCTATTTGATTTGGCTAAACATAAAATTTAAAAATATTGTTGAGCAAGATAGAACTTTATTGTATCCAACCAGATCGTTTTAGTTTGGATTCCTAACTAAGTATGAACATCCCGAATATAGGAAAACTTTTGTGCACCTAAGGTGGATAGAGTGAACGATAATATCGTTCTTGCATGTAGTATTGATCAATACAGGGCATAACGGGCTGATCACCCCCCGTGCCCGTAAGTTATGACGGTTTACAGATGAATTTATGTTTAACCTTTTCGAAAATAGAAAACAATGTTCATAGTATGTTGACTAATCTCCAATTATAGTCTATACGTAGTTTCAAAGATTACATACGGAAGTGATATGTTGTTATTATTGGTTCAGCTTACTTCACAACTGTTGATTCGTTGTAGAAGTGTCTTTCAAAGAAAACATTTAATTCTTTCAGCTAATATATATTGTTGTTATTACTTGCTGGGCAATCCAATGCTCATTCTTGCTTTAAATTTAAATGTTTTTAGTTAACTATGATCAACCGTAAGGTTCAAAAAGAACAAGGGAAAGGGAAGCTATTTTATATTATTGTTATTATTATTAGTATTAGTATTATTCCGCTTCTAGAAATGATAGAGCCTACGGTTCACAAATTTCATACTCTATTTGGGGCGTCACACCCTTCATGCAAGAATTTTATCTATTCTTGAAACTCTTCTTTCTGTCTAGCTTGCTAAAATTTCACCTATTAGTCCATTTTTAACGAAAACGATAAACGCTCGTGAACGCTCTCCAATGGCTCGCTTAGCTTGACGTGAGCTTTTTCTCTAAGTCTCATGCACCGAAAATTAGGCAGATTTTTCAAAAGTTGAGATTCATTTTTCGAGTCCATTATAAGTCCGAATTGGCTATAATGCCAAATAAGACTTGTCGTCCATTGAAAATTCAACGTTTCCTAAGCTCAATATCAAAATTTTAACGACTTCCATTCTTCGAGAATTTCATTTTCGAAATTCTATAATACGATTGACTTCGCTCTAATCGTATAAATTTCAAAACTTCTTACTTGAGATTTTTAAACGCTTCAATTGGATTCAATCCATTATACTAACATCTTGACACCCATACTACATTAACTTATATAAACATGATAAGTTATTACCTATTCTTGATGATTTTGTAACTTATGAAAATATAGATTACTTATATTTCCATTTTCATGACTTATGTCTTCTTTCCATATGGCTTATTATGGTTAATTATTTTTAACCATTCTTCTTACTTTCTATTATCATACTCACTTTATAAATATGAACATGTTACAAGTTCTCACAAGTTCTTATACATTTATTATGAGTTCATAACTTATTTACGAATGAATTACTTATTCATGACTTATACGACTTATTAAGACTTAAGCCCTTTGATTCATTATTTTAACCCCTTCTTAGCATGCTTGTTCTACCAATACCCCATTCTCTAACAATGGAAGAGAAAGAAAATCAAGGTTCAAGAATACTTACTCTTGATTAACACTTGCTAATCCTTAATCTTCTTCTTGCTTCTTGAAATAACAAAGGTTAACTTCTATCTTTCCTTGCTTTTTCTCTCAAACCAATAAGCTATAAGTTATTGGTGGAGAATCTAACAAAGGAAGTCTAGCTTTATATGTGCTTATTCTCTCTACCAAATAAGCTCTCAACTTAAGTTGGATGAAAAACTAACAACCAACAAATGAAATGGAAGCTTGCTATTTATAGGACTTGCTAGGTTAGGGTAGTTTGGTCATTAGGCCATCCACCTCCTTACTATTCCTAACTTAGGCATTAAGTTAACTTGGCCTCCACATTATTTGCTTGGCCACCACTTAAGTTATCCATTTCTTAGCCCTTAAGTCTACTTGGTCATTAAGTTTACTTTCTCCCCACAACACTTAGCCTTTAAGTTTCTTTTCTTGCTCACCACAACACTTGGTCACCAAGATTTACCACATGATCATGGGTTGCCCCATGGATCACCTTAACTCATTGGATCTTAGCTTGGGCTTAGGTTTAATTAACCTACTTAATCATTTTGGGCTTACATTAATTTACTTCGGGCTTGCATATTTAATTTACATTGGACTTAATCCTCCTTATATTTGGGCCTTATCAAATCCCATTGGACTTTAATATTTCCTACACAATCCTACTAACTCAATACATTTGGCTTAAAGCCTTATAACGTATAATTTACGTATTCATCTCGTATTCTAACTTATATATGTATTCATCATATATATATATACTATTATTCATACATACTCGTATAATACTTCATCATCCTACTATATTCATTACTTCGTATAATACCTACGTATTATATGATAATTGTTTAATTCATTAATCGCATTACATTTCCTTCTCGTAAATCATTTTCCTTAAACGTTAGGTTTTAAGTCCACAGGCGAAATATTACGTTTTCCATAACTAAAATATTATTGGATATTCCATCTCACCTCGATATTATATCGTTACGTATTTCTCGGAAGTTCAAAAATAATTCCCGAGCAGAAATGCGTGAATAGTATTTTTTGGAAAATTTCTCGGAAAGCTTTTATTTTCGTCTTGGAAATTCAAACACTTTAATTCTACCACATAGCCAAAATACTACGATGTTCTGATATGTTTAGGTCATAGAACGACCTTCAATTAGCTTGCTCCATAAATAATCCATTAAATTCATTTAATCCTTATAATTAAATAAAATTTTAATTCTTCTAAAAATTCAAATTTTCCCTGGCGTTACATTCTTCCCTCCTTATAAGGATTCTGTCCCCAGAATCTCGATACTATTACCTACCCCAATGAGGAAAAGTTTTCTTCATTTTAATCTTGAGTTCCCACAATGCTTCTTCGACATTGTGGTTCTTTCATTTCACATTTACCAAAGGTATTATCTTATCTCACATGACTTATCACTTTCTATTAACAATTTGAGTTGGAAGTTAAACACTTACTAACACATTACGTTATCTCTCTATCATATTAGTTATTCTTTTAACTTTAAAAATTATTTAGAACTCAAATTCCTCTCTCAGAACAAGACTATACTTAGTCTTCTATTTATCCTGTGTTATCTTCTCCATTCGCTTGCATCCCTCGTTAACTAGTCATACCTACTTAACTCATTCCGTTATCCTGGATTAAGTCTACGTTTTGAATAACATTTCTATCGTTTCATTCTTTAATTTAAATTCTAACTCCACTCTCGCCATCTCCATTATTAACTCATTCTGAGTCTTTAATATCGATAGTTTTCCTTACCCTTCATACTTAATTCATCGGCTTCTATGTTTACCTTTCCTGAATGATATAAAATCACTGTCCTTCTCTACCGCATATTCCACTCCTTCTATGTGGAGATATATTTCAAACTCCCATAGTCCGTGTATATATCACAGTACTTCTTCCCCGTATAAATATTATCTTCAAATTTTTAATTCAAAAACTATAGCTGCCAATTATAGATCATAAGTAGGATAGACCTTCTCATAATCCTTTAACTGGCATGATGCATACGCAATGACCTTGCCATGCTACATGAGCACAATCTAATCAAATCATCTATCTGAAACATCGAGATACACTACAAAATTCCTTGTATCATCCGATAAAGATAATACAAAAAGCCTCACTTAACCGTCTTTCTTAAATCTGTGATGCTAATGGTACCTTTAACCATAGCATCCCAAGAAGAGAACCTATCTGCTTACCACCGACTTGCTTTCGGCGCCCCTTACGGAAAAAGTCTAACTTCAGATATTAGTCAACCCAAATGACATAACCGGAAACTTGTCATAACTATAACAAGTTCTAAACGTCATCTTAGGTACCTCCTCCTTCTTCTTCTTTACTTTCATCCGACTATACCCCGTGACACCAAATCTATTTTAGAAAAATTCTTTGCCCTTCTCAACTGATCAAATAAATCATCGATCCTGGGCCATGGGTATTTATCCTTAATCACCAACTTACTCCTATTACGATAGTCGATACGTAACCGGAACGATTCATCCTCTTCTTTAACATCCTACTAACTTACGTCCAGGTTAGACGACAAGAGCGTCGTAATGTTTTATTAACGTAAATTACTACCTTAGATTTTTTGAGAAAACTAAAGGTTCACACTTTTCTTATAACTATTTATTATAGCTCTATGGTTAATCAACCCATTTATACCGAGAATTACTTCAAATTTTTCTCTCAACATTAACAGTACTTATCTACTGATACCTGCTTACCTGTATTATTCATGAAACAAATTTTCCACAGATAAATTAACGAAAGTTATTTCCTCTTCCTCTACCTTAATGTTTAAAGGTATTTTTAATCCTATTTTGGACAGACTCCTAGATGAGTCTTTCTACCTGTCTTACACACTTCAATCCTACGGTTAGGATCCCCTTGACTCACTCCAGTATTCCTGGAGTTAAACTTGGTTCATCCCTATCCCTTGCTCTCATTCTTTCCCTCTTTGTGGTATTGAGTCTACAACTCACTACCACCTTATGCTATAATCACCTTCTCTAGAATGGTCCCATAGGAAACCCTTTGGAACACCGCAATCCTATTATAGAGCCAGGGTTTCAGGCCCTGCTCAAACCTATGAGCCTTCATCTCCTCAGTGTCCACTTAGCGTGGAACAACCTTGCCAATTCATTGAATTTGGCCGCATATTGGGGAAATGTCATGTCCCCTTATTTATTCTAAGAACTCGGTCTGTATCTTCCCTTACATGTTTGTAGGGAAATAATTCTCGAAGAAAACCTTCTTAAAGTGTTCCCACATTACCGCATCTATTCTAGCCCCACCCTGGTGAGCCTCCTATCAAAAGTTGGCTTCCCCCTTCATCATATAGGTCGCAGAAGAAGTCTTTTGCGCCTTACCTATGTTTATAATAACAAACGTCTCCTCTATTGCTTTTACCCATGTCTTGGACTCTATTGGGTCCGTCGTTCCTTTGAACTCCGGCAAAACTATGCTTTTAAACTCTTTAAAGGTAGTCGTTCTTTCTATCCTAGGTCTCGCGGGTATTCTATCCCCGGTTTGGTTAAATGTAGTCATTAATAAATTAACGAACTCTTGCATAGGGTTGTTTTGACCCCCTTGATTATCATTATGTGATTCTGCTTCCTGATTACGTTATCTTCTCCTTAGCGGCATTTTCATATTAAACAAATAAAATTTCATTATTATCTATTTACTTACTTCATTATTATTCGCCATATACCAACTCATACCATAACAAAGCATTTTAAAAGAAAACTTCTTTATATTCATATGCTTCTTCATAGTTTGAAACTATTTACAATTTGTTCTCATAACTAAAAGCTATTACATTTTATCCCACAATGAACTTCTTCACAAAGTTGAGATTTACAAAAGACTACCCTATTAAAAAAAGAGGGTTTTACGTCACTACACACATATTTATAACTATGGACTTTCTAATAATGCATAACAAACATCCTCGTGTTTCTCATTCGCAATCATCACTACAAGATCCCGACTAATCATATGACGGGGTTTGTCCTAACTCATTGGAATAACAAGCAACCTTCACTTGAAATCCTTATGAGCACTCTCATGGATGTAAGACATCCGTACTATCTTCCCGGTCTTTCCCCGATTCTTTACTGAAGCTCATCGACCTCCTTCTTAAAAATCCTAGCCTTATTTATCATGAGCACATTTCTCATCATGCTCTAACTCAAAATCTTCTTCTGCAGACTCTTTCGCTACATAAAGAGCACTAATCTCTTCATTCTGATTCTGCACAACTGCACTCAGTTGCACATTCTTGTTAAGCTCTGCCAGATACAATGATCTCATTGCATCTGGAGGTGATGACTCTAGTGCAGGTACCACCGTTTCAACCGATGTTACCTCCATTCCTTCCTCCACATCGCTCATCGTACTAAGGTATGATGCTATATCCATCTCTCCCTCGAGTAGTCTTCCTCGAAAAGTACTCCTCTCGCTCTCAACTCTCTAGAATCACTATTGGTACCTCCGCCACGGCATGGGTACAGGCTCTCTACTGGTTCACAAGCTCTTCGCTCACCGCGTGTATATCTCTATACATCAAGCTATCGATCGACATCCTACAATACACATAACATGTTGATTAGTACATAACACAAAATAGTATAAGCACAAATCACATTTAATTTATTTAGGGTTACTTTCCATCTTTTAAATCTTTTGGTCTCGAGTTTCCTCAATACCTTATTAACTCATTCAACTTAAGTAAAGCTCGAGTTTACTTCCTTCTGGACTTCTCTTCCTTAACGAGGTTATTAGCCTAAGGTTCTTCCCCCTTAAGTTTTATAACCTAATGCTTTGATACCAACTCATGACGCGCCCCAAATCCGGGTCTCTTCCAACCCGACATATGGTGCTCCACTATGCTACTGATTCACACAAACATTCAATTGAAATGCCTCAAAAGAACGAATATGTCTTATATATATTCCAAAACAATACTACCATTCCCCGGGTTCTTTATAACTGTTACATTTGTTCTTATCATAATTTCAAATATTATCATTACAAACCTATACTATTACATAGGTAATCTACACGTTCGCTTTAGCCTTCACTTTATCCTTGATTTAATCCTTTCCTTCCATTTGGCCTAAGTCGCATTCATATGGTTCAAGCAAGAGTGAGCATAACAAGCTCAGCAAGTATAACAATTTCATTTTAAAAGCATGCTTGAAACATAGGAATCATATATCTTCAATAACTGGATGATAGTTACGAAGTACTATCAATAACTTAAAATAGCATTTCTTTTCCTTCAAAACATTTTACAATAACAATATTCATCAATTCTGGTTCAAGACGTGAACGTCTTATAGTTTCTTTGAAAAGGACAACCCGACACGAAGTCCGTAAGTCCTACATATCTTACTTAGCACTTCTAGGTGATCGACCTATAGTACTCTATGTTGATCAACACTACATCCATTAAACGTGTGTACGTTTAAGTTGTGGCAACCTCACGTCCCCATCGAATACTCGATGAAAATACATTTGTTTATTCATATTCAAGCTTTACCTTGAATCCGTACCAATTAGTTGGCGTAGGATAAGTTAGCAATTCTATATTGAAAGACTTGTAAATAGTTCAATCAATCTATCAAGATTAGTCTAGCCGAGCTAAAACGGCATCGACTCTTTCTTTAAAACCATACATGCATCTCATAATTTAAATCATTTGAAAACCTAGCTAACACGAAGGTTAGACAAGTTGTTTAAGAAAAACTTGCCTTCAAAGATCTCTATACAGTATAATTACGTTTCCTTTGAGTCCTTACGGTCTCTACAACACATAACCACATAACATACCATATTAGGTCATGAATGAACATACATAGTTCTTAAAGAATCTTACCTACTTCTCAATCTAATCCCAGTATTAGATTTGTTATTTATGGGTTCCGCTTTTCGTCATTCTTTTACATCATTCTTACCAACTTCTTTCTCTTCTATAACTTAATTGAAATTATTTCATTAATACAACTCGGTTCAAGTTAATTATCCTTCCTCACGACTTTTCTAACGTCCTTACGTTATTAATCAAAACTCGATCGTCATTGGTTAAGTACACTTATTGTACATCGTTCTTGTTTTATCTTCAATTAACTTTCTTTAACTCTAAGTGATCATACTTGAGTTTTAATTATGACTTAACAATGTTTTATTAAGTCCCTTAGTTCATTACTAAACAATTTCCCTTCATCTTCTACTTGTAACCATTCTTTCTTTACTAGCTTTTTAAAATTAAGCAATATGCAATACAAGCTATTCAGACTGTTATGTTGCGCTGTGACAAGCTGCCACCACCATTAATACTTGAAAATTCGGACTTTGCGGTGCCACGCGCCGAGTCCTGTTTGTTATATGTCGTGCTGCAGCGTGACTCTCCGGTGGTGATGGCCACTTTGGCTGCTGCATGCGTGAGCTAATTTTGCCTTGTCTTTGGTGCCGCGGCCACACCCACTCAAGCACACGTAAAACTTGGATGATTTTTCAAAAGTTGAGATTCCTGACTCGTAACTTCTTCGTTATAAGTCCGAATTGGCTCGTTCAAGAGCCTACGGTTCACAAATTACATACTCTACGTGTTCATGCAAGAATTTTATCTATTCAACTTTGTTTGCTAAAATTTCACCTATTAGTCCATTTTAACGAAAATGATAAACGTTCGTGAACGTTCAACGCTCGTTTCTTCGTTCTAAGTCGAATCCGACCATTTTTGAGTCCGCAACTCTATAATGCCAAATAAGACTTGTCTCCATTGAAAACCAATGTTTCCAAGCTCAATATCAAAATTCGACTTCCATTCCGAGAATTTCACGAATTCGACGATTGTCGTCTAATCGTGTGAATTCCGGCGAAACTTCGTTACTTGAGATTTTTAAACCGTTTCAATTGGATTCAATCCATTATACTAACATCTTGACACTCATACTACATTAACTTATAAACATGATAAGTTATTACCTATTCTTGATGATTTTGTAACTTATGAAAATATAGATTACTTATATTTCCATTTTCATGACTTATGTCTTCTTTCCATATGGCTTATTATGGTTAATGATTTTTAACCATTCTTCTTACTTCTTATTATCATACTCACTTTATAAATGTGAACATGTTACAAGTTCTCACAAGTTCTTATACATTTATTATGAGTTCATAACTTATTTACGAATGAATTACTTATTCATGACTTATACGGCTTATTAAGACTTAAGCCCTTTGATTCATTATTCTAACCCCTTCTTAGCATGCTTGTTCTACCAATACCCCATTCTCTAACAATGGAAGAGAAAGAGAATCAAGGTTCAAGAATACTTACTCTTGATTAACACTTGCTAATCCTTAATCTTCTTCTTGCTTCTTGAAATAACAAAGGTTAACTTCTATCTTTCCTTGCTTTTTCTCTCAAACCAATAAGCTATAAGTTGTTGGTGGAGAATCTAACAAAGGAAGTCTAGCTTTATATGTGCTTATTCTCTCTACCAAATAAGCTCTCAACTTAAGTTGGATGAAAAACTAACAACCAACAAATGAAATGGAAGCTTGCTATTTATAGGACTTGCTAGGTTAGGGTAGTTTGGTCATTAGGCCATCCACCTCCTTACTATTCCTAACTTAGGCATTAAGTTAACTTGGCCTCCACATTATTTGCTTGGCCACCACTTAAGTTATCCATTTCTTAGCCCTTAAGTCTACTTGGTCATTAAGTTTACTTTCTCCCCACACTTTTAGCCTTTAAGTTTCTTTTCTTGCTCACCACAACACTTGGTCACCAAGATTTACCACATGATCATGGGTTGCCCCATGGATCACCTTAACTCATTGGATCTTAGCTTGGGCTTAGGTTTAACTAACCTACTTAATCATTTTGGGCTTACATTAATTTACTTTGGGCTTGCATATTTAATTTACATTGGACTTAATCCTCCTTATATTTGGGCCTTATCAAATCCCATTGGACTTTAATATTTCCTACACAATCCTACTAACTCAATACATTTGGCTTAAAGCCTTATAACGTATAATTTACGTATTCATCTCGTATTCTAACTTGTATATGTATTCATCGTATACGCCATACCATTATTCACACATACTCGTATAATACTTCGTATCCTACTCATATTCATTACTTCGTATAATACCTACGTATTATACGATAATTGTTTAATTCATTAATCGCATTACATTTCCTTCTCGTAAATCATTTTCCTTAAACGTTAGGTTTTAAGTCCACAGGCGAAATATTACGTTTTCCATAACTGAAATATTATTGGATATTCCATCTCACCTCGATATTATATCGTTACGTATTTCTCGGAAGTTCAAAAATAATTCCCGAGCAGAAATGCGTGAATAGTGTTTTTCAGAAAATTTCTCGAAAAGCTTTTATTTTTGTCTTGGAAATTCAAACACTTTAATTCTACCACGTAGCCAAAATACTATGACGTTCTTATATGTTTAGGTCATAGAACGACCTTGAATTAACTTGCTCCATAAATAATCCATTAAATTCATTTAATCCTTATAATTAAATAAAATTTTAATTCTTCTAAAAATTCGATTTTTCTCGGGCGGTACATTCTTCCCTCCTTATAAGGATTATGTCCCCAGAATCTCTCTACTATTACCTACCCAAATGAGGAAAAAATTTCTTCATTTTAATCTCGAGTTCCCACAATGCTTCTTCGACATTGTGGTTCTTTCATTTCACATTTACCAAAGGTATTATCTTATCTCACATTACTTATCACTTCCTATTAACAATTTGAGTTAGAAGTTAAACACTTACTAACACATTACGCTATCTCTCTACCATATTAGTTATTCTTTTAACTTTAAAAATTATTTGGAACTCAGATTCCTCCCTCAAAACAAGACTATACTTAGTCTTCTATTTATCTTGTGTCATCTTCTCCATTCGCTTGCATCCCTCGTTAACTAGTCGTACCTACTTAACTCGTCCCGTTATCGTAGATTGAGTCTACATTTTGAATAACATTTCTATCATTTTATTCTGTAATTTAAATTCTAACTCCACTCTCGCCATCTCCGTTATTAACTCATTTTGAGTCTTTAATATTTATAGTTTTCCTTACCCTTCATACTTAATGCATCGGCTTATATGTTTACCTTTCCTGAATGATATAAAATCATCTTCCTTCTCTACCGCATATTCCACTCCTTATATGTGGAGATATATTTCAGACTCCCACAGTCCGTGTATATATCACAGTACTTCTTCCCCGTATAAATACTATCTTCAAATTTTTAATTCAAAAACTACAGCTGCCAATTATAGATCATAAGTAGGATAGACCTTCTCATAATCCTTTAACTGGCATGATGCATACGCAATGACCTTGCCATGCTACATGAGCATGCAATCTCGTCATCTATGCCAAGCATCGAGATACACTACAAAATTTCTTGTATCATCTGATAAAGATAATACATGTGCCTCACTTAACCGTCTTCTTAAATCCTGTGACGCTAATGGTACCTTTAACCATAACATCCCACAAAAGAACCTATCTGTTTACCACCAACTTGCTCGGCGCCCCTTACGAAAAGTCTAACATCCGTATATTATTCAACCCAAATGACATAACCAGAAACTCATCATAACTATAATGAATTCTCAACGTCATCTTAGGTCCCTCCTCCTTCTTCTTTATTTTCATCCGACTATACCCCGTACACAAATCTATTTTAGAAAAATTATTTGCCCTTCTGAACTGATCAAATAAATCATTGATCCTAGGCCATGGGTATTTATCCTTAATCACCAACTTACTCCTATTACGATAGCCGATACGTAACCGCAATGACTCATCCTCTTCTTTGACATCCTACTAACTTACGTCCAGGTTAGATGACAAGTTCTTACCATTGGTGGAGTTTTCCTACAATAACAGTTATCATGCAAGTATTGGCATGGCTCCATTTGAGGTGTTGTATGGAAGAAAGTGTCATTCTCCAGTATGTTGGGATGAGGTGGGTGAAGCAACATTGTTAGGACCGGAGTTGGTACGTATGACTACTAAAAAGATTCAAACGATCCGACAACGTATAAAAACCTCACAAGATCGACAAAAGAGTTATGCTGATCTTCATCGAAAGGATGTGGAATTTAATATTGGAGATCATGTGTTGTTACGTATTGCTCCATGGAAATGAGTTACGAGATTTGGAAAGAGAGGAAAGCTAAATCCTCGATTCATTGTGTGAGACCCCAGATTTTATGAATAAAGTTTTAATTTTCTCGAAATATTTTTTTGAATATTATGGTGTGGATTTGATATAATGTTATAGTTGTGGATAGTATTTATAAATTTTGCAAAGTATGCAAGTTGTTATATAATATTCGATTGGTCGGGGAATATTCTTTTTTTCGGGGAATATCCGTACGACGGTACAATCATTGGTGGACCCCGCAACGGAATTATTGTCAGATGGAGAAAACGACAAAAATATTTTATCAAAATAACAGCAGAAGTTTTACCGTTAATACTGTTGAACTACTCGGTAGTAAAAGTACAGTAATACGCGTGGTTGCATAGTAGCACACGGTATTGATTATTGATGCTTACGTGATAAGTCACTCAGTTTTGTGTTATTGGTATTATTAATGTAATAAAACAGAAAATCTTTTTATATAAAATAGAATACTTTTATAAAGTTATTCTATAAATAGAATATATTATATTCTATTATGCATAGTGTTGCATAGTGTCTGCATAGTATTTTGTATAGTAAAATCTTTTTATATAAAACAAAATACTTTTATAAAGTTATCTGTTTTGTTAGAAAATAATTAGAATATATTATATTTTATTATGCATAGTGTTTGCATAGTGCCTGCATAGTGTTTGCATAGTAAAATCTTTTATAAAGTTATTCGTTTTATTAGATTATAAATAGAATATATTATATTTTATTTAAAATATTTTGCTTTAAATATGGACCGTCAGATTAAAATAAATCAATCTGGACCGTTCATGAGTTAGTTACTATGCAGTCCATTCTTCTATAAATAGAAGCTCATTCATTCATTATTTCTTACGAATTCACTGAAACTCTAGAGAGAGAAACTATAAAGAGAAAGAAGAAAAGTGTTCTGCTACTTCACTACTTCTATATCCAGTACTCTTCTTTCTAAGGTAGGGGATATTATTTATTGTACTCTAAGTAAGGGTATTCTTTCTTTCTTATTCATGAAGAGAACTTACATTATTCCATTCTTATTATTACATTGGAATAACTTTTTATTTATCTGCAATCTGCATACATGGTGAAATTTTTCTAATATTTCGCTTTTTTATTATTCTTCGTAATATCCTGTGCTGCGTAACGTTCTGCCGGACCTGGTTCCATTATTTATTATTCTATTGGAATATCCTATCTCATGCATTTTCTGTGGGACTGGTTCCATTATTTATTATTACATTGGGAATAACTTTGTCTTTGCTAGCCTATCACACGCATGGTGAATCCTTCCGCTTATTCCATTCTTTATTATTCTGTTGGAATAACCTGTCTATGTGGATTACCACATGCATGGTGAATGATCCTTTGTATTCATTCCTTATTAAATTGTGGAAATGATCTGTATACGTGGAATTACCGTATGGCGGGTGAAGATCCATTTACAGTTTCATATATTCTATTATACTCAGTTGGTTAAAGTTTTGACTTCTATACTCCATGAAATTAATGAAATATCCTTGATATTTGCGCTTTATCCAGTATTTTTTCATGGAAATATTCTTCTAAGCATTCTTGAATTTTACTCCACAAAGCAGTATCATGTTGACAATTTGGACGTTATTCGTTCCTGGATAAATTAATTCTTGAACTTGTTTTATTGAATTATTATGTCATTGTCATCATCCTCATGTTTATATTATGTTGAAAGCCATCTGTGGCATGTAGTTCATAGATGGACTTGGTATGATTATGACCAGGGATTATTCGGTATAATCATGACCGTAATGTTACAGATGATGTGAAAAAAATTCTCATTGGCCCGTAATGCATTGATGGACAGTTTTTGGTATGATTGTGGCTATGGATTCTCTTCGGCCAAGGGTGCAAAGATGAATTATTTTATGGCATGATCAGGACCGTTGATGAAAACATGATTATCTTTGGCCCGTAGTGCATGGATAATTTGTGGTCGTGATACTAAAGAATATCCTTGGCCTGTAGTGCATGGATGATTTGATGATGTGGATTATTTGTTAATCTGAGTCTCAGCGATAAAAGTCATGAAAAACCTTTTAAATCATAGAAGATAGTAGATTTTATTCTCTACTTGACTCTTTTAATGGATTGCGTATTCCGCTGCAGTTAAACTTGATGTTTGTTATATTGTATCAGTTTAACAATGTTTAAGGCTAATGATAATTTATTCTGCATTATCTTAGTCATAATATTTCTTACTGGGCTAGTTGAGCTCACCCTTTCTTTTATTGTTCTCTTCAGGAAATGAGAATATAGCTGGACGAGTCGGGGAACGGAGTGATGGACCAGATGATAGTATTAGTAGTCCTCACTATTCTGTTAAATAGTGTGACAATAAATGTATTGAGGACTTATTTTGAGTTTTAATGTTATCTAGAAGACAATGTTTGTATTAAAACTCATAGCTCATGTTGTATAATTAAGATTGTATTCAAATTTTGTACCATGTATTTGGCGACTCAAGATGGGTGATGTATATCTATTTTGGGGGCGTCACACATTGGCCCATTTTTAATCCTCGATCGAGTAAGAACTGTGGCCTATAGACTCGCCTTACCGCCAAGTATGTCTCGTGTTCATAATGTTTTTCACATATCTATGATACGTAAATATGTGAAAGACCGAAACCACATTATTGAATTAGAACCGGACGAGGTAGCGGAATATTTAACGTATGAGGAGGTACTTGTTAAAATCTTGGATAAGAAGGATCATATTCTACGCTCCAAGGTTATACCTAAAGTTAAAGTTTTGTGGAGAAACCACGATGTTGAGGAAATGACCTGGGAGTTAGAATCTGAAATGAAGTCAATGTATCCTCACCTCTTCGACATACCAGGTACGCACCCTAATTTCGAGGATGAAATTTCATAAGAAGGGGAGGTTGTAAGACCCGACTTTTATGAATAAAGATTAATTTTTCTCGAAATATATTTTTGAATATTATGGTGTGGATTTGATATACTATTATAGTTATGGGTATTATTTACAAATTTTGCAAAGTAAGCAAGTGGTTATATAATATTCGATTGGTCGGGGAATATTCATTTTAACAGGGAATATTCGTACGATGACACAATCATTGGTGGACCCCATAAACGAAAGTATTGTAAGTAGTTAGAAAACAGCGAAATTATCTTTTATAAAATAACGGCGAAAGTTTTACCGTTAAACTGTTGAACTACCCGGTGGCAAAAGTACAGTAATACGCGTGGTTGCATAGTAGTACACAGTATTGGTTATTGATGCTTACGTGAGAAATCACTCAGTTATACTCAATTATTGCTACAGTAATTGCTGTATAATATCTTTCATATTATTGATTCAATAATTGTCACAGTATCATCTGCATAATATTTTATATTATTAAATTAATAATTGAGACGACAAAGTTATTCATATTATTATTTGCAATATTGACAATGACTAGAAGTTCTGTCAATGAGAGGTTTGGTCACCTAATTGCGCGCTAATAAGGAGAAATCCTTATCGGAAAACCCCCTCTTTCTTGGGAATGACCTGGTTGTTAAATATTATGAGTTATAATATTAATAATGAATAAGTTTGTGTTGATTAAAGATGAAATAGATAGCTCCATTATGTTGGGATTATTAGTGTTAGTAGAAATCGACATCTATTTCGATAATAATGGATGTCTGGAGGTTATATTGACCAATCGGGTAATTAATCGGATAAATGAGTAATTAATTACTATTAATTCACATGCTTATAACTATTTGTTCACATGCATGTACTATTAGGGGAGATGGTGCAAGATTGATAATACTTGCGTGACTAAATTAAAAATGGAGGTATAGATGAAGGTATTATACTGTAATATTTCAAGCCCCAAAACGTGCAATTATCAAAACTATATTTTCCTATAAATAGAAGCTCATTCTTCTTTCATTCTCACCAATTCACTAAGACTCACAAGAGCATTTATAGAGGGAGAAGCTTTAGAGAGAAAGTAGAAGAGAAGTTTGTTACCTCACTATTCTAGTATCCAGTCTTCTTCTGAAGTAAGGGATATTATTTTGTTCAATATTCATAGGAATAATATTTTCTTCCATACTCTGTAGTATGTGAGTAATTTTATTTCGTCTCGTATTCCTGATTATACCATCATTCGGTTAAAGTATTGCTTCTATATTCTATAAAATTAGTAGAATATCTTATAAATTTGCGCTTCATCTAGTATTAATTCACAAGGATATTTTCTGCACATTCTTGTTAAATTTTAAGTTTTTCATGTTGAAATACTGTCTATGAGTACTATCCATTTATACGGTACTATTAACAAAAGTACTATTCACGGGTACTATTCACAAAGAACTATTCACAAAGTATTATTCACGAGTACTATTTACAAAGTACTATTCACAGAGTACTATTCCCGAAGTACTATTCACGGGGTACTATTCACTCGGGTACCATTCACCCAGAGTACTATTCATAACAAAAATTGATTTTTTTTTTTGTCAAAATCATTTTTGATACATTATCATTCTTGAATTTTACTCCACAAAGCAGTATCATGTTGACAATTTGGACAAAATTGAATTCTGGATAAATTAAATTTTAAATCTTTAAAAATTTATCCTTGAACTTATTTTGTTGAATTTTTATATCATTGTCATCATCCTCGTGTTTATATTATGTTGAAAGTCATCCGTGGCCTGTAGTGTATAGATGGACTTGGTGTGATTATGACCAGGAATTATTCGGTATAATCATGACCGTAATGTTACAAATGATGTGGTGAAAGTCCTCATTGGCCCGTAGTGCATTGATGGACAGTTGTTGGCATGATCATGACCATTGATGAATACACGAATACCCTTGGCTCGTAGTGCATGGATAATTCGTGGTCGTTATACTAAAGAATATCATTGGCCATAGTGCAGGGGTGATTCGATGATGTGGATTATTTATTAAGCTGAGTCTCAGCGATAAAAGTGATCAAAAATCTTTTAAATCATAGAAGATAATAGATTGTATGCTCTACTTGACTCTTCTAATGGATTGCTTGTTCCACTGCAGTTAAACTTGTTGTTTGTTATATTTTATCAGTTTAACACTGTTGAAGGCTAACGATAAATTATTCTGCATTATCTTAGTCATAATATTTCTTATTGGGCTAGTTGAGCTCACCCTTTTGCTTTCATTATTCTCTTCAGGAAATGAGAACGTAGCTGGGACTAGTCGGGGAACGGAGTGATGGTCAAGATGATAGCATTAGTATTCCTTACTATTCTATGAAATAGTGTGATAATAAATGTATTGAGGACTCCATTTGAGTTGAATACTGTCTAGAAGACAATATTCGTATTAAAACTCTCAGTTTATGTTTTGTCATATTTTACACGACAATTGTATTATTAAGTTGTATTTGAATTTTGTACCATGTATTTGGCGACTCAAGATGGGTGATGTATACCTATTTTGGGGGCGTCACAGTGAGCACATCTATTGAAGTCTCAGTTCTACACTCTTTGATTCAGCTTCAGCTGTGCAGACACTATGACTCTGAGATCAGATCTTGACACTACTATTTCTGTCGTTGAGCTTATTGTCTTCATCTGATCTTGCTCGACTACGATCTCTGCCTTTGGTATGATCAGTAGACTCTACAATTCTGAGTGTAGTCTACAATTCTTGACTTGACTTTGGCAGATGCTTGGTCAGCTCGTAGGCAGGCTGTTTCTACGATTCTGAACATGACTTCCTCAGCAGACTACGGCCCTGAGGAAATTCTCCTCGACACACTACGATCCTTCCTCGTCTATCTTGGAGTCTATGAACTTCGAGATCTACTATTTGCATACTACGATTCTGCCTCGATAGCTCTTGAGTTTTCCTTGACTCTCCTGGCAGACTATGATTTCTAGTGCAGTGCTCGACGATCAAACAAGCCTATCTATTACATCAATAGATCAACCTAACATGTTTGATCTTTCTATATTTATAGTCCTTATACATCATTTCTTTTTAAGGACTTTACAAAGTTGTTTTGCTTATATAGGATCAACCTAACACATTTGATCAATTCATTCTAAGTCCTTGTACATATGTTTCTATTGTCTATCAAAGGACTTTACAGCTTTTGTTAATGCAAACATACTTGCATATTCATTCATATATATATCAAAATCAAATCATATGTAAATAGGAATATCATTCACATGCTAATTCCTAACACATGTGAATTAATAACAATTAATTGCTCATTTATCCGATTAATTACCCGATTGGTCAATATAACCTCCAGACATCAATTATTATCGGAATAGTTTTACCATTAAACCGTTAAAATACCTGGTGGTAAAAGTACAGTAATACGCGTGGATGCATAGTAGCACACAATATTAATTATTGATGCTTACGTGAGAATTCACTCAGTTTTATTCAATTATTGCTACGGTAATTGTTGCATAGTATCTTACGTTATTTGATTCAATTATTGTTACAATATTTTATATTATTAAATCAATAATTGAGAAGATAAGTTATTCATATTATTATCTGCATAATTAACAATGTCTAGAAAGTTTTGTCGAGGAAAGGGGTTTGGTCACCTAATTGCGCGCCAATAGGGAGAAATCCTTATCAGAAAGCCTCCTCTTTCCTGGGAACGATCTGGTTGTTTATATTGGGGGTTATAATAATAATGAATAAATGTTGTTAAAAATATTGAGGGAATTTTTTAATGAAGTATTTGTTATAAATTTTGATTATTATTTAGACCCCATTTACCTATTTTTTCAAATAATCGGTGAAAGTTATTCAAGATATATATATATATATATATATATATATATATATATATATATATATCCCTCCATTTTATGTAAACCATTCCCCCCATTTTTCTCACTCCACACATGGGCCCCACCATATATATATATATATATATATATATATATATATATATATATATATATATATATATATATATAGCATGTGTGTGGAAAAGAAAAAGGTGGTGGTGGTGGAGTGGAAGTTGAAAATTGTGTGTTTAAAAATGTGTGTGTGAGATTTGTATGCCTTTGTCTTTTACGACAAAAGGTTATATATATATATATATATATATATATATATATATATATATATATATATATATATATATATATAAGTTTTATTTTTATGAAAAATAGAATATATTATATTTTATTATGCATATTGTTTACATAGTGTTTGCATAGTAAAGAATGAAATTTATCAGACGAATTTGAAATTCGTCCGTGAAATTTCTTAAACAGTACCCCTTCCATTCTCCTATAAATAGGATGCTTAGTTTAGAATTGAAAATCACACCAGAATCAGAGAATTCTTTTTCTATAATCTTGAGCGTATTTTTTTAGAGTTTAATAAAACTTTGAGTGTAGAAAATAGTTCAAGTTTTCTTCAAGAATATCCTCATCCTACCAGTCAGAAGTACTCTCTTTTTAAGGTAAGGGATATTATTTTTGTTCAATATTCGTATGAAATAATATTTTCTTTCATAATCTGTAGTACATAAGTAATATTATTTCGTTTTTGTATTCATAATTGTACACTCATGTTGATAAGTTTTGCTTCTATACTCCATGAAAGTTGTAGAATATCCTTGAAATTTGCGCTTCATCCGGTATGTTTTCATGAAAAAATTATTCTGAACATTCGTGATAAGTTTTAACTTTGTCATGCCGGAGTACTATTCACGGGGTACTATTCCCGAATTACTATTCACGGGGTAATATTCACTCAGTTACTATTCATCCCGAATACTATTCATGATTAAAATTGATTTCTTTTCGGTCCAAATCATTTTTGATACAATATTATTCATGAATTTTACTCCACAAAGCAATATCATGTTGATAATTTGGACATTATTGAATTCTGGATAAATTAAATTATAAATCTTTAAAAATTTATCATTTGCTTTCTTTTAATTGAATTCTTATATCATTGTCATCATCCTCATGTTTATATTGTGATGAAAGTCCTCATTGGCCCATAGTGTATTGATGGAATGTTGATTGGTATGATTATGACCAGAGATTATTCGGTACAATCATGACCATAATGTTACAAATGATGTGGTAAAAGTCCTCATTGACCCGTAGTGCATTGATGGACAGTTGTTGGTATGATCATGATCATTGGTGAAAACACGAATATCCTTGGCCCGTAGTACATGGATAATTCGTGGTTGTGATACTAATGAATATCATTGGCCCGTAATGCATGGATAATTCAGTGATGCAGATTATTTAAGCTGAGTTTTAGCGATAAAAGTGTTGATAAAATTTTTAAATCATAGAAGATAGTAGATATCATGCTCTACTTGACTCTTCTAATAGATTGCTTGTTCTGCTGCAGTTAAACTTGATGTTTATTATATTTTATTAGTTTAACACTATTGAAGGCTAACGATAATTTATTTTGCATTATCTTAGTCATAATATTTCTTACTAGGCTAGTTGAGCTCACGCTTTTGCTTTCATTGTTCTCTTCAGGAAATGAGAACGTAGTCGGGACTAGTCGGGGAACAGAGTGATGGTCCGAGATGGTAGCTATAATAGTCCTCACTATTTTATAAAATAGTGTGATAATAATTGTAATGAGGACTCCTTTTTGAGTTTGAATAATGTCTATTAGATAATATTTGTGTAAAAACTCTCAGCTACGTTTTGTCGTATTATATAAAAGAAATTTGTATTTGATTTATATACCATATATTTGGCGACTCAGAATGGGTGATCTATACCTATTGGTGACTTCTACCTTACCATTCGACTGAGGATGAACCATCGAGGTCTTACAATGCTGGATACCGAAATCCTTTAAGAATTTCTTGAACTTGGAACCTATGAACTGTTTGCCATTATTTGAAACCAAATCCATGGGAATCCCGAATCGAAAGACCCCAAATTCCTTCAGAAACTTGAAAAATTCTTGCTCCGTGATTCGTCAAAGGGGCTTGGCTTCTACCCACTTGGTCATATAATCGATGGCTACTATGAAAAAATTGACCTAAACCTTCACCTTCGGTAGCGGTCCCAAGATGTCAATCCCCCAGATAGCAAACAGGATCGGGGACAAGACAGAATACAACTCCTCATATGGCTGGTGAGGAATAGGATTGTTCAGCTTCTTCATATAATCCATGACTTCTTGAAAAATTGTAGGCCAATAGTACCCTTGCAAAAATAACTTATAGGCCAAAGCCTTCGCACCCATGTGATCACCACAAATCCCCTCGTGAACTTGCCAAAGAACATATTCAGCCTTAGATGACACAAGACACCTCTGCAAATGAGAAGAATGAGCCCTTCGGTATAAGTCCCCATCAATGAGCACAAAATTTGAAATCATATACTTGATCTTTTTTGCCAACATCTAATTCGAAGGTAAGACGTCATCTTACAGATAATTTAAATAAGGTGTTAACTAGCAATTTGATCGCTCCACACACATAACCACCGAACGTGCTCAAATCTGACCCACTGATCGTGCTCGCATCTGTCATAGCCAACCTTGCGAAAGCATCGACTAATGTATTATTTAACCTATCAACTCCCTAAAAGGAAAACAAACCGAAGTACTTGAGTCGATCTTTGACTTCGGCCAGATACTTAACCATCCTTGCCCCCGGGCCTCAAATTCCCCCAAAATTTGCTTAACGACCAATTGAGAGTCACTGAAGATTATCAAACTCTTCATCTCGAGACTCTTCGCTAGACTAATGCTTGCCAAAATTGCTTTCTATTCTGCCTCGTTGTTAGTCTCCTTAAACCCAAAGTGAATTGCCTGCTAAACTTTAAACCCCTTTGGGCTCATCAAGATAACCCCAACTCTGCTAACATCTAAGGTTAAAAACCCATCTGCATAACGCTTCCAAGAAGTTTGAATCTGTTGAAAATACGAGACCGATCATATAACCCCTCTTGTGTGATCAATACCATTATCTGCCTCCGAAAAAGAACATTCCACCGCTAAGTCGGCCAAGCCTTGACCCTTTATTGTTGTCTGAGGATAATACTCTAGTACAAACTGTGTCAACTCTATAGCCCATGCTGCTAGTCAACCCGAGACATCTGGCTTGCTTAGAACTTTCTTTAAGGGTTGATTAGTGTACACAACGTTTAACCGACCTTTAAAGTACTACCGAAGTTTTCGACTAACTATATTAGGGCATTGGAAAACTTCTCAAGGTTTGGATAACTGGTCTCTACATCTCGAAGAACATGATTTATGTAATAGATCATATGTTTCTTACTCTGTGTCTCTTAATCCAGTACAACTCCAACTACTAACGAACTGGTCGCCAAATATAGATACAACTTTTCAGAAGGAACCGACTTCACCAATAAAGGAGCCGAAGACAAGTACCACTTAATACCCTAGAAAGCATCCTCACACTCCAAAGTCCACTAGAAGGTCTTCTCGTTCTTCTGCCCCTTCAACATGTCAAAGAAGGGCAAGCACCTTTCCGCTGACTTGGACACGAATCTCCTCAACACTGCTATCCGAGCGGTCAACAGCAGAATGCCCTTATAAGATTGAGGAGACTTCATATCATGTATAACTTTAATATTTTTTGGGTTTGCCTCAATTCCCCTCTTGCTGATCAGATACCCCAGAAACTTCCCTACTCCAAGCCCGAAAGTACACTTCATTAGATTTAACCTGAGTTTGTAATGCCTGACCGTCTGAAAGCAATTTTCCAAGTCATCCAAATGCTACCGTACTGACATAATCTTGAAGATCATATCATCCACGTACACTTTCATACTGTGAACTAGTTGCCTATGGAATACGTAATTCATCATCCTCCAATAAGTTGGACCCACGTTCAATAATCCGAAAGTTATCTTCCCATAAACATAAATCTTCCGATGAGTGATGAAGGCCATCTTCGGGATATCCTCCTTGTGCATTGAAATCTGATGATAACCCGAGAAAACATCTATGAAATTGAGCATGACATATCCCGAGGTGGCATCGATGAGTTGATAAATATGTAGGAGTGGATACAAATCCTTTGGACACGCCTCATTCAAGTCCTTATCATCTACTTCCCATTATGCTTCTGCACCAAAACAACATTCACCAGCCACTAGGAATAGTCAATCTCAAAAATGAAGTTTGCTTCAAATAACTTTTCTATCTCATTGCCAATAATTCTTTTCCTCTCCAGGGCAAAAATCATCCTCTTCTGTTGGACCGGTTTTGTGATGCCCCCAAATTTAGACCACTCATGTCTCAAATTCGGTTCGCCACGTGCTACAAATCTAATGACTAAATAACATCTCATGCAACGGAAATAATAGAATAGATTATTTTTATTTAATATAACCATTCACATCCCAAGGTTTTGTAACTTATACATCTCTTACATAACTTAAACATATTTAAGCAAAGTTTGGACATAACTAATATATAGTGTAATTTCTGTCTTTACATAATCATAAAACTCCTAAATAAATATGAAAATACTCTGTTGCTTTGCCCTTGCCCTTATCGATGCTCGAGGGTCCGCTTTGCTCTGCCTTAACTGAAATATTTTTAGGAAAAGCAAGAATGAGCAACAAGTTTACTCAGCAAATAATATAGTAATAAGGGTATTCAATATAGTTTTAAATTCTCAAGGGTACAAAAATAATTATAGTTAAAGGATAACAAGAAGTACCGATGGTACTCAACAATAGTCGCTAAGTACAGAAAGATATCAATAAGATTCAATGCTTAATCATTTTGAGATTCCAAAATAATGAATACTAAGCAGTCACTAAGGACTATGAACTTTTACTACAATTAACAATAATATACTTGAAATCCAATGAAAATGAGTACAACAAGTGATCAGCCTAAAGTACCCTACGTCATGCATAACATTTAATCATACTCATGTGCGCACGTCGGTCTCCCGACAATTATATAGTTTCCCCTTCAAGGAGGGTTGCTCATCTCAGCCAATTATAAGAGTCCGCACCAAGTAAATTTGGTTTGGATAGCTTTCTATCATACGATAATGGCTTAGACATCTTTTATAATGCATTCAAGAACTATAAGTTCAATGCTTGCAACAATCGTCAAAATATATCAATGATTTCTAGATAGTAATAGATATTTGTTTAAAATAAGTACGGGTTATCTGACAACAATTCAGATTATACAATGTATACAGTGTAAAGAACTTAGGAAACTTGCAATCAATATAAAAATCAAATGAAGTTCGAGAACTTGTACAAAATCCAAAGTTGTGTAAGTTAGGAATCTTGCGTAATCATAGGTTCCTTGTATAAAGTAAATGCATAGGTTAGGATACTTGCCTCAAGCGTAGTTTACCAAGGTAAAGCTTATCAACACTTTTCAAATCCTATTATAACATAGTTATGCGTATAGGATACTCATTAGCTACGTATATTCAATATACATACTTGATATGTAAGTTTAAACGCATACATAAGAGTCTAACTTAGTTGTATATCTCATACGTATGTCATTATGTGCCTTACATTGACACAAAATCAGTTTGTAAGAAACTATGAAATAAAATAACATAGTTCGTAAACATCTTCTAGACTTATCGTTTGAAAATTTATAATCACTCATTAAATATATGATTCTATCATTTAGCATGCTTCTTGACACATTGGATAATGTATTGGTCATGTATTATAGGTTAAGATAATGATATAAGCATGCATCAAATCTCAAATCACAAACAGAAAGCAGACTTCACACCAGGGTGGCGCGACCGCGCTTGATTTAAACTAGGGAGTGGCGCAGCCGCGCTACTCCCAGTTCAAACCAAAACTGAGAAACAGAATCATGGCCAATCATGCACACATGTATACAATTATGACGACACTGGCAAACCATACATGTTATGATGTTTATAACTAGATTTAATCCTATATCTTGTCCTTTACATGGTTCATTATCAATTCCCACCAAATCAAGGCTTTAAATATTGTTATAACAAAGTCTCTCATGTTTAGTCGTTATACACATATAACGAGGTCAATAAGTCTCAACTAAATATGCTCGCGTCATCTTAGTCATGCATTTCAAGTTGTATAGTTCTACTTCACTTATGCTTGTTCTAAACCACACTCAACTAGTTTACAATGCATATGACTAGCTAGCATGCATGTCAATCATGTCTATATGCATAAATGTCTTATCATGATGGTCTAAAAGTCCAGAATTCAAATATTGTATTTCCCAACAAAGTTGGTTTTCAACTTCAACATCTTTCTTGAAAATCTCATGTTAACCAATCAAACTTGCAACACTACTTTAATTACTACACATCATGCATTCATATCTACATAACTAGAACATATAAGCATGCTGACATGTATTTAGTTCATTTACACATAGATAGTAACGTCCTCTACTTGAAAACTCATTTTACATCATGCTTGAATAGTCTATATTACCTTCAACAATATAAACTAACATATCAGTCACATGCTAAGGCATAACAGAGCTTGAATCATTTGTACATAAGGTCAGAACATATATTACATAATGCTTATCAAAATATGTTTCCAAATCTTTAAGCTTTCTTTGAATATGCATTCTAAACTAAGCTAAAATGACTTATTATATATAAAACAACATCATTCCAATTGTTAGGGTCATTTACATGCATATTCAAACCAACATAGTATGCTCATGACAACACAAGGTAACCAACATCAGTTTTCAATACAGTAACCCTCATGCAAGCATCTTGGTGTAATCTTATAGAAGTGGCGCCACGAGCAAGCGAGCAAAAAAAATGGCTCTGCTTCTGCAAAGCTTCAACACAATCAACACAAGAATTGCTAATTCCTGCAACCCAGACCAGTTACAAAGCTCCTAGACATGCATACAAACTCAGACAACATAATGACATGCCATTTCATACCAATTAACAGAGAATTTCAAGCAATTATAAGAATTTGACAAAACTCAAAATTAAGGACACAAAACAGAATTGATACCTCTTGAAGCTTGAAATGAACTCCCTCAATTCTCTGATTATACTCCCTCAATTCTCAGCAACACTCCCCCTCTAATTATATTTATCAGATAATTTTCTAGTAACTGGAGATTGAGAAGGAAGAGCTTCCATTTTATAGAGGATGGATTACACAGTCCATGAATTTGCCTACCATATACAAACCTACGGGAAAGAGAAGGAACCATTGGATTGAGAGAGTTTGATGAAAAGATTTAACCAACACCTCTTCTCCCACTTCTCAGTTCATCATCACAGCTACCTAGCAGACTTGAGTTTACGCAAATGGAGTTTAGGCTACTGTTTGGTCACTTAAATTGGGACAAGGAGTCTGATTGCTATGCAATAACAAAAAGGTTGCCAATATACTTATGTTTTAGTCGCCTTTGAGTATACAACATAATTTTAATGAGGTAATATTACTACATTGTGTAAAGTTAGGGTATATATCCATACTCATAATTATATAATCAATGTACATTTTGATAAAACCGAATATAATCTAATTGGGTATCATCTAAACACATTATCATAAACTTTATTATTCCAATTATACTTACTTATTGAAATAATCATTAATTTGTAATTTATTGATTTATTCTAATTTAATACTACATAAAGTACATCTTTAAGGTTCTCACATATACATCTTGTCACATAGGCATTCTTTACGTAACTTATGATTCATTCGATTTTACAATATAGTCTTATATATTACATGATCACATTAAGTGTCACACTAGACTTCCTTTTTAATTGAATGTAGGTACTATATACAATACTATTAATTATCACATATCCGCACACAACAATTAATTGAATAAATATAAATCTTATTATATTAATTATTTTACTCATTAGTATTCTATTATTCACACTAACAATTAATTAATCATTGACTTCTTAATTCATTCATTGCTTAATTTAATTAAACCATCAAAATTTCCATTCTCTTGCACAACAAGGCATTTCACAGGTCTCATCATATCTTCCCACATTTTTTCTCAATTATCAAAATTTCAATTTAATCTAATTGAGTTACTCATTTCATGACACCTAAATATTTATATAAAATAAATATTCATATTTTTATTAATATATTTATAATTTTTTTTATTCATAAAATTCACGGTTCTTATATCCTCCCCCCTTATAAAAATTTCATCCTCAGAATTTGTGCAAGGTTAGACAAATAGATGGGGATAGTCCCTCGCCATCTTATCTTCTAATTCCCATGTGGCCTCCTCGGCGTCGTGGTTTCGCCAAAATACTTTTACAGAAGATATAATTTTATTTCTTAATGTCTACTTTTTTCTATCTAATATCTGGACATTAATTTCTTCATACGCCAGATTCTTCTCCACTTGAATGGGCTCGTAGGAAATCATGTGTTTGTAGTCAGGCTTGTACGGTCGCAACACAGAGATGTGAAACACGTTGTGGATGTTCTCCAACTCAAGTGGTAATGCAACTTTGTATGTCACTTCGCCCACTCTCTTTAATATTTCGAATGGTCTTATGAACCTCGGACTCAATTTTCCTTTCTTGCTGAATCGTATTTTTCCCTTCCAGGGAGATACTTTCAAGAACACATAACATCCGACTTCAAAGTCGCGGTCCTGACGATGCAAATTTGGGTATTTCTTTTTGCGATCTTTTGCAGCTACCAGTCTGGCTCTTATCATTGCCACTACGTCAACTATTTGTTGAACTAACTCATCAGGTCATAATATCTTTCATTCTTTGACTTCATCCCAACACAATGATGTTCTACACTTTATCCCATAAAGGGCTTCGTACGGTGGCATGCCGATACTTGCATGATAACTATTGTTATATGCAAATTCCACTAGGGATAGGTGATCGTCCCAATTTCCCTTGAAGTCCATCACGCAAGTTCTAAGCATGTCCTCCAACGTTTGTATCGTTCACTCACTTTGTCCGTCTATCTGGGATGATAAGCAATACTCAACCTCAGTTGTGTTCTCCTCATCTCTTGTAAGCTTTTCCAGAATTTTGACTTAAAGTGCGGATCTCGATCAGAGACAATTGACATCGGCACTCCATGTCGTGAAACAATTTCCTTTACATATAGGCTCGCTAACTGATTTAAATTATATCGGATCTTGATTGGTAGAAAATGAACCGTCTTCGCTAGTCGATCCATGATAACCCAAATGACATCGAAACCTTTCTGTGTGACTGGAAGTCCCACCACGAAGTCCATCTTAATGTGCTCCCATTTCCACTCTGGTATTTCCAACGGTTGAAGTAGACCACTCTGCCTCTGGTGCTCTGCTTTGACCCATTGACAAATAAGACATTTACTAACACACTCCGCGATTTCTCATTTCAGATTGGGCCACCAAAAATGTTGCCTCAAATCTCGATACATCTTTGTGCATCTTGGATGAACGGAATACGTTGTATTGTGTTCCTTGTGAAAAATTTCATCCCTCAACTCGGTTATCGCTGAGCTTGATGAATCATGCCTGCACGAACGAGATCAGCAGTTGATATATGCCTAAAGAGATGATCGTCAGTTGGGAGAACAAAGTGATCATATAGATGATCGGATGTAGATGGTTGTTGGGGAGGTGGTGTTAGGTGTTTGGATGAAGTCGGGAGGTGGGTTTTTGTTGGTGGCGCTGGATGGTTGTCAGATGTGTTTTTTTTTTGTTTTCTGGTAAGTTGGGGGATAGGGTCGATGGGTTCTTCAGCTTCATCGACTTCGATGGGCGTGTTTTGGGATTGGCTGTGTGACGCCCCCAAATTAGGTATACATCACCCATCTTGAGTCGCCAAATACATGGAACTGAATACAAATACAAACTTAATTATACAACATGAGCTGAGAGTTTTTACACGAATATTGTCTCGTATATAGTATCCAAACTCAAATTCAATCCTCATTACATTTAGTAACACACCAAATATTGAGGACTACTAAAACAACCATCTTGGACCGTCACTCCATTCCCCGACTAGTCCCAACTACGTTTTCATTTCCTGAAGAGAACAATGAAAGAAAAAGGGTGAGCTCAACTAGCCCAGTAAGAAATATTATGACTAAGATAATACATAATAAATTATCATTAGCCTTCAACAGTGTTAAACTGATAAAATATAATAAACATCAAGCTTAACTGCAGCGGAACAAGCAATCCATTAGAAGAGTCAAGTAGAGCATGATATCTACTGTCTTCTATGATTTGAAAAGTTTATCATAAATTTTATCACTAAGACTCAACTTAATAAATAATCCACATCATCGAATCATCCCTGAACTACTGGCCAAGGATATTCATTAGTATCACGTCCACGAATTATCCATGCACTATGGGCCAAGGATATTCGTGTAATCATCAATGGTCATGATCATGCCAACAACTATCCATCAATGCACTACGGGGCAATGATGACTTTTACCACATCATTTGTAACATTATAGGTCATGATTACACCGAATGATCCCTAGTCATAATCATACCGATCAATAGTCCATCTTTGCATTACGGGCCAAAGATGACTTTCATAACAATATAAGCATGAGGATGATGACAATGATATATGTCGATGTCGGGATTTTTGGATGTCCCTTCCGTTACTTGTTCTTTGGTGTTCTCGTTTTAGGTGAGATTTGTTTTAAAAAAAAAAGTGAAAAAGGTCCGACATATATAATGTCGACGATGGACTGTTAAGAGTCGCCAGTTGGTTTTTTAAATTGTTGTACCAACACAACTGAGAAAAGGTTTTCACATTGACCCAATGATGTGACAACGCTAAACGAATGGTCGGTGAAACCAAGAGATTCATTAGGTCCGGGGACTTGGTTATCTGGGGGGAAGGTGTTAGGCACTCCCCACATCCGTGTTACCACGGTGACCTCTTTTTTCAAAACTATTATCTGAATTTGTGTGTGTGTGGGTCAATGTGTTGTTATTTGGAAGTAGTGTGAGGCCTCGTTCGAACCTATATACACAGGGTTTGAATTTATGTAAAAATTCAGTTTTTAGCAAGGTATAGCAATGATGTTTTATAAAAAAAGGTTTTTCAAACCCTGATGCTCAATAGTAATTGAGACCTTTTACACTCACATTTTATTAAGTGCTCGGCTTGATTGATTTTATTTTACGAATGCGAGGCATCCGTATGAAAATAATGTACAAAATAATGCCGACTTCCTCGTGGGTATGGAAACCATATGAGAAAATTCAGACACCGCAGAATAATTTACAAGCTGCTTATAGCTAAAAATGTCCATCACGGAACCAAGATCTAGATCCAATAAATTTGAATCATGATCATATGATTCCTAGGCGCACAAGATACCGCAATTTATATGAAAGCAGTAAGCAGGTATATATATAAAAGATGTAAATATATATTTACAGACATGATCACCAACCACGAAGCACCTCCACGGGGGATCAGAAATATAAATAAAGCTGTTAAAAGCTATCAACCGCCACGAAGGAAACTCCAGTAGAATGAAAAACGAATAAAGTCAGAATATACGATCAACCGCCACGAAGGAAACTCCAGGCGGGACAAAATGCAAATAAAGTTGTACAAAGCGATCAACTGCCACGAAGTAAACTCCAAGCAGGACGAAACGTAAAGAAAGCTGTAAAAGCTATCAACCACCACGAAGTAAACTCCAGGTGGGACAAAAAATATATATATATATATATATATAAGCATTAAACGCATATGGATATGTAAAATCCGTGCTCATCGAGCGAGTTTGACCACGCTCATATATATAAGTATATATATATAAAAGCGAATAAACGCATCGGATATCAAATCCGGGCTCATCGAAATGAGTTCGACCACACGATTCATATATATAAGTATATATATATATATATATATATATATATATATATATATATATATATATATATATATATATAATAAATAAGCATATGATATAAAATCCAGGTCTCATCGAACAGTAGTCCCACCACGATTCATATATATAAATATATATATTTATATATATATAAGCGAGTAAACGCACTGCATCAAAATCTAGGCTCATCGAACAAAATTCGACACACAATTAATATATATAAATGTATATATATATATATTAAACCAAAACGCACGAATGCATCAAGTCTAGGCTCATCGAACAAAGTCGACACACGCAGTTAATATATATAAATGTATATATATATATATATATATATATATATATATATATATATATAAAAGCGATGAACATAAGCACTGCAGACCAAAGTGCAGGCTCAATCGAGGCATAACTTCGATGATGTTAGTCAATATATATGTAAATATATATATATATATATATATATATATATATATATATATATATGATCGAAATGAAACCACGGAATAAAGTTCTAAGGGCAAAATCAAGAAACACGACTCTCAACGTGTAGAAGGGTGTGTGCAAAGATGAAGAGAAAGACTCTAATGTGTGTGAGAAGGCTTACAGCTGACTGCTAAAGAAAACTTCTATAACTTTAGAGTGGGTAAACACTGACTTTTGTAGGTACAAAAGGGCTATATATGAGCTCACAGGTGTTTAGAAGGGGAAAGTACACTGCATGGGGTGAGTGCAGAGCAAATTGGGCAGGGCTTTCTCGCGTTTTTCTCTTACAAAATGGGCTGCCCAAGCCCTCTATTTATAGGCATTTTAGTCGCAGGTGTACCTGCGGCTAAGCCGCAGGTGTACCAGAGGCAAACCGGGTGGGCCTAGGTTTGTTGGGTAGGGTCCTCTCGAAGTACGTGCACTCAGGCACTGTAATGTCCACTCGAACTTTCAGAAGTGCAATCCGGGCATCCGTTTGAGGTATACAGGACCTATTTCGGACCGTCGTTGTCAAGAGTTATACGATGGTATGGGATTAGAGTTTGTACGAAGTCATTGAAGATGGGACGATGCCCTCCGGTCTTCAAGCTTCAACTTTCATCCGTTACCCCGCACAATAGTAACTTGGGATTGGTTAACCTTGTGGGACATCGTTGCGTAGAGACGTGACGTGGCATCCTGTTGACGAGATGACGATGTTGCCCCTCACCGGTGTTATCGCCGGATTAGGTTTCATAAAAAGGCGAGACGTTTCTCGAGACTTATTTGAGATTGGATTGTGCATGAATTATTGAAGGTCCTCATTGTCACCTTTGAGGTGTGCCTGTCTTCCCCATGATATTATCGGGTTGGTGCAGTGTATCTCGTTGTTAGCGCCGAGATTTAAGCTGGTCACATTTGAAACAAGCATTTCTGGGGTTATCACCGAAACTGCATTCCTTGGGGTTATCACCAAGGTTGGTGGCTATTCCCATGGTTTGGGACTGAGACTGGATACCTCGGGGTTATCTCCGAGATTAATTGGTCTTCTCCGGTGTGTGTTCCAGTATTGGATCTGCATGCCTCGGGGTTATCTCTGAGGTTGGATTTGTTACTCCTAGATTGCAATCCGGGGTTGATGTTGAACTTCCGGTAGTATCCGATATGGATTTGGATTGTCTTTCAGGGTTCTCTCTTAAAAGACGAATCTGTCCTCCTACAATGTTAGTGACAGTGGTACAGAAAATTTTGAGTGTCTACAGATGCCCCTCTTTATCATACTCATGCATGGCGATGCATGGGTAGGATAAAGAATCCTAGACACTTGAAATGCAACAAGACGAACGTGGTACTATGGGTAGCAAAATGATGTAAATGCATGATGCATGTGTACGGGGTTGTAGCCCAATATACTGGGGATGATCGCTGGATCCCTGTTGCTTTAACTGGGGATTGGCAATACTGACCAGATTCAATGTGTAAGATGAATCTGTTAGGATGTTGATGTTGGAGTTATCACAAAATTCCTGTGTTCTTGATAACGACTTGATCCCAAAGAGGTACCTCTTATGTGCAAGAGATCTGTGGGGATAAAGCTTGATCTGTTTGAGGATGTGTATAACATATTCCAACATCTATCCTCTTTGATAATATTGACTTTTTCTAGTTAGTATCGCCAGAGACATGTCAAGATTCTGTTGGATTTACTGCCAACAAAAAATGCTGTCAGGGATGCCTGACCTTTGTTGACGTGTACTTTACCGACATGTGATTCAACGGCTGGAAAATCCTGTAGGATATACTGTCAAGGCTGCTTGACTTTCGTTGATGTGTGAATCAACGGCTGAGACTCTGTGAGCAGATCGTCAAGGTTTCTTGACCTTTGCTGACGTGTGAATCAATGGAACATTGCGTTGTGACCCCCGACGGGGAGGCGCTGGGGAATATGAGCAGTTGGGTATGAAAACCTAGAATAGCTCTAGAGCTCTGATAGGTTTAATCGCTATCGGCTGAAATGACATCAAGGTTGCTTGACCTTCGTTGATATGTGTGTCAACGGCTAAGAATGCGTTATTACTCCCTCCGGAGATATATGTTGTAACCCCCGTCGGGGACCTACTGGGGACTCATGAGTACGTACGCAACTATCGAACAGTTAATAATGCTTCGATGGGTTTACTTGCCATCGGCTGAAATAACGTCAAGGTTGTTTGACCTTCGTTGATAGGCATATCAATGGATGAACGTGTTGTAACCCCCACCGGGGATCTACGTTGTAACCCCCGTCGGGGACATATGTTGTAACCCCCATCAGGGACTTATTTAGGGTAACGACCCAGAGTTGGCGGCATCGGAGCTGTGCGAGGTATTGCTGGATGTGATTTGTGACAAATGAGATCATTGGTAGGGTATACCTCGTGTTCGGGTGACTACAATGGGCGATGTACAGATTCAAAGTCTCATCTGAGAAGACAATGAATGTATGTTGTTTTACTCAATCGCGTGGCATTTTTATTCTCGATTTGACCTTTCTAGTCCGTAAGAACTCCTTTATAACTCTAACTAGACTGAGACGGAGGGGTGGGGCCCACATAGGGGTGCCGTAGGTGCACCTGCTGTAGCCGCAGGTGAGCCTGCGGCCAATCGTGGATCATAAATCCTACAGGTTGGTCTTCACAAGTCACTTTCAACTTGCTTTGCATAGAGAAAACCGCGAGCCATCTTCAGATCTGCTTTGAGTTGAAAATTTCTTTACAAAATTCATCCACCGTACAAGTGTTCTACACTATCCTGGTAACGTATGCATGTATTTTTTCTAGTTTCTATCCGTTGGATTGTGAGTTATCGCACGAAATGCATCTAAACACATAGTAGTGATTATGTATGCATAAATGACTTGATAAAAAATATTCAACATAGTAAATGTTAGTATTAAACCATGCTGAACATAATGATGTGAAAAAATTTAACTTTTGAGACAGTCAAATTGGCACCTTTTTCTGCTATTTTTTTGTCCTATTTGAGGTCCAATGAGCAAAAGGTAGCAAGGCAAAGTACTCCTAGTATTGAGGTTGGTCTTATGCATGATGATTTTGATTTTTAATGCATATATTATGTATATGACTTTGGGGCAAGTGTGCTACTGAATGGCCGCCGAGACATGCCTATGTGCATTTGGATAGTCCTATTTTTAAAGGGGACTATGGCAAAAATTTTCCAAATGTAGGCATTGGTTAGTCATGCATTTTAACTCAATTATATGTTAAAGTAAATGCATGCATCCATATATTCATAAATGCATTTTTAAAAAGCTCCAGGTAAGGAAATACCACACCCTTTCTGAGGTGATTTGGAGACTTGTTGTCCAGATATTATGGATCCGGATCAGCCGAGCAGTTCCTATAGGACCACTTCTGGCGTACGGCGGAGGGCTTCCAAAGTGCCTCGTCCCCGTTCTGCCAGACAGCCTCGTCGGTTGGTGGAGGCCGTGATTCATCCTGTCCGGGTAGATGTGCCAGACGTTGAGGACGATGAGGCGGATATTTCGATTGAGGATTCCGCTCTTGCTGCACATGTCCCTTGTAGGGAGCTTCCGAGCATTCAGGTGGGAAACCCAGAGTTGCTGGGTGATTTGAGTAGACATCCATCGATGTACTTGCATGCTAACGAGGTATGGCATTAGACTTTGATCTTCCTTCTTTCCTATTGATGAGGATTAAAGGGTTATGATGTTGATCTGCATTTCATACAGGTTCCTGGTTTTACACAGCCTCGAGGGAACTGATTTAGCATTCACTCCATGTACCAGGCGCTTCATCCTGACTACAGAGCGGTAGTGCATGAGTGGGGATTCGGGGCATTCTTCTCCATCCTTCCCCGTCATTGCCCTAGGGTTACCTCAGGGCATTGTCTGAGCGATGGTTTCATCAGACTCAGTCACTCCATCTGCTGGATTGTGAGGTGATGATAATGCCTATGGACTGGCGATTTATCACAGGTATAGAGTTTAGAGGGGAGCCGGTGCCTTGTATGGCGAATATCACCCCTACTGCCGTTCGATCCCTACTAAGAGTTCCGGCGGAGGCGCTCAAAGGCAGGACTGTCCGTTCAGGTCCTTTGAGTGTAGATGCTATGAGTGGGTTTTTGAGTGAGCCCATGCTTGATGATGTCAGGATCAGGGATCGTGTTCTGCACCGATTGTTCCTGATGATCATTCGAGGCTGCTTCATAGCAGATAAATCTTCTACGGTATCCTTTGCATTGATCAGCGCCACACGTGATGTGGACCGTATTAGAGAGCATGATTGGGGTTCCTATACCTTTGCCTATTTCCTCCGGGGCATGTGCATACGCTCACAGGGTTTGACTGAGGCTTGGCTAGGATTTTACCCATTTCTGATGGTGAGTATTTCTCTTATCTTTTCCCATTCATAGGTTAAGAGTGTTTACTGATAGCGGATGTTTTGCCATTGTGTTGGTAGTTTTGGGCCTATGAGAGGCTCCCATGTTTGCGTCCTGTGAGTGTGTTAAGTTTAGATACTTATCCATAAGGACGACGATGACACCATTCTATTTTGCCGGAGGTTCCTATAGCTGAGGGATTCACTCACTGCCGTATGCAGTTGGAGTTGCTGACGGCGGGTACCATTACATGGATTCCCTATTCAGTGGAGCATTTGACCATCGGATTTGAGGATGGACATTCGACCAGAGTCGAGTATTTGATTTCCACCAGGAGAGTTCCTCTCTTCATGATGGAGGTTAGGAGCTCTATTTAGGAGAGCGTGCTATTAGGAGCATCACAGGGGAGATTCGTGTACCGATCTTGCCTCCTGCCGAGGTCATTGGCTCATATCACGATCACCCGTCAACGATATCCCATTGTTGGGGGTTGGCGGTTTTGCATTATCGGAGGTCCATGTATTCGTGAGAGCGTTCCAATGGTGGTGGTCCCTCGCACTATTGGAGCCCGATCCGCGCCACGATTTTATGGGGGATATGGTTCCGGGATCTTTGATGATGACGGATTGGGTAGCTTGTGTCGAGCTCTCAAACTCATATGACCCAGATTGATAGTTTGACCAGCGGTTGGACCGAGCAAATATATTTATCCGGCATTTGGGCGAGAGATCCAATGAGGGCGAGTCATTTGTTCCTTCCAGCTTCGGTAGCGCCGGGTCCCTCGAACGACCCATTCGGTTTTGCTTGGCGCAGATCCTCCTCTTTATAGGCTGACATCCTGTTGATAGAGATCCGGTGACTTCGGGAAGAGTTTCATCGGTGGACAGGATTGAGGATGTGAACATCGAGACCACTGGTTTTTTTCGATGTATATTCTCGTTATATCTTTTGATAGGCCTCTGTTAGATATTGGGTGGTTGTTCCCCATTCTCGCTATATCTTTTGATAGGCCTCTGTTAGTAGTAGGGGCGGTTGTGCCCCATTTCCTGTGTTGTAGTTGTCTGGTGATGATGTATTAGATGATGATATACTTAGGAATGTATGCACCGTTTTTTCATTCCCTATATCATATTGTCATCCATTATATGTTATGCATGTATCATGTTATGCATATGTATGTATGTCCAGAGATATTCAGCATTGACCCCAGGATGGTCTTATGACACGGCCCGCACAGATGTCTTCTTCGACAAATAGCCTTATAGATCATACCCCACCATCATTGGTGGCATTAGGTATTCGATCGTGGTACGATAGCATGTCACCACCAAATAGGGTGACCGTAGATCAGTTGCTGCAGCATACCATGACTTTATTGCCTTTTTCAGGTTCCTGGAGGGTTTATAGATGGGATGCTAGAGCATTGGCTACCAGATAGGTAGGTATTCTGATTTGGGACCCATGAGTTGACTCCTACTCTGGAGGAGTATGCACGTTTGACGATGCTGCCTTTAGACAGACCTTGCGTGCATTTGGCTTTGGGAGACATGAGTAGACGATTCATGACTCTCACAGGATTAACGGCATGAGTAGTGCGGAGACGAGTGACATCTAGCCATGTGATATCCCAGCATTTTTTGTACGACAGATTTGGCTCAGAGGATAGCTACTCACGATATTCTGGGGATTTCACCGCACCGAAGGAACATTGGCATTTGGCCAGGGTTGATGTACTGATGCTATATCGTCTTGTCGTATATCATATGCCATGATATATGGATGAGATAGACATTGGTGTCATTATGGGCGTGAGAGCTCTTAGAGAGGTCGCACCATTGTACTATGATCGTGGCGAGAGACCTGAGACCCCTATTGTTGGCATTATCCTATTTCACTGGGGAGTTGGTCGTGTTGTGTGTGGTTTATGTCACACTTGAGGCCGTTTGTACCCTACCCCAGGTTTGAGTTTCCATGATGTAGCTGTTTCCTTTGGGCGAGAGGTCGATGCTCGCTCTTTGTCTCTCGATACCTCTCATTGAATTTAGTCAGGACCGTCCTCTGAGATCCCGTGTGTATCACTTGTTGGGATCGGCGGCGTGAGATAGCTTACTTCACCCATTTGGCATGATGTCGCGTCATCCAAGTTCAGGTTTTCATCCTTTGATGAGAGATAGGTTCCGCATGATATCTCTCGAAGATCCGTGTGTATGTATGTTGTTGGGATCGGCGTGAGATAGCTTCTTTTACGTCGATCGTCGAGGTTGTTCTGCGGTATTCCGCATGGATGGAGCGAGAGAGATTTTATCATTGCGGCGATGTCAAAGCCCGAGATGATGTAGAGCCCATGGAGGACATTGATACCTACATCGAGGAGGAGCCAATTTCTTTGGGTTGCCGACATTTCTTCCGGATTCTCCTAGTACCGATCTTGTTGTGATTGACACTTTCGGCACATAGATGCTTAGAGCAGAGTCTTCATTTGATGACCTTTGAGAGAGATCATGCTCGATCTATGATGTTGACTGCCCTTGAGGGGAGAGACGCAGCTCTATTAGAGAGAGACGAGGCATTAGATCGCAGAGATGATGCTGTTGTTAAGCGGGATGAGGCTATATCAGCCAGAGATGCAGTGATAGTTAAGCGGGATAGTGCTATATCTGCCCGGGATGTAGCCATCACAGATAGTACTACATTGAGGTCCCTTACACTAGCATGATCGCAGAGATGAACGCATATATTGATGATCATATGGTCACCATGCAGATGGCTACAGATCTTTTGGTTCGTGTGGATATTCTCGTCTGAGAGACCACGACTTCACCTCCTTCCTTCTTCGAGAGGGACGCCATGTTGGGCTTGTTAGCTCGCATATATCGACTTGTAGATGAGCTTGTATTTTCACTGCACGCATTAAAGCAGCCATTTTGTCATATACGATTTTACATTGTATATATATCAAACAACATTATATATATGATGAGGAAATATATTTTTGGATCACTTCCCTTTTAGATATGCCTTGCTATTTGCTTGATATTTTTTTACTTGCTTGAGGGCTTGTGGTCTTGATGTATTACGAATTCCTCTGGGTGGATGGACATTGAGTTGTCTCTGGATAGTTCGAGAATGGATCATCGATCTATATGTATCCCTACCATCTTTGGTGTCTTGGGACCGGTTTCTAGATGAAAATGTGGAGAGGAGTGTGGCTTTCCTCTCGAGATTGACCTTTCCCACGATGGTCGTGGTACTTCTATTTAGGAGAAGCTAGTTAATTCCACCTCTTATGGATTGGTGTTGCTCTTGAAGGTATGACCATGACTTAGATGGTCGTAGAATCTCTTATTTGGGAGGAGTTCGGGTAATTCCATCCCTTTAGTGCGAAGCCAAAATGAAATGTAGTGGATTGAAGGATGATCCCAGTACCAATGACAAGGTTTTGTGTTTTGGTAGGGGTGAGACCGCACCATGAATGGCTTCTACAGTACTCTATTGAAGAGGAGATCGGTCTGCGTGGTTCGAACACAGTGTAAGAGGTTCAACGTCATATATATGGCGAAATGGTGTAGGAATGTTTTTGGTTGTTTTTTGTTTTGTAAGGGTAGAAATGTTTTTGTTGTTTTTTTGTTTTATTGCGGCCAGCCATGTGAAATGGTTGCCTACGTACTCTATTGAAGAGGAGATCGGTCGGCGTAGTTCGCCCCTCGGTGAGATGAAAAGCGTAATCCCATGTGCAGGTCAGAGTGCGGGGAGGAGAAAGTTTAATCTTAGGTTGAGGATAAACTGCAGGTATGAGAAGTTTAATCCCAGATATGGGTAGCCAAACTGCAAATGCAAAAGGTTCAATCCACGCTGGGATGACCTAAGTTGTAGGAACGCTTGAGAGGAGCCAGCCAGTGGCGGCAAAATGTATGTTTCTCTGAGGGGCAAAGTGTAGGAAAGTTGTAGGTGGTAAAGGGTTAAAGAACCGGAATGACTGGAGACCTGATGATTATGCACCAGGGTGTTTATGAATTACTTCATACATAGTACCGTTTCACGACATCTGAGTTGATGAGTTGTGGAAATTCATCGCCGTCCATTTCTTGCAATCTGAGAGCGCCTCCTGTCAATACTTCTTTGACAACAAACGGGCCTTCCTAGTTATGAGCGAATTTTCCCTTAGACTGATCTTGGTTGTCAAGGATTTTCTTCAAAACCAAGTCATGTTGTTTAAACTATCGTAGCCGGACTTTTTTGTTGTAGGATCTGGCGATCCTTTGTTGATATAATGACCATGGAAGATAGTGGCGGGTTACGCCTTTAAATCTATTAGAGACAATTGGTGATACATCTTGTACCCATTGGTCTTCATCCAATGGTGCGTCTATCAACACTCTGAGGGATTCCATTTCAACTTCTATGGGAATCTTTGCTTCCATCCCATAGGTTAATGCGTGGGGGTTGCCCGATGGAAATGTCCGCATTGAGGTTACGTAGGCTAACAGAGTCGAGAAAAGCGATAGGTCGAGCCAATCTTTGTGGGTTGGCGGACATCTTTTGCATAATCTTCTTGATGTTTTTGTTAGCCACTTCAACAGCACCGTTCATCTTCGGACGATAAATGATAGAGTTAAGATGTTTGATGTGGAATTTACTGCATAATTCCTCCATCATTTTGTTGTTGAGGTTCTTGGCATTGTCGACACAATCACCTCTGGTTGTCCATATCGACAAACGACATTGTTTACGATGAAAGCAATGATTACTTCTTTAGTAACCACGGGAAGGAGGCTTTCTACCCACTTGGTAAAGTAGTCGATCATGGTGAAGATAAATCGATGACCATTCTTGGCTTTAGGCTCGATGGGCCCGATAACGTCCATTCCCCACATTGAGAAGGGCGAGGTGAACTCATATTGTGGAGTTCCCATGGGCGTGTATAGCATTCCCGTGAATCGCACGATAGCATCTCTGACGTGGTCATTGCAATCGACTTTGAGAGATAGCCAATAATGTCCGTCTGAGGACTTTCTTGACAAGGAGGGGCCACTCATGTGGGGCCCACAGACTTCACCATGGATTTCATCCATAAGCCTTTGGGCTTGATCTTTGTCTAAACATCCGAGGAGACCTAGTCCGCATCTCTTTTGTAGAGCGCATCTCCACTCGGTAGAAATTTCATAGCAAGTCGATGGATCCGCCTTTTCTCGGTCGGGCTCGCCTCGGTGGGTGTAGATCCATCTAAATAGATATTCCTTGATATCTTGATACCAAGGATGTTGGATGGGAGGTAGCTCATCCGATACTTCTCAACGTAATTCCCATATATTTGGGGCCTTGTGCGAGAAATTGTGACGCTTTCGGCAAGTGTTCCTTGTCTAATATGCTAATCAAGGAGGCCAAAGTTGCTAATGCGTCTGCAAAGGCATTCCTATTACGAGGAATGTGTAGAAAGGAGATTTCTTCAAATTCCAAAACCATCTGTAAAACCTATCAATGGTAAGGCAGCAAATGTAGTTCCTTGGTTTGATAGATTCCGGTGGATTATTTGATTACCAACTCCGAATCTCCAAAGACAGTTAACCGCCTGATGCCCATTGAACGGGCAAGTTTTAGCCCCATGAGACAGCCTTCATACTCAGTCTTATTGTTGGTGCTGACAAACTGTAATTTGATGGCAGCAGGATATGCTCCCCGTGCTAGATACTAGAATGCTCGACTCGTAACCTTCCATATTAACAGCTCCATCAAAATACATCTTCCATGATTGGCGCGTATCGTACTGATGGTGTTGTTGCACTGTCATTACTCCTTCATCGGGGAAATATGTTTCCAAGGGTTTGAAATCCCCTGAAGGTGCGGCGACCAGTTGATCCGCGATTCCTTGACCTTTGATGGACTTTTGAGTCACATATACGATGTCAAATTGTTGTAGGATCAACTGCCATCTAGACAGCCGGCAATTTAACATAGGTTTGTTGAACACGTACTTGAGAGGATCCACGGGATATGAGATGGGTTGTGTGACCATGGAGGTAATGCTGTAACCTCATGGAAGCCCATGCTAAAGCATAACACGTCTTTTTCGATCGAGTGTACTTGTGTTCACTTCTTCTTTGAATCTTTTCTTTGAGGTAATAGATAGCTCGTTCTTGGCCTCTATCGTCTTTTTGTCCCGGCATGACGCCATGGCATTGTCACTTATGGACGGTACATAAGCAGGGAACATCATCCTGGGTGGTACCAAAACGGAGCTTTGACTAGTTGTTTTTCTTGATTGTAAGGAAGGCCTTTTGACACTCGTCATTCCATTTCATGGAGGAGTTCTTCCTTAATAACTTGAAAGATTGGCTCACGAGTTCTTTGTGAGTTGAGAGATAAACCTTCTTAATGAAGTTGATTCTTCCCAAAATCCTCGTATTTCCTTCTCTGTCTGAGGAATGGGCATTTCCATGATGGCTTGGATTTTGGCAGGATCCAGCTCAATCCCTTTGTGGCTGACTAAAAATCCTAGCAACTTGCCTGATTTAACGCCAAAGGCGCATTTAGCTGGATTCAACTTCAAGTTGTACTTTACGCAACTTTGTTGAACAACTTTACGAGATGGTCTAGATGGTCATCCTCCTTCCGGGACTTGACAATGATGTCATCCACGTAGATCTTGATCTCTTTGTGCATTAAGTCGTGGAAAAGAGCCATCATAGCTCGTTGATAGGTAGCTCCGGCATTGATGAGGTCGAATGACAACCGTTTATAGCAAAACGTTCCCCAAGGAGTGATGAAAGCAGTTTTCTCACGATCTTCCTCAGCAACCATGATCTGATGATACCCCGCAAGCAATCAAAGAAAAGGAGTACATATAAGTATTAAGCGATGTGTCGATGAGAATGTGGATAAATGGCATGGGAAAACTATCTTTTAAGCAAGCTTTGTTCAAGTCCCGGTAATCCATGCAAACTCGCACCTTCCCTCCAAGTTAAGGCACGGGCACAATGTTGGATATCCACTCAGGATATGTAGACACCATTATGATGCCAGCTTGAAATTGTTTCACAATTTCTTCTTTCACCTTTAAACTCCATTCAGGTTTCAATCGCCTGAGCTTTTGCTTCACTAGCTTAAATCCCTCTTTAATGGGAAGGCGATGAAGGACAATGTCAGTGGACAAACCCACCATGTCTTCATGAGACCATTCAAACACATCCTGGAATTGGGTTAATAGCGTAACCATGTCATTCCGTTGGTTTGGGGTAAGGTCTGAACCAATCTGGATTAACTTAGGGCTTTCTAAGGTTTCGAGATTGAAAGAAGTGGTTTGATCAAGGTTGGGTTTGGGTTTGTCTTTGACCCATTCTTGAATTTCTGGAGGCACCTCAATGTCATCCTGTATATCCATCAAGGCTGAATTCATCTCTACATCAAAAGTACAATCCTTGTGGAGAAGAGGCACCGTATCAGCAAGTACAGGCACATCTAAATTCAGAGTCCTGAAACAAAATATGCTTTCACTTAGTATATATGAAATGTGTTGATCATACACAGTGTTAGCATATACTGGCAAAATAAACTTGCTAATCTTGTCCAGAAAAAGTAAGCAGTTATTATATCTACAGCGGAGAAAGAGTTTCCGCGCTTTACCCTTGACGACCAATGCAAGGAATGATGTTCCAATTGGCAAGGGAAAAGTCCGGGTGGACCGCAGTGATGGAGGGATTGTCATCATCCTCCCTATCCCGAATGATGGCCATTACGTCTGGGCAATCATCGTCTGGGGTGTATCTGTTGGTATGTTCATCATGAACGATGATGCGTATGCTTGACATCATTCGGATGACGTCTTGCTTGATTCTTCGTTCCTCTTCTTCCATCGCGGGATTTGGAACAAAGATTTAATTTCATTTTACCGGTACCGGCTTGGGAAATAACATAAACATTACATTGGCTGGCACCTTTACGGGAGGTTGTGCGGACTCAGAGTTTGAAAGAGAAGATAAACACCACATGGTTGAAGCTGAAGGAATCTGCTGATGTTTATGAGGATTCCTGTGACTAGAACTTGTAGAATAGCCTAGTCCAGCTGTTCCAGCTTGCCTGGTTAAGCAAATTCGATACTTGATACCCTGGCAATCTTTACCCAACCCTTGTCCCGGCTTATGACCCAACGACATCATTTCTTGAGTAGCCAGAGCATTACTTCGGCGAAAATCTTGGGTTTGAGCGATGGCGCTCCAATAGCATGGTATTGGGTATTGCTTATTTCAAAAGCATGATGAAAAATGGTTTCAACGTTTCTGCATTGGCATTGATGAATGGCATGTCCCCATGTTGATGACATCTCTGGTTCGGCGTTAACTAGTGACGAGCTATTGTTGATAATGTATTTCAATTGTTGATGAAGGGTGGAGGGATTTGCCCGACCATATGAATCCATGGTCGCCCCAAGAGCGGGTTGTATCCCGAATCTATCTTGAGCACATGGAAAGATACGCAGAATGTGTGAGGACCAATTTCGATTGCCAGCTCAATTACTCCGACTAAATTTTTTCGGGCTCCATCAAAAGCTTTGATGATGGTATGGCTACTCCGAATTCGATTGAGATTGATGTTCATCTTCACCAAGGTAGCATATGGGCAGATATTCAGATAGGAACCTCCATCTATTAAGACTCCAGCTACCATATATCCGGAGGACAAGACCGCAATGTGCAACGGCTTGCAATGACCGGTCCCTTCGGATGGTATGTCATCATCAGTGAAGGATATCACATTGTTGTTCAAAATGTGATCGACCAGATGTTGAAACTTTTCCGTATCTAATGATGTCCGGAGATAGGCTTCTTTTAAAACCTTTAACAAGACCTTCCGGTGATTCTCGGAAGTTAGGACCAAGTCCAAAATTGATATTTGTTGTGGAGCTTCTTTCAAGCTTAAAACCACCGTAGCTTCATTATGACCCACAGAGCGGAAGAATTTTTAAATCTTCTCTATGGGTATTTTCCCCTTTGATTTGGTGGTAGGCTTTATCACCCGTTAGGGAAGATACAGTGGATTTTTCTTCGACACTGTAGCAGTTGTATGTGAGGTGGATCCTTCACCTTCTCCATAATTCCACGGAATTGTGTGCAAGCTAACAATAGGATATTGTGCTCTACTGCACAAGTTGTTGATTGGCTCGAGGCGGCCTTTTTCAAAGGATTGTTGCCTCCCTTGAGTTGAATTGTTGGCGTTGTGAGCAATGTATTAATCCCATCAGTTTCAGTGGATATAACTGCTACCACACTTTTCCACTTAGTAGGGCCTGCATCCTCACTTGCACGTAACACAGTATCGTCGTCTGCTAGGCGCAGGACACCACTGTCGATTAGATTTTGAATAAGGTGGCGGAGTGCCCAACATTCTTCTGTGCTGTGACCACGAGACTAGGAGTGATATTGACACACTCCATCAGAGTTGTACCATCCTGAACGAGGGTTGATTGGAGGTAGAAGGGAACTGATCCTTCCTTCATTGATTAACATATGAAGGATTTTCTCCATAGGTTGGCCTAGATAGGTGAATTCCCTTTTATTGGCGAAATCCGGACGGGCTTTGGCATTTGCTCTCTTTGTCACTTTGCCTTCCAGTATTTCATTTCCTGAAAGTGACGAGGGAATATTCATGACAATAGGTAGGAGACTGGCATGCTTCTGGCTGATTAACTAACGAGTCACTTGATGCTGATAAGTCACTAGTTTCGCTAATTATTCAATTTGTTTGCAGAGAGCTTTCATCTTTCGTTCCATTGTGAACTGAAACTTGGCATAATCCCATTTGTCACCACTGTCTTTAATGGTCTGGGAGGAATCACAGCTGAAATTGGAACTCTGTCCATTGCTCCAATTAATCATGTTGACCTCTTCTTCTTTGTGTTGAGGAAGAGAGTTGTCTTGTACGTGAGGCTGATCTGGTTTGGTAACCACGATCCCTCTGTTGTCTATCAGGTCCTGGATCTTGTGTTTCAAGGCCCAACAATCCTGAGTATCATGTCCAGGTGCCCCGGTATGATAAGCACATTTCCTAGCCGCATTGAAACCCCGTCCATTAGGGCTGGCAGGTGGAAGAAGATGTGTAATTTTCTTCTGTGTTGTCAGAAGATTTAAGGTGTTCTCGAGGCTATCCTCTAATGGTGTAAACACTCGAGGGCGTTTGACTTCTCCACCTTTTGGTATTGGAGGGTTTGTAGATTGTGCTGGAAAAGGGAGTGTAGTTTCTCCTTTGAATAGGCATGTTTTGACTGCCTTTTTGTCCCTGTAGTATCAGTGAAACATCTTCTTCTTTCTTTTTATGGACCCTTCGGGGGTTGTTCCCATAATTTTCGGATTGGATGTGATCAGAAACAGCTTTGAGTGCAGCTAGGTCTTGAATCTTTCCTGACTTCAATCCCATCTCAGCCATCTCCCCATGTTTGACCATTTCAGAAAATGGTTTTTTGATCTTAACTAAAACTCTCTCATAGAAGGGAGCTTCTTGTATGTCTATGAAAGTCATGACCATTTACGATTACATCATGGAAGGACTAACTTGGGCGGCAGGCGTCTCCACCTCTGAGCATACTCTCGAAAGACTCGTTAGATCATTTCTTGATCTTGGTAATTTGATCTGGATCAAGAGCCATCTGAGTTTGAAAGTCAGTATTGAGTGAGGAAAGCATGTGCTAGCTCTTCCTAGCTATGGATTTTGGAGTTGTCTAATCTTGTGTACCACGAGAGCAGGCTTCTCAGGTTAGACTCTTTTGGAATAATTGCATTACGAGCTTTTCGTCCTCTGCATAAGATCCAAGTTCTCCAATAAACACTTTTAAATATGTGTAAGGATCTCCTAACCCATCATATTTTTTCAAAGTCGGAGAGTTTTAAATTTTTACGGATAATGAACACCGGAAAAATACACACAATCGACATATGAAACACTTACGTGTGTTCCAATTCCTTTGATAGCGCGAAGGGTCTATTCCATTTGGAGGACTTTCTTTTTTATGTCACCAGTGTCTGCGGATCTCCAGTTGGGATGGGCAAGATCAAAAGTTTTGTTGGTTGTATCCAATCGCGGTTCGAGAATATGGTAATGACCGGATTCTCTCCTTGTGTGGAGGATTCAAAGTATGTACTGGTATTTTACGACCACCTGTGTAGATCGTGTAATTCTTTGAGTAGAACCGACCAAATCTGTAATTTGTTTGCTTAATCCGTCAATTCTTTGCGAGAAACTGGATTAAGTTCAATCTGGTCGGATGACAACATGATTAACTGCAGGCCTGTTGCCTTTTTGGACTTTGAACGGGTAGTAGGTCCGATTGATTCCCTACGAAAGACTTGCATTGTTTAGTCTTTAGGGAATTGTATACAATAACATGCTATGTGATGTGTCCATTTTAGGAATTTTTATCCTACACAACGGGTGTCAGCTGATTATAGCATGTTAATATGTATGCGTACACATTTCTTCATATTTCTCATTACATGGAGATAGATATAGAATGTAATTACAAGTAATTGTGTTTACAAGTAATTGAAATAAGAGTATGAAGAGACTTTCCTCCGCTTTGGGTTTATCAGAGGCTGACCTATCTTAGGTTACTCTCGCGACTTTTTGGCATGAAGGTTCCCAAATCATCGCAATCTACTAGACGGGAAGTTAATCCGGTCTTTCAACTGGAGCGAATTTGGGTGGTGCCTTTCCTAAGCCTCGGAGAATTAGTCTTCTCACGAGTCCAGTAATCAAACACCGACGGGATAGCCTCCTGGTGGAGGGACCACACAACATATATTCACATACATCGCGTCTCACCGCATGAAAATGATGACATGTGCGAAGCACTAATATCACAAGCAGATATGGTACGAAGCACTAATATCACAAGCAGTTATGGTGCAAAGCACTAGCATCACAAGCAGTTATGGTGCAAAGCACTAAGTGAAATAAAGAAATGCATTCGTACACATTCATAAAATGTAAATGCAACATCCACACACAAGCAGATAACAGTTTTGAAAAGATTGAAATAGCGGCTTAAGTCCTCTTACTGGAGTCTCCAACAGAGTCGCCACCTGTCGATGTTAGGATTTTTGGATGTCCCTTTCCGTTACTTGTTCTTTGGTGTTCTCATTTTAAGTGAGATTTGTTTGAAAAAACAAGTGAAAAAGGTCCGACATGTATAATGTCGATGATGGACTGTTAAGAGTCGCCAGTTGGTTTTTTAAATGGTTGTACCAACACAACCGAGAAAAGGTTTGCACATTGACCCAGTGATGTGACACTGCTAAACAGGTCGGTGAAACCGAGATTCATTAGGGTCCGGGGACTTGGTTATGCGGGGGGAAGGTGTTAGGCACCCCCGACATCCGTGTTACCACGGTGACCGCCTCTTTTCAAGAAACTATTATCTAAATGTGTGTGTGTGTGTGGGTCAATGTGTTTTTATTTGGAAATAGTGCGAGGCCTCGTTCGAACTTATACACACAGGGTTTGAATTTATGTAAAAATTTAGTTTTTAGCAAGGTATAGCAACGATGTTTTATAAAAATGGTTTTTCAAACCCTAATGCTCAATAGTAATTGAGACCTTTTACACTCCCATTTTATTAAGTGCTCGGCTTGATTGATTTTATTTTACGAATGCGAGGCATCCGTATGAAAATAATGCACAAAATAATGCCGACTTCCTCGTGGGTATGGAAACCATCTGAGGAAATTCAGACACCATGAGAATAATTTACAAAGTCGCTTACAAAACAAAATGTCCATCACGGGAACCGAATCTAGATCCAATAGGCTGAATCTGTGATCACATGATTCTTAGGCGCACAAGATACCGCAATTTGTATGAAAATAGTAAGCAGGTATATATATAAAAGCTGTAAATATATATATACAAACATGATCACCAACCACGAAGCACCTCCATTGGGGATCAGAAATATAAATAAAGTCATGTTAAAGCTATCAACCGCGACGGAGAGAAACTCCAAAGTGAACAAAAAACAAAAATAAAAAGTCAGTAATACGGTCCAACCGCCACGAAGAAAACTCCAAATGGACACAAAATATAAATAAAGTCAGTATAAGCGATCAACTACCACGAAAGTAAACTCCAGGCGAGATGAAACGTAAAGAAAGGCGTAAAAGCGATCAAGAAAGTCATAAAGCGATCAACCACCACAAAGTAAACTCCGGTGGGACGTATATATATATATATATATATAATAAATAAGCGCATATGATGTAAAATCAGGGCTCATCGAATGTAGTTCGACCATAGTTCATATATATAAGTATATATATATATATATATATATATAATAACGCATATATATATAAAATCCAGCTCATCGAATGTAGTTCACCACACATATATATATATATATATATATATATATATATATATATATATATATATAAAGCGATAAACGCATTGCATCAAGTCTGGGCTCATCGAACAAAAGCTCATCGAACAAAATTTAATACATATAAATATATATATATATATATATATATATATATATATATATATATATATATATATATATATAAAAGCAAAGAAATAGCATCTGCATCAAAAGTCTAGGGCTCAATCGAGGCATAACTTCGATAATGTTAGTCAATATATATATATATATATATATATATATATATATATATATATATATATATATATATATACTGAAAATGAAACCCACGAGATAGAAGTTCGGGCAAAAAGCAAGCAACACGACTCTCAACGTGTAGAAGGGTGTGTGTGCAAGATGAAGAAAAGACTCTAAAGTGTGTGAGAAGGCTTACAGCTGACTGCTAAAGAAGATTTCTATATCTTTAGAGTGGGTAAACACTAACTTTTGTAGGTACAAAAGGGCTATATATGAGCTCACAGGTGTTTAGAAGGGGAAAGTACACTACATGGGGTGAGTGAAGAGCAAATTGGGTAGGGCTTCCTTGCCTTTTTCTCTTGCAAAATGGGCTGCCCAAGCCCTCTATTTATAGGCATTTTAGCCGCAGGTGTACCTGCGGCTGAGCCGCGGGTGTACCAGAGGCAACCCGGGTGGGCCCAGGTTTGTCGGGTCGTGTCGTCTCGAAGTACGTGCACTCAGGCACTGTAATGTCCACTCGAACTTTCAGAAGTGCAATCCGGGCATCCCTTTGAGGTATACAGGACCTATTTCGGACCGCCGTTGTCGAGAGTTGTACGATGGCATGGGATTAGAGTTTGTACGAAGTCATTGAAGATGGGACGATGCCCTCCGGTCTTCAAGCTTCAACTTTCATCCGTTACCCCGCACAATAGTCACTCGGGATTGGTTAACCTTATGGGACATCATTGCGTAGAGACGTGACATGGCATCGTGTTGACGAGATGACGATGTTGCCCTCACCGTGTGTTATCACGGATTAAATGATAAAGCACACACGTTGCTCGAGACTTCATTTGAGATTGGACTGCTGCAATTGTTGAAGGTCATCATTGTCACCTTTGAGGTGTGCCTGTCTTCCCAATGTTATTGCCGGGTTGGTGTAGTGTATCTCATTGTGAGCGCCGAGATTGAAGCTGGTCGCATTTGAAACAAGCATTTCCGGGGTTATCGCCGAAACTGCATTCCTTGGGGTTATCACCAAGGTTGGTGGCTATTCCCATGGTTTGGGACTGAAACTGGATACCTCGGGCTTATCTCCGAGATTAATCGGTCTTCTCCGGTGTGTGTTCCGGTATAGGATCTGCATGCCTCAGGGTTATCTCCGAGGTTGGATTTGTTACTCCCAGATTGCTATCCGGGGTTGATGCTGAACTTCCGGTAGTATCCGGTATGGATTTGGATTGTCTTTCAGGGTTCTCTCTTAAAAGACGAATCTGTCCTCCTGTAATGTTAGTGACAGTGGTACAGAAAATTTCGAGTGTCTACAATATAAGAATTCAATTAAATAAAAGCAAAGGATAAATTTTTAAAGGATTATAATTTAATTTATCCAGAATTCAAAAACGTCCAAATTGTCAACATGATACTACTTTGTGGAGTAAAATTCAAGAATAATATTGTATCAAAAATGATTTAGATCGAAAAGAAATCAATTTTTGTCATGAATAGAACCCTGGGTGAATAGTACCTGAGTGAATAGTACCCCGTGAATAGTACTCCGACATGAGAAAGTTAAACCTTATCAACAATGTTCAGAATAATATTTTCATGAAAAGATACTGGATGAAGCGCAAATTTCAAGGATATTCTACTAATTTCATGGAGTATAGAAGCAATACTTTAACAAAAAGAGTGTAGAATTCAGAATCTGAAACGAAATAATATTACTTACATATTACAGAGTATGGAAGAAAATATTATTTCTTACAAATATTGAACAAAAATAATATCCCTTACCTTAAAAAGGAGAATATTCCAACTAGTATAGCGGGGATATTTTTTAAGAAAACTTTCATTGTTTTCTACGGTCAAAGCTTTCTTAAACTCTAAAGAAATACGCTCAAAATTATAGAAGAAGAATTCTCTGATTATGGTGTGATTTTCAATTCTAAACTAAGCATCCTATTTATAGGAGAATGGAATGATACTATTTGAAAAGAATTCACGGGTGAACAAAAGTTTTTTTTTCTCTTCACGGACGAAACAACTGGAAGGTCACCGATGAATTAATTGAATGTGCAGACTTTTGATTTTCAAATGCCCACACACACACATAAGATATATATATATATATATATATATATATATATATATATATATATATACACACGCTAAACTCCTTCCCAAACACGTTACCTCCCCCCCCCCCACCCCACCCCACCCCACCCCACCCCACCCCATCTTCATTTCATCCCACATGTGGGCTCCTCCCCACATGTCACTTTCACACACACACACACACACACACACACACACACACACACACACACACACACACACACACACACACACATATATATATATATATATATACTGAATAATTTTATACCGATTATTTTGAAAAATAGGTAAATGGGGGTCCAAATAATAAACAAAATTTACAACAAATACATTGTAGAACGATCGAGAAATTTGTAAATTAATTTAAATATTTATTGAATTAAATAAATATTTTAAATAATTTATTTATTGAGGAAAATAAATAATTGATAATTGTGGTGGATTAATTTAGTAACTAAATTGATAATTTTATTTAATGGATTTAATTTAAGAAAATAATTAAATCAAATCAATTGCTTAATATTTAAGAAGACAATTAAATTAAATGAATTGTTTAATTTAATGGAAATAAATAAAATAAATAAAGTGATGTTTCTAATTTATTAATTAAAATTAGATATATATAATTATTTATTTATTATAAGTATAATTATAATAAGATTATAATTATTATAATTATAAATTATAAGCTATTTAATGGGTTGCATATGTGACAAGTGAAACTATATAATAAGACTATTATAATAATAATCTACTATGGAAATTCTGTGTAACCAAACAAAGCCTTGTGACCTTTGGTTAATATAACTGCCAAAGATGTTTGGCTTAATAAACTGATAATCACGATTATCAGTGTTTAAGCGATATGGGTTGTTTATTTTTCTAAGGCTTGCTAGATAACAGAGGAAGAGAGAGTTGCAGAATACTGAGAGTGAGAAATTGAGAGAATAATCTCTGTGAGTTTGCCAAGAGAAAGAATAGATTCACCATCTTGTGCTAGCCTATAATCAAGAGGATTAAGATATAATTCACTCCTAAAATTCCAAAGTTTTAGTTTTATTTAAGTTATCTGTAAATTGAGTTTTTTTGGATTTGTTGTTCAAACGTTGTGTATATGGTACGGATTATGTTGTAGAATCTGTTGTCATCATGTATGAGTTTTGTATCAATTATCAAATTCATAAGAATTTGGGTTTATAGGAAGAAAACATATAACAGTGTTTATGCTTGAGAAAATGGCTTAGAAAGTACCAAATTTAGTGGTCAATTGGTATGTTAAACTATGAATTGATGTTAGATTATGCTAGATCATTAAGAAACGAAGATAACGTAGTTTAAACAAAGTGATTTGGTGAAAAATTGAGATGTCAGTGATGATTTTTGTGAAGAAGTTCAAAAATAGAGTTTTATATGAAAAATATGAATTTTGAGAAATTAAAATAGTTTTAGTGGTTGTTAAATTGTTCTATTGAATATGTTAGCAATCCTGTTTATAATAGTGTTATACTTATTTTGTGAGTTAATTTCACTAATTTGATGGTGAAATTCGTGTTAGTTGGGCTAAAAATGGCTACTGTTCATGCCGAAGTCTGCAAATGCATCAATGCAAGCAAATAAACAAGCAATTACTGATGGTGCCAAGGCAAAAAAGCTAAGAATTGCATTGATCCCAAGCGCAATTGCCGCCATTTGGGTTTCAGAATCGAGCACCAATGTATATTACTGGCTGACTAAGTTAGCAAGGAAGGACAACCTTGTGCTGTAGCTGCGTTCTCGAGCCCGTGTAAAGCAATCTGCTTAATTGTAGATCATGTGTAACGGACTTATATGAGTTTAGCAGTCATGTTAAGGATATTAAAACATAAAGTGGACTATAATAACAGATTGTAAGATGTTGTAATTCAAAGTGTGAAGATTTTAAGTAATTATTTAAATAAGTTATATAATGAGCCAAATGTGATATTTTCAAAAGTTAAATATAAATGATAAGGTTCATAGTGTGATTTCAGATTTGTTAAGTGTTAACCTAAATGGTTAGGTACTAGGTTAGGGTTATGACCTAAATGATGGTTTAATACCTATACTGTTAATATTCATACAACTAATTGTTGTTGCGATTGTGATGATGTATGTAGGGTAATTGGAGTTTATTTTACACTTGTGTAGCTTACAAACAAGGCAAGTTCTCTAACTCTACTTTCATAATTGTGCAAGATTCTAAACCTAAACTTTAATTCAGCAAGACTATTGATTCTATTTTTATATATATTGAACAAGCTCATGTAACCTAATTCGTTAAATCGAATGACTTTTACATTCTCATTTATTGTTATTGTTATTCAAAACGTATATTATTCTAACACATTGATTCAAAGGAGATTGTTATACTTCTTTGAACATAGTACTTTGCATGTGTATCATGTTTGTTCAGTTATATATTGTTAATATCCGATCTTTGACTTTGATAGCCTTGTTCAGTTATACACTCTTGTATTAAACCTTTATTGTTGGAATTTGAATAAGTGTTCTAAAATTCTAGAAACACTGATAAGCTAGTTCCAAACTAAACTTTCTTTAGTGCGGAAGTTCTAAATTCAAACTGAGACGAACAACCCTAACATAGGGTATTTTGTACATGTAACGTTTAGATGTTTGTGCACAATACATGTTAAAAAGGGCTGATCCCCCTGAGTACGTTAAGAAGAATCTGTACAGTCTAATGACTGTTAAGGTTAAGGTAATAATACCTAAACACCGTGGACATAGTTCGTGGTCTTAAGACCCTCAGATAATTAAAGTTCGAACTTGTTTTCTATTTTGATTCGTAGAACAAGTTCTTTACTATTCAGTATTCTTTGTTCACTCTCATGTTGTTATTATACTATCTTTATGTCAGTGAGCAATCGTTTGCTCACTCTTGTAATTAAATAATGCAGCTAAAGTCGAAAGAGGTGATGATCCATCTACTAGCAAGGGAAAGGGCAAGGTGTCTATGTGATAAAGAATTAGTTAAAGTTTATTTGAATGCTTGAAGTTATAAGACTTGTTTTATTTTATAATATATTCCGTAAACTGATGTAATAATTTTTAAGGTTAGATTACCTGGGATTGTTTACGAGATGATGTAACCCTTTAATGGGAAAGATTATTGTTTAAAGTTATTTAATGTTTTATCCTTTATTATGGGTAATTAGATGTATTTATTTTGATAGTGAGCACCAGATTCAGTGGAAATGAAGTACCCAGATTTGGGGGTGTCACAGGTTGGTATCAGAGCTTTAGGTTATGAACCTTAGCTGGGGAAACCTTAGGAAGTAGCCATTAAGAAGTTAGAAAATATAGAGTTGATTAACTCTTATCGGGTTTTAATGAATGGATTGAGGTATCCATTGAAGTTAAATAATAAAAGACATTATGTGTTATGTGTTATGTGTTAATAACTTATGTGCTCGCGATTATCGAAAATACTAAGTAAAACTTAAAATATTTTGTTGTTAGGATGTCTGACGAAGGAGGATCCAGTCCAGCTAGAGAGGTGATACCTCAGGTACCTAGAGATGATGAACCCCGGGATATTCACGTAGTGCGGGAACAGTTGATCCAGGAGGATGAGCCTGTAACTGATCCCGAGGAGGATAGTCTTGAGGAGATAGAGGAGGATGATGATGAGGAGGATCCTGTGGAGTTTCCACCAAACTCTGTATCGGTTGAAATGTATGATGCTTTGTATGATCATAACATAGAGTTACAGGATAATGTTGAGGAGCTGAAGGAGATGGTTGAGATGCATCACGTTACGTTGGAGCAGAAGGATGTAGAGATTCAAGAACTTGATTCAAAACTCGGAAACACAGAATGGGATCTAGTTCATACCAAGGGTCAGCATGAAGACATGTTGGCAGTGAACGAGATGATGAAGACTGATATGGAGAAGTTGAAAGATGACTTCAAAGAGGAATCAGCTAAGCGTACAAGGGCAGAGGATGCTTGGATGAAGGCGACTTAACGTGCGGACCGTGCTGAGACTAAAGTTCAAGTGAAGAAAGCCAATATGACGGACATGGATTATGCTTTTAATTCTGCGATTGATAGGTACCAGGATCGAGTCCATTATTACCCACCTCAGTTTGAAGACTCGCCGTGGTTCGTGATGGATTGTAGGATGGTGTACCGTATCATGGAGGAAGAGCGTCGAGAGGCCTTACGACGTCTTAATATGCCTAGATAGAATAAGAGTGATAATAATATGAGGTTAATTATATGAATAAATAAGTTGTAAATCCCTTATTTTGAGATAAATAAAGGGATAGTATGAGTATGTAATCTTGAAACTGGTTTAGTTAAGGAAAGTGGATGATTATAGCAGATATGCTATCTTTAGTATGTTTAAAACATTATGAATGAATAAAATATTAGAGTTTATTTGAAATGTTATGTGTTATAGCTTTAATCTTGGAATGTTTAAGTTAAATTTCAAATACCCAAGAAGTTGAGTAATGAACTAATAAGCGTATATTTTAACAGAAAATGCCTCCTAGAAGAAGACAACCACGTCAACAAGCACCTCCTGAGGGGTCTACTAATAATAACAATGAGACCAACGTTAATCCAGTTCAGCAGTTGTCAACTTTATTGACGGGAGCACTTATGAATCATTCGCAAGCTCAAGTTACGACTTTCAAGAAATTCAAAGCGGTTGGACCGCCAGAGTTTCAAGGGTCTATGAATCTAGTGGAAGCCCAAACCTGGATCATGGAAATGGAGAAGGTGTTCGACGTTGCTAGAGTTAATGAAGATCAGAAGACTGCGTTCGCAACATTCATGCTGAAGTCCGAAGCTAGCTACTGGTGGTAAACAAATAAGGTTTGTGGAGGACAAGAAGTGATAGCGTGGGATAGATTCAAGGAAATGTTTTTCAAAATGTACTTTCCAACGAGTTCTCGGAATCAGCTGCAAGTGAAATTTATTGAGTTGAAGTTTAACGAGTTGGCAAGGTTTGCCACATATCAAGTCAACACTGATTAGCGTAAAGCAAGGAGATTCGAACAAGGATTGAAGCCCTGGCTTTACATCAAGGTTTCAATGTTCCAGTTAAATACATTTGCGGCTGTACTGGAAAAGGCAATCATCGCAGAAGGTGAAAGCGATGCCTTGACCAAGTATAATCAAGAATAAAAGAAGAGGAAGAATGATAGTGAAAATAAGGCTGGTGGAAGTAATGTTGGAAGTAATAATTAGAAGAGGAAGTGGAACGAGAATTCGACTACGAGAGGACAGCAGGGAAGTCAGCAGAAGAAAAAGTTTGAAGCTTGTGCTACTTGTGGAAAGAATCATACTGGGGTATATTTGAAGGGAAAGCGAGAGTGTTTCAACTGTGGTCAGGAGGGACACGTTGCACTGAACTATTTTTGTCCGAAGAAAGGAGCATGTTTTACCTGCGGTTTAAAGGATTGCATGGATCGTGATTGCCCTAAAAAGCCAGTAGGGAGTGCAAGTGGAGGAAAAGGAAACAACAACGGTGGTGGTGCATTGACTATCACTGGACCAGCTCAGTCAAGCCGACCCACTACGAGAACTTTCAATATGACCGTGCAGGATGCGGTTCAGTCAAAGGATGTGGTGTCAGGTATCATTCCGATTAATGGTATTAATGCTTATGTACTATTTGATTCGGGTGCTACTTGTTCATTTATATCCGATGAATTTGCTTAAAACTTAGATTTACCTCAGGAAGAATTAGATTATCCTTTGAGCATAGAGATTACAAATAGGGAAGTGATTCCTGTTAGATTCATATATAAGAATTGTAGAGTGGTTATAAAGGGTCAAGAAATGAGGGTAAACTTGATACCAATTAGACTTGGTGAATTTGATGTTATCCTAGGAATGGATTGGTTATTCAATCACAGAGCACTAATTGATTGCCAAAGAAAGTGTGTTAACCTTATGACTCCGTCAAAGGTTGTGTTCTATGGCAGCAAGTCACCTCGACTTGCAAGTTGTCTAACGGTGATGCAAACCAAAAAGTTGTTAAGATAAGGATGTGTAGGATACTTAGCCTACATAGTTGATACACAGAAGAAAAGTGCAAAGTTAGAAGAGATACCGATCATAAGAGATTTTGCAGATGTATTTCTAGACGATTTGCTGGGTCTTCCGCCAGATCGACAAATCGAGTTCGTGATTGATTTAGTACCAGAAACATGTTCGATATCTAAGGCACCATACAGAATGGCTCTGGTAGAGATGAAAGAGTTGATGGTGCAACTGCAAGAATTGCTCGACAAGAAGTATATCCAGCCGAGCGTATCGCAATGGGGAGCGCCGATGTTATTTGTTAAGAAGAAGGATGGATCGATGTGGCTCTGCATTGATTACCGAGAATTGAATAAGGTCACGATTAAAAATAAGTATCTGTTACCAAGAATCGATGACCTGTTTGTTTAACTGAAGGGTGCGATGTATTTTTCAAAGATAGATTTGAGGAGTGGTTATCATCAACTGAAGGTGAGGCCAGAAGACGTACCGAAGACGGCGTTCAGAACTCGGTATAGTCATTACGAGTTTTTGGTTATGTCATTTGGTTTAAACAATGCACCTGCAGTGTTCATGGATTTGATGAACAGGGTGTTTAAACCATTCTTACATAAATTTGTGGTGGTGTGTATTGATGATATCCTGGTGTATTCTAAGACCAAGGAAGAACATTTTGAACACTTAAGAGTGACGTTGGAGACATTGAGAAAAGAGAAGTTGTACACAAAATTTTCAAAATGTGAGTTGTGGATGGAACGTGTACATTTTCTCGGGTATGTTATTGATAAAGATGTAAATTCGGTAGATCCATCAAAAGTTAAAGCTGTAGCAAACTGGGATCAGCCGAAGACACCGTCAGAGATAAGGAGTTTCTTAGGGTTGGCAGGTTATTATAGGCGTTTTATTCAGGACTTTTCTAAGATCGCGACCCCGTTGACGAATTTAACTAGGAAAATAGTTAAGTTTGTTTGGACGGAGAAGTGTGAGGAAAGTTTTCATAAATTAAAGAAGAGGTTAAGTACAGCATCTGTGCTGTCATTGCCTGATGATACAGGAAATTTTGTAGTGTATAGTGACGCATCGCATAAAGGACTAGGTCAGTGTGCTTATATGCAAAATCTGGCAGAGAGTTATCAGCAATATGCATCACGTCAATTAAAAGATTACGAAAAGGGGTATCTGACTCATGACTTAGAATTGGTTGCGGTAGTGTTTGCCCTGAAGATTTAGAGACATTATCTTTATGGAGAGAAGTGTGAGATATATACCGACCATAAAAGTCTAAAGTATATCTTTACACAAAAAGATTTGAACATGCGACAAAAAAGATGGTTGGAGCTGATCAAAGACTATGATTGCAAGATTTTCTACCATCCAAGAAAGGCGAATGTTGTTGCTGATGCTCTAAGTAGGAAGGGACGAGAGAAGTTAATGTTTTTAACTGCTTAGGATAAGTTAGTGTCGGAAATGGCTAAAATGGAGTTGGAAATTAGATATCTGACAAAATTCGATGAAAGGTTGTTCCAGATAGGAAATGATTCAACATTGGTAGATAAAGTGAAGAACACACAACTTCAGGATAAAGAATGCAAAAAGATAAAATAGAAGATATCTGAACGGGAGGAAAACAAATTTAAAATCTATTCGGAAGGGTTACTTTGATTCGAAGGGTGAATTTGGGTTCCACCAACACCAGAAGTTAAAGAGAAAATTTTGACTGAAGCTCACAACTCACAATATTCGATTCACCCTGGAAGTACGAAAATGTACTAGGATCTTAGACATCATTTTTGGTGGCCGAGTATGAAGAAGGATGTGGCTGAGTGTGTGGCAAAATGTTTAACGTGTCAGAAAGTCAAAGCTGAACATCAAAGGCCAAGCAGATTATTGCAACCGTTAGAGATAGAAGAATGGAAATGGGAGCATATCATAATGGATTTTGTGGTAGGTCTTTCAACGACTCAGCAAGGTTATGACGTCGTTTGGGTGATTGTTGATCGATTGACGAAGTCAGCATACTTTTTGCCGATCAAGATTTGATTTACCCTAGATCGGTTAGAAAAACTGTACGTTAAGGAAATCATTTCAAGACACGGTGTACCTGTGTCCATTGTGTCAGACAGAGATCCACGTTTCACATCAAATTTCTGGAAACGATTACAAGAATGTTTAGGAACATAGCTGGGAATGAGCACAGCGTACCATCCTCAGACCGACGGACAAAGAGAGAGAACTATCCAAACACTAGAAGATATGCTCAGAGCATGTATAATGGATTTCAAAGGAAATTGGGATGACCATCTGCCATTGGTGGAATTTGCTTATAATAATATTTATCACGCGAGTATTGGCATGCCGCCTTACGAAGCGTTATACGGCAGAAAATATAGAACTCCGTTATGCTGGGATGAGGTAGGGGAATGTCAGCTATTGAGTCCAGAATTGGTGCAGCAGACTGTCGAGATCATCAAAGTGATTCGAGCAAGATTAATAGCTGCACAAAATAGACAGAAGAAATATGCTGATCAACATCGACAGAATCGGGAATTCGATGTCGGAAGTTATGTCTTCTTGAAAGTATCTCCCTGGAAGGGGAAAATTCGATTTGGCAAAAAGGGAAAATTGAGCCCTAAATTTATAGGACCTTTTGAAGTCCTTCGACGGGTTGGTGAAGTAGCGTACGAGGTAGCTTTACCTCCAGAGTTGGAGCATATTCATAATATTTTTCATATCTCGGTATTGAGACCGTATAAACCTGATTATAATCATGTTATAGAATATGAGCCCTAACAGTTTGAGAAAGACTTAACATATGAAGAAGTCTATGCTCAAATTGTTGACAGAAAAGAGCAAGTACTGTGGAATAAAGTGATACCTTCTATTAAGGTGATCTGGAGGAACCACAATGCTGAGGAAGCTACGCGGGAACTTGAAAGTGTTATGATGAAGAATTATCCTCAGTTGTTTTCTTGATCTTGTATAGCGATTCTGGGGACAAATCTTGTTAAGGATGGAAGAATGTAACAAATAAATTTTTTCGAGTTGTGATTCTGGGGACAGAATCCTTTTAAGGAGGGAAGGATGTAACGATCGAGAAATTTGTAAATTAATTTAAATATTTATTGAATTAAATAAATATTTTAAATAATTTATTTATTGAAGAAAATTAATAATTGATAATTGTGGTGAATTAATTTAGTAACTAAATTGATAATTTTATTTAATGGATTTAATTTAAGAAAATAATTAAATCAAATCAATTGCTTAATATTTAAGAAGACAATTAAATTAAATGAATTTAATTTAATGGAAATAAATAAAATAAATAAAGTGATGTTTCTAATTTATTAAATAAAATTAGATATATATAATTATTTATTTATTATAAGTATAATTATAATAAGATTATAATTATTATAATTATAAATTATAAGCTATTTAATGGGTTGCATATTTGACAAGTGAAACTATATAATAAAACTATTATAATAATAATCTACTATGAAAATTATGTGTAACCAAACAAAGCCTTGTGGCTTTTGGTTAATATAACTGCCAAAGACGTTTGGCTTAATAAACTGATAATCACGATTATCAGTGTTTAAGCGTTATGAGTTGTTTCACGTGTTATTTTTCTAAGACTTGCTAGATAACAGAGGAAGAGAGAGTTGCAGAGTACTGAAAGTGAGAAATTTAGATAATAATCTCTGTGAGTTTTCCAAGAGAAATAATAGATTCACCATCTTGTGCTAGCCTATAATCAAGAGGATTAAGGTATAATTCACTCCTAAAATTCCAATGTTTTAGTTTTATCTAAGTTCTCTATAAATTGAGTTTTTCTGGATTTGTTATTCAAACGTTGTGTATATGATATGGATTATGTTGTACAATTTGTTGTCATCGTGTATGAGTGTTGTATCAGTTATCAAATTCGTGAGAATTTGGGTTTATAGGAAGAAAATATATAACAGTGCTTATGCTTGAGAAAATGGCTTAGAAAGTACCAATTTTAGTGGTCAATTGGTATGTTAAACTATGAATTGATGGTCAATTGGTATGTTAAACTATGAATTGATGTTAGATTATGCTAGTTCATTAAGAAACGAAGATAATGTAGTTTGAACGAAGTGATTTGGTGAAAAATTGAGATGTTAGTGATGATTTTTGTGGAGAAGTTCAAAAATGGAGTTTTATATGAAAAATATGAATTTTGAGAAATTAAAATAGTTTTAGTGGTTGTTAAATTGTTCTAATGGATTGAATATGTAAGACCCCAAATTATTAATAAATGAAATTTAATTCCTCTATTTATTATTTTGAAATAGTAAGGGTTGATTTGATTAATGTGGTTAGTTATGGGTAAAATGCGCAAATATTTTAAATAAGCAGGTGGTTATAAAATATTCATTTTTATCGGAGAATATTCGTTTGGTCGTAGAATATTCTTCTTTGTCGGAGTAATATTAAATGCAACGGTAAATTTTTGTGTAGGGCCCCATAAATCTGAAAAAAGATTGGATGAAGAAAACGACAAGTATAAGTTGTTTATAAATAACTTGGCCTTGATTTATTCACAGTTATCTTGTTGGAATACCCGTGGGTTAAAACACGATGTCTGGCGTTGTTGCACAAGAGATGCATACGGTATTGCACCAATTATTGATTCTTACGTAAGAACGCACTACTCAATAATTGTTACAGTAATTACTGTTCAGTATTTTATTGATTCAATAATTGTTGCATTGATATTCTATATTACTGTTGTTTCAATAATTGTCATTACACAGTATTTTCCATTATCGAAGCAATAATTCATATTATCTGAATAATATTATTAGATAAAATTATTGGCAATGTCTAGAAAGTTTTGTCTAAGGAGAGGTTTAGTCACCTAATTGTTCGCCAGTAAAGAGAAATCCTTATTGGAATGCCTCCTCTTTCCCGAGGCGCTTAGTTTGTTTCGATTGTGATTACGTAATATTATTTGTGAATAATTAATTATTGATTTATATGATGAGGAAAATATTCATTTTATGTGGATATAGATGGAGAAAATTTTTAAAGTGACAATTGTTGAAAATCGATATTTTATCTTTTCTGATAAAATAATATTTTATTATATTATTATAATATAATAATGATGATATTTTTACAATGAATGTGGGATATATGAATATATGAGGAGAAATAGTATTTTTGTTACAAAAGTTGTTTAAAACATGTTAAACATGTCTGTGGACCCATTTCTTGACTGAAATTTGATTATAGCCTATAAAATCGCCCGTTTGTGGATTTCGATCAATTTTTGTTTGGAATTTGGAAAAACATTCTTCTGCAAAGTTGTAGATAATGAAATTTCCTATGGAAAAGACATGTGGTTCAAATTTTTCTGATAAAAGGGCTATTTATTATGAATTATTGAAGTTCCGTAGTTCCGAAATAATTATTTTTGAAAGTTTTAATTATTTTAATTACAAAAACGTTTTTTGGTTTTTGTCATTATTTGGTGGTGAATTCAGATGGTCAAGGTGGGCTAAGGAAATTAAAAATAAAATATTATTATTTTATTAAATTTTCTTTTCTTTTTGTGTTCTAAGCAATTTCCTATAAATAGGGTGCTTAGGTTAGAATTGAAAATCACACGAAACTAAAGATTTCTCTCTTTCTCTCTATATATATCGGCGTATTTTTGTGAGTATTTTAGTACTTTGAGTATTGCTATACGGTGCAAGTTCTTTCAACACTATATCCAGTATTCCAGTCAGAAGTACTATTCTTTCAAGGTAAGAGATGTTATTTTCTTCGTAAGTGATATTATTTTGTCAATATTATTATGCCGAAATATTAGTTGGAACTTTTTATCAAATTTGAAATTTTTTCATGTCGAGTTTACTATTCATGAGTTACTATTCACGAGTTACTATTCGCGAGTACTATTCATGAAGCATGATGATTTTCTTGTGGAATTTCTATCTTTTGGTGTCGGAGTTACTATTCATGTATACGACACTATTCACATATACGACACTATTCACGAATACGACAATATTCACAGAAAAATTAAATTTTCGTTTATCGTCCAAAATATCTATTATGGATACTAGCTTTGATTGTTTCCATATTTTGATCATTCTTGAATTTTACTCCACTCTGGTTATTTATGAAGTATTTTTGAACTTGGATTGTTTAAAGTACGAATCCTTAATATTTATTCTTTTATTTCAATTGGATTCGTTTTTCTTTAAAATATTTTTCATCATCCTCGGTCCTAAATGATGATATTATTGAATATCTTTGGCCTGTAGTGCAAAGATTAATGATTTCTGATGAATATCTTTGGCCCATAGTGCAAAGATGAACAGGTGTTTAGAAGAACATGACCAACTGGTGAATATCTTTGGCCTATAGTGCAAAGATGAATATTTGATTCCAGATATATATTGATTTATGTTACAGGGATAAAATATTGATGATGAACTTTTAAATTCATAGATAATAGTAGATTTCATTCTCTACGTCACTCTTCTATGAATTATTATTTCCGCTGCGAATATTGATTTAAAACTTGTTGTCTATTGTATTCTATTAGATTTTTCCCTATTGAAGACTAACGATAATTTGTTCTATATTATCTTAGTCATAATGTTCTTTACTGGGCTAGTTGAGCTCACCCTTTTCCTTGTTGTTCCATTTTTCTTCTCAGGAGGCGAGAATGTAGCGAGTACTAGTCGGGGTGTGGAATGATGGTTCTAGAAGTGGTTCTAGTAGTCCTCACTATTCTGTAAAAATAGTGTATTAATAATTGTAATGAGGACTTATTTGAGTGTGGATATTGTCTAGATGACAATATTTGTATTTAAACTCACAGTTTTTATGTTGTATTAATAAAGTTGTAGTTGTTTCTGTACCATGTATTTTGTCGACTCAGAATGAGTGTTGTATACCTATTTTGGGGGCGTCATAGTTGGTATCAGAGCTTAGGGATATGGTCTCTGGCGGAGATCGGGGAATAGAACTAGGAGGGGAGAGACGAGTAAATCCTTCGCTAGTGTGTCCTACCTAAACTTATTTGTTGGTTGGTCATAATATAGGGGTATTATGTGATATGTTAATTTGTTAAATTAACCCTTGTTTTATGGCAGTATTTGAGAATGTCGACTGAGAATGTTAACAGTGGAGTAAATGAGACCGTGGAGACTCCTGTGCTCACCAACGAGGAGAACATGCAACAGGCTGGCAATGTTCCTCCTGTGAACAACACCACTGAGCAAATGATGAACGATGAGATGTTTAGAAGCTTTTTGCGGTTCATGCAAAATCGGACGAGGAGACTCGTGTTCAAAATACGAGAGGAAATGATAGCAATTCACGGTTTATCACAACCAAAGCGATTCGAAGAGTTGGGACCACGAATTTATTGGAAAGTCGATCCGATCAAAGCGACGACGTGGGTTAAACAAATTACCAAGATATTCGATGTCTTGAGATGCACGAGAGGAAAGAAGGTTCCATTCGCCACCTTTATGTTCCGTGGTGAGGCGGACTCTTGGTGGGAGTCGTGAAGCGTACCAACATCCACTCTTTTCGGCATGTCTTAGGAGACATTTGAAGCTGTTCAATGACAAGTACTTTCACGAAAGTATTCGTCGTATGAAGGAGGAAGAGTTTATTAGGCCGAGCGAGAATAACATGGCGGTGTCCCAAAGATAAGGCGAAGTTTGCGAGTTGTCTAGGTTTGCACCTCGTTTGGTGGAGAATGAGGAACGTATGACGCGGATGTTTACGAGAGGTTTGAAACCCAAGATACGTCGATATCTCATTTCTCATAAATTTTCTCTCTATTCGGATGTTGTCAACAAGGCTCAATTATTAGAGTGAGATAACGAGTGTACGGTCAATGAGGGACAACAACCAAGATCATCTGGGTGGCGGCGATCATCATCATCGTAACAACGATAACCAAATGGAGAAAAAGAAAATATGGACAAGAGTGGCAACCACTCTGGTGGTAATCATGGCCATGAGAATAGAAGAAGCGAGTCGGGAAGAGATTTTAAAAAGAGGAGATTCAATAATGACAATACGAAGATGTCAGCACCAGCAGCAACTGGTTCCAAGGGAGGAGAACGACCATCGTTTATATGCTATAAGTGCAAAAAAGAAGGGCATATCAGCCCAAACTGTCCACAATAGTTTAAGGTATGTTATAACTGTGGAAAGGAAGGACATATCGCTCGAGATTGCACTGTAGCGAAACCAAGTCCAGAGGGGATGGTGACTCAAAAGGCTGTCCCAGAAAAGTCAAAGTCAACGGTTCCTGGAAGAGCGTTTATCGTGACTGGTCAACATGCGAGGAACCCAAACGAGGTGATCATGGGTAAGCTAATCATAAATTCATGCAAAGTTTATACCTTACTAGATACCAGTGCTACCCATTCATTTATCTCTCCTGCTTGTGCTCAACGTCTAAACTAGACTCCGGTGAAATTAGACTTTGATTTATCTGTGGAGACTCCGTTAGGAGAAACTTTCATCACATCCACTGTTTATAAATCTTGTTTGATCCAAGTTGGCACCATCACATTACCTGTTGATCTTATCTCTTTAAAGATACTTGACATTGATGTGATTTTAGGGATTGATTGGTTAACTACTCATCATGCCAAATTGATTGCTTTTGGTAAGGTTGTTAGTTTTCATATTCCTAAGCAACATGTTATTCAAATTTAAGCAACCAAACCATTGAAGTCAAACTCTTTCATATCAAGCCGTAAAGTCATTCGTTTATTGAAAAATGGATGTCAAGCTTTCTTAGCCATGTTATGGACTTGAACAAAAATACGTCAGATTTGAATGATATTTCTGTTGTTAATAAATTTCCTGACGTATTTCCTGAAAAAAATCATAGCCTACTCCCAGAGCGTGATATTGAATTTTGTATCGACTTTGAACTCAGTACAAAACCTATTTCTAAAATCTCATATCGAATGGCTCCTATTGAACTTTAGGAGTTAAAAACCCAACTATAGAAGTTGATAACTGAGCCTCTATCTGGTGACTTCTTTTGTGGAATGCACCGGCCGGACTCTCTCGTAGGGGACCATATTAGATGCGATAGTAAAGCGATAGGTGTCATTGTGACGTCTTATCCAGGTTGGGATATGAGTCACGATTGAGAGCAACCTAAGTCGGTAATCAAAATACGTAGTTTTCTGGGCTTAGTTGGTTATTATCGGAGATTCGTTGAAGGATATTCTTGAATCGCTATTCCATTAACGCGGCTAACTCGTAGAGATACAAAATTCATATGGAGCGAGGAATGCGAGAAGAGTTTCAAAGATCTCAAGAGGCGACTCATTTCGGCACCTGTTTTGACAATACCATCTGGTTCGGATGGATTTGTTATCTACAGCGATGCTTCAGGCAAAGGGTTAGGATGTGTTCTCATGCAACGTGGGAAAGTCATAGCCTATGCCTCGCGACAACTTAAAGAATATGAGAGGAATTATCCTACTCATGATCTAGAGTTAGCGGCCGATCGTTTTCGCTTAAAGATCCGGAGGCACTATCTATATGGGGAGAAAGTGGAGATATATTCGGACCATAAAAGCCTCAAATATTTCTTCACCCAAAAAGAACTCAACATGCGGCAAATGGCGTTGGCTCGACCAGCCATTGAAAGATTACGACCACACTATTCAATACCATCCCGGAAAAGCAAACGTAGTAGATGACGCGTTGAGTAGAAGATCATATGCAGGAACGAGTGCGATGATGTCAAGTATATGCATAGAACCAACTTTAATCGATAAAGTTAAAGTTGCTCAAGCCACGGACCCGGAGCTGATACGTATGAAGAAGAAAGTGCAAGAAGGTGCTATTCCAGAAGCAAGAATTGATGAAGAAGGAATACTTCGAGCCCACTCCAGACTTTGTGTTCCTAACGATTGTGACTTGAAGCATAGAATCATGATGGAGGCACACAACACACTGTTTGCAATCCATCTTGGGAGTACCAAAATGTATCATGATCTTCGACATACATTTTGGTGGAACAATATGAAGAGAGAGATCGCGAAGTTTATATCGAGGTGTTTAACTTTTCAACGTGTAAAGGCAGAGCATCAAGTGCCAAAAGGTCAATTGCAACCACTTGAGATTCTGAAATGGAAGTGGGAACACATTACCATGGATTTCGTTACGGGTCTTCCCACGGTTTCTCAAGGCATAAATGCGATTTGGGTTATTGTTGATAGATTAACCAAGTCTGACCATTTCTTACTGATATGGGAGACTTATTCCCTTGAACGTCTTGCTAGTATATACGTGAATGAGATTGTGAGGTTGCATGGCATGCCAGTATCCATAGTTTCAGATCGTGATCCAAGATTTACTTCAAGATTTTGGGTTAGCTTGCAAAAAGCTATGGGTACGGATTTACGGTTCAGTTCGGCATACCATCCTCAAACGGACGGACAATCAGAGAGGATTATTCAAACTCTTGAAGATCTATTAAGACTTTGTGTCCTCGATTTCAAAGGGAATTGGGATAAGTACCTACCATTGGTGGAATTCTCCTACAACAACAGTTATCAGGCAAGTATAGGTGTGGCTCCATTTGAAGCATTGTATGGATGAAAGTGTCGCTCTCCAAAGATGTTGGGATGAGGTAGGAGAAAGTAACGTTGTTGGGACCAGTTAGTTGCGAATGACTACGAGAGAAGATCCAAATGATTCGACAACGTATACAAACGCAAATGATCGACAAAAAGAGTTATGCGGATCTTCATCGAAAGTACGTGGAATTTAGTATTGGGGATCATGTATTGTTGCGCGTGTGGCTCCATGGAAGGGAGTTACAAGATTTGGAAAGAGAGGAAAGCTCAATCCACGATTTATTGGTCCATTTCAGATTCTTGACCGAGTAGGAAATGTGGCCTATAGACTCGCGTTACCTCCAAGTATGTCTCGTGTTCATAATGTTTTTCATATATTTGTGCTTCATAAATATGTGAAAGACCCGAACCACGTCATTGAATTAGAACCGGACGAGATAGCCGAAGACTTAACGTATGAAGAGGTACCTGTCAAGATCTTGGATAGGAAGGAGCATGTCCTACGCACGAAGGTCATACCACAAGTTAAAGTTTTGTGGAGAAACCATGCTATTGAGGAAATGACATGGGAGTTGGAAACGAAAAATGAAAGCGAGGTATCCTCATCTTTTCGAAACACCAGGTACGTACGTCAATTTCGAGGATGAAATTTCATAAGGAGGGGAGGTTGTAAGACCCCAAATTATTAATAAATGAAATTTAATTCCTCTAATTATTATTTTAAAATAGTAAGGGTTGATTTGATTAATGTGGTTAGTTATGGGTAAAATGCGCAAATATTTTAAATAAGCGGTGGTTATAAAATATTCATTTTATCGGGAGAATATTCGTTTGGTCGTGGAATATTCTTACCGTCGGGAATATTAAATGCGACGGCCTTGACCTTTTGTGGGGCCCCATAACGAAAGCGATTGGATGAAGAAAATGACAAGTATAAGTATAAGTTGTTTATAAATAACTAGCGCGTTATTCTGAGATTAATCTTGTTGGAATACCCGTGGTTAAAAAAACAAAGATGTCTGGCGTTGTTGCATAGTAGCACACGAGATTGCACCAATTATTGATTCTTACGTGAAGAAGGCACTACTCAATAATTATTACGGTGAATTCTTATTGCTTGAAGATTTTATTGATTCATAATTGTTGCATTGATATTCTATATTACTGTTGTTTCAATAATTGTCACTACGATATTTTCCATTATCGAAGCAATAATTCATATTATCTGAATAATTTATTAGATAACATTATTGGCAATGTCTAGAAAGTTTTGTCTAAGGAGAGGTTTGGTCACCTAATTGCGTGCGATGAGAGAAATCCTTATTGAAAAGCCCCTCTTTCTTAGGAGCTGCACTTTGGTTATGCCGATCTTTGTGATTACTGTAATATTATTTGTGAATAATTAATTATTGATTTATATGATGAGGAAAATATTCATTTTATGTGGATATAGATGGAGAAAATTTTTAAAGTGACAATTATTGAAAATCGATATTTTATCTTTTCCGATAATATAATATTTTATTATATTATTATAATATAATAATGATGATATTTTACAATGAATGTGAGATATATGAGTATATGAGGAGAAAGAGTATTTTTGTTGCAAAAGTTATTTAAAACATGTTAAACATGTCATGTGGGCCCATTTCTTGGCCGAAATTTGATTATAACTTTTGTAAAATCGCTTGGTTTTGTGGATTTCGGTCAATTTCTGTTTTGAAATTTGGAAAAACTTTCTTCTGCAAAGTTGTAGATAATGAAATTTCCTATAGAAAAGACATGTGGTTCATTTTTTTTTTGATAAAAGGGCTATTTATTATGAATTATTGAAGTTCCGTAGTTCCAAAATAATTGGTTTTTGAAAGTTTTAATTATTTTTAATTACAAAAACGTTTTTTTGGTTTTTGTCATTATTTGGTGGCTTAATTCAGATGGTCAAGGTGGGCTAAGGAAATTAAAAATAAAATATTATTATTTTATTAAATTTTCTACTTTGGTGTTCTAAGCAATTTCCTATAAATAGGATGCTTAGATTAGAATTGAAAATCACACCAGAAACTAAAAATTTCTCTCTATAATATCGAGCGTATTTTTATGAGTATTTTAGTACTTTGAGTATTGCTATACAGTGCAAGTTCTTTCAGCACTATATCGAGCATTCCAGTTAGAAGTACTATTCTTTCGAGGTAAGGGATGTTATTTTCTTCGTAAGTGATATTATTTTGTCAATATCATTATGCCAAAATATTGGTTGGAACTTTTTATCAAATTTGGAACTTTTTTATGTCGGGGTTATTATTCATGAGTTACTATTCATAAGTTACTATTCACGAGTTACTATTCACGAAGCATGATGATTTTCTTGTGGAATTTCTATCTTTTGGTGTCGGAGTTACTAGTCACGTATACGACACTATTCATGTATACGGAACTATTCACGAATACGACACTATTCACAGAAAAATTAAATTTTTGTTTTTCGTCCAAAATATCTACTATGGATACTAGCTTTGATTGTATCCATTTTTTGATCATTCTTGAATTTTACTCCACTCTGGTTATTTATGAAGTATTTTTGAACTTGGATTGTTTAAAGTACGAATCCTTAATATTTATTCTTTTGTTTCACTGGATTCGTTTTCTTTAAAATATTTTTCATCATCATCAGTCTTAAATGATGATATTATTGAATATCTTTAGCCTGTAGTGCAAAGATTAATGATTTCTGATGAATATCTTTGGCCCGTAGTGCAAAGATGAACAGGTGTTTAGATGAACATGACCAACTGGTGAATATCTTTGGCCTATAGTGCAAAGATAAATATTTGATTCCAGATATATATTGATTTATGTTACAGGGATAAAATATTGATGATGGACTTTTAAATTCATAGATAATAGTAGATTTCATTCTCTACGTAACTCTTCTATGAATTATTGTTTCCGCTGCGAATATTGATTTAAAACTTGTTGTCGATTGTATTCTATTAGATTTTTCCCTGTTGAAGACTAACGATAATTTATTCTATATTATCATGGTCATAATATTCTTGACTGGGCTAGTTGAGCTCACCCTTTTCCTTGTTGTTCCATTTTTCTTCTCAGGAGGCAAGAATGTAGCGAGTACTAGTCGGGGTGTGGAATGATGGTTCTAGAAGTGGTTCTAGTAGTCCTCACTATTCTATAAAAATAGTGTATTAATAATTGTAATGAGGACTTATTTGAGTGTGGATATTGTCTAGATGACAATATTTGTATTTAAACTCAAAGTTTTTATGTTGTATTAATAAAGTTGTAGTTATTTCTGTACCATGTATTTTGACAACTCAGAATGGGTGTTTTATACCTATTTTGGGGGCGTCACTGAATATGTTAGCAATCATGTTTATAATAGTGTTATATTTATTTTGTGTGTTAATTTCACTGATTTGATGGTGAAATTCGTGTGAGTTGGGCTAAAAACGGCTACTGTTCATGCCGAATCTGCGTGCATCGTTCATACCGGCAACATTAATGCTACCGGTGCTAAGGCAAAAACTACGCTTGTGCTCAAGCAAGCATCAATTGCCCCATCCCCAACCGCACTTTCTTGCTGGGTTTTCTGCGATCAAGACACATGCGACTTACTTACGTGGCAAAGCAAGGGACATCGCAGATTCTTGCTGCGTTCCGAGCCCAGGTAGTGTAGTCTGCTTAAATACAGATCATGTGTAACGGACTTATATGAGTTTAACATGCATGTTAAGGATATTAAAACATAAAGTTGACTATAATAACAGATTGTAAGATGTTGTAATTCAAAGTGTGAAGATTTTAAGTAAATATTTAAATAAATTATATAATGAGCCAAATGTGATGTTTTCAAAAGTTAAATATAAATGATAAGGTTCATTGTGTGATTTCAGATTTGTTAAACGTTAACCTAAATGGTTAGGTACTAGGTTGGGGTTATGACCTAAATGACGGTTTAATACCCATAGTGTTAATATTCATACAACTAATTTGTTGTTGCGATTGTGATGATGTATGTAGGGTATCTGGAGATTATTTTACACCTATGTAGCTTACAAATAAGGCAAGTTCTCTAACTCTACTTTCATAATTGTGCACGATTTGAACCCTAAACTTTCATTGAGTAAGACTATTGATTCTATTTTTATATACATTGAACAAGCTCATGCAACCTAATTGTTACATCGAATGAGTTTTACATTCTCATTTATTGTTATTGTTATTCAAAACGTATATTGTTCTAATACATTGATTCAAAGGAGATTGTTCTACTTCTTTGAACATAGTACTTTGCATGTGTATTATGTTTATTCAGTTATATATTGTTAATATCCGATCTTTGACTTTGATAGCCTTGTTCAGTTTTACACTCTTGTATTAAACCTTTATTGTTGGAATTTGAATAAGTGTTCTAAAATTCTAGAAACACTGATAAGCTAGTTCCAAACTAAACTTTATTTAGTGCGGAAGTTCTAAATTCAAACTGAGATGAACAACCCTAACATAGGGGATTTTGTACGTGTAATGTTTAGATGTTTGTGTACAATACATGGTACAAAGGGTTGATCCCCCTGAGTACATTAAGAAGAGTCTGTACAGTCTAATGACTGTTAAGGTTAAGGTAATAATACCTAAACACCGTGGACATAGTTCGTGGTCTTAAGACCCTCAGATAATTAAAGTTCGAACTTGTTTTCTATTTTGATTTGTAGAACAAGTTCTTTACTATTCAGTATTCGTTGTTCACTCTCATGTTGTTATTATATTATCTTTATGTCAGTGAGCAATTGTTTGCTCACTCTTGCAATTAAACAATGCAGCTAAAGTCGAAAGAGGTGATGATTCATTTACTAGCAAGGGAAAGGGCAAGATGTCTAAGTGATGAAGAATTAGTTAAAGTTTATTTGAATGCTTAAAGTTATAAGACTTGTTTTATTTTATAATGTATTCCGCAAACTGATGTAATAATTTTTAAGGTTAGATTACCTGAGATTGTTTACGAGATGATGTAACCCTTTAATGGAAAAGATTATTGTTTAAAGTTATTTAATGTTTTATCCTTTATTATGGGTAGTTAGATGTATTTATTTTGATAGTGAGCACCAGATTCAGTGGAAATGAAGTACCCGAATTTGGGGGTGTCACATACATCATAAAAATCCCCTCAATATTTTTAACAACATTTATTCATCATTAGTATAACTCGCAATATTAACAACCAGATCATTCCTAGGAAAGAGGGGGTTTTCCGATAAGAATTTCTCCCTATTGGCGTGAAATTAGGTGACCAAACCCCCTTTCCTCGACAGAACTTTCTAGACATTGTTAATTATGCAAATAATAATATGAATAACTTGTCATCTCAATTATTGATTTAATAATATATAAAATATTGACAATAATTGAATCAAATAACGTGAGATACTGTGCAGCGATTACTGTAGCAATAATTGAGTATAACCGAGTGACTTCTCACGTAAGCAACAGTAATCAATACCGTGTGCCACTATGCAACCACGTGTATTACTGAACTTTTATCACCGGGTATTTCAACAGTTAACGGTAAAACTTTCCGTTATTTTTATAAAAAGATATTTATGTTGTTTTCTAACTCCGACAATAATTCCGTTTTGGGGTCCACCAATGATTATGCCGTTGTACGAATATTTCTTGTTAAAATGAATATTCCCCGACCAATTGAATATTTTATAACAACTTGCATACTTTGCAAAATTTATAAATATTACCCACAACTATAACATTATATCAAATCCACACCATAATATTCAAAAATATATGTTGAGAAAAATAATCATCTTAATTCATAAAAGTTGGGGTCTTACAGGCTGGCTTCGATTGGAGGAACCCTCAGCTCTTTGGTTGTGAGTGGGGTGATCTTGGCACGTTTCTTTTTAGTTCGGAGAATTTGGGTTCTTTCGGAGATTGGCATGTCGAGGAGGCTTTCTGTAAGAGTGGGAAAAGGGATGTTTTTGGGTTTTTTAGCTGCTCTTCTTTTCAGCCGTGGGTGATTTGGGTATTCGGTTCAGGTTCAGTGTTTTGGGGTTGAGCAGATGTTTCAGTTGTGTTTTTGGAGAGGAATTCCTCAAGATCTTTTCGATCAGCTGAAGTTGGTTTGATGAGAGATACTATAGAAATCATAAGGGAATTTTCAAAATAATAGTATAGAGTTCGAATGTGACGCCCCCAAAATAGGTATACATCACCCATTCTGAGTCGCCAAATACATGGTACAAAAATTAAATACAACTTCCTTATACAATACGACAGAAAACGTAGCTGAGAGTTTTTACGCGAATATTGTCTAATAGACAGTATTCAAACTCAAAAAAGTCCTTATTACAATTATTATCACACTATTTTATAAAATAATGAGGACTACTATAGCCACCATCTCGGACCATCACTCCGTTCCCCGACTAGTCCCGGCTACGTTCTTATTTCCTGAAGAGAACAATGAAAGCAAAAGGGTGAGCTCAACTAGCCTAGTAAGAAATATTACGACTAAGATAATGCAGAATAAATTATTATTAGCCTTCAACAATGTTAAACTGATAAAAAAACAACAAGTTTAACTGCAGCGGAACAAGCAATCCATTAGAAGAGTCAAGTAGAGCATGATATCTACTATCTTCTATGATTTAAAAAGTTTATCATCAACTTTATCGCTGAGACTCAGCTCAATAAATAATCCACATCACTAAATTATTCATGCACTACGGGCTAAGGATATTCATTAGTATTATGGCACCCCCAAATTCGGGTACTTCAATTCCCACATGATTTGGTGTTCACTATACAAACATCATATATCTATCCACCCATAATAAATGAAAACATAAATAAATAGAAATAAATCCTCTCCTTAAGGAGTTACATCATTTGAAATAAATACATCAATCCCAGGTCATACTAACCTTAAATCTTAAATGCGGAAACATAAACAATTAATAGTCTTACACAACATTGACATAAGTCTGAAACATAAATACATAAACACATAAGTAACAAGTCTTCATCACTTGTTAATCTTGCCATTGCCTTTGCTAGAAAAAGGCTCGTCGGACCTTTCGTTCTTAACTGCAATGTTATTATAACGCAAGAGTGAGCACGATTGCCCACAAGTATAATAATGTAACAACAATATAATAACATGCGACTGAATCAAAGACTTCTGGAATAAGAAACTCAACTTTTGAATCAAGAATTAATGATAAGAATCAAAAGAACTTCCGAGGGTCATAAGACCTTGAACTATGTCCTAGGTTGTCAAGTGTTTAAACTTGAAACCTTTAACAGTCTTAAGACTATGGACTCTTCTACTCGAACATAGGGGGATCAACCCTTAGTACCATACTATGCACAATATCTTAACGCTAAAGCATAAGTAATCCCTATACAGGGTTGTGACGCCCCCAAAATAGGTATACATCACCCATCTTGAGTCGCCAAATACATGGTAAAAAATTTAAATACAACTTAATAATACAACTGTCGTGTAAAATACGACAAAACATAAACTAGGAGTTTTAATACGAATATTGTCTTCTAGACAGTATTCAACTCAAATGGAGTCCTCAATACATTTATTATCACACTATCTCATAGAATAGTGAGGACTACTAATGTTATCATCTGGACCGTCACTCCATTCCCCGACTAGTCCCGACTACGTTCTCATTTCCTGAAGAGGACAATGAAAGGAAAAGGGTGAGCTCAACTAACCCAGTAAGAAATATTATGACTAAGATAATGCAGAATAATTTATCGTTAGCCATCAACAGTGTTAAACTGATAAAATATAACAACATCAAGTTTAACTACAGCGGAACAAGCAATCCATTAGAAGAGTCAAGTAGAGAATAAAATCTATTATCTTCTATGATTTAAAAGGTTTTTTCATCACTTTTATCGCTGAGACTCAGCTTAATAAATAATCCACATCATCCCTGCACTACGGCCAAGGATATTCATTAGTATCACGACCACAAATTACCCATGCACTACGGGCCAAGGATATTCGTGTATTCATCAATGGTCATGATCATGCCAACAACTCGTCCATCAATGCACTACGGCCAATGAGGACTTTTACCACATCATTTGTAATATTACTACCATGATTATACCGAAAAATTCTCAGTCATAATCATACCAAGTCCATCTATGCAAAGATGAAGCCACGTATGACTTTCAATGAGAATATAAACATGAGGATGATGACAATGATATAAGAATTCAATAAAACAAGTTCAAGGATAAATTTTTAAAGATTTATAATTTAATTTATCCAGAAATCAATAACGTTCAAATTGTCAACATGATTCTGCTTTGTGGAGTAAAATTCAAGAATAATATTGTACCCAAAAATAATTTGGACCGAAAACGAATCAATTTTTATCATGAATAGTACCCCGGGTGAATAGTACTCGAGTGAATAGTACCTTGTGAATAGTACTTTGGGAATAGTAACCCCGTGAATAGTACTCTGACATGAAAAGTTAAAACTTATCAAGAATGCTCGGAATAATATTTCCATCAAGGATATTCTACTAATTTCATGGAGTATAGAAGCCAAAATTTTAACTAACGAGTATAGAATTCAAAATTTGAAACGAAATAATATTACTTACATACTACAGAGTATGGAAGAAAATATTATTTCAAGCGAATATTGAACAAAAATAACATCCCTTACCTTGAAAAGAAGAGTATTCCAACTGGTATAGCGGGGATATTCTTGAAGAAAAATTTCAATGTTTTCTACGCTCAAAACTTTCTAAAACTCTAAATAAATACGCTCAAGATTATAAAAGAAGAATTCTCTGATTCTAGTGTGATTTTCAATTCTAACTTAAGCGCCTATTTATAGGAAAATGTTAGAATGCCATAGGAGACTAAAATAATAAAATAATATTATTATTTTATTTTTTCAATATTCATGTCCACCCACCAAAATGAGCAGCCAACTTGGACAAAAATTTCAGCCCACAAGTTTGAAAAACAAAACTGGGCCCCACTCAATTTTAATAAAAAACATTTTATTTTCTGAAACTTCAATAATTCATATAAAATAGCCCTTTTATCAGAAAAATAAGAATTTTATGTCCATTCCATACGAAATCGAATTCTCTACAACTTTGCAGAAGAAAGTTTTTCCAAATTCCATATAGAAAATATCTGAATTCCACAAACGAATGATTTTCAATACCTCATAAAATTCATAACAAATCATACGTTAATTTTTAACGGTTCAAAATTTGGGGACATATACTCAACTTATATATGTATAACATATTCAAAAATCATAACGATCAAACGGTCAGATCAAAATTATAACTCACGTAATAGAGCTTTAAGAACACCGATTTGATTTTTAATACCTCCAATACGACAAAATATTGATAAAACACTTCAACATTAATTCCTTCATTTATAACCACATAAAATAAATATTTTCTTATCTATCATTTATGTCCACATAAAATAAATATTTTCTTATCATATAAATCAATAATTAATTATTCACAAATAATATTACGTAATCACAATAATAACAATCGGTAGTTCCTGGAAAGAGGGGCTTTCCAATAAGGATTTCTCCTTATTATGCCGCCTTGATTAGGTGACCAAACCTCTCCTTGATAGAACTTTCTAGACATTGCCAATAATGCTATCTAATAATATTATTCAAATAATATGAATTATTGATCTGATAATGGGAAATACTGTGCAGTGACAATTATTGAAACAACAATAATAAAAAATATCAACGCAGGAATTTTTGAAATAACAATAAAATAAAATATCAACGCAGGAATTATTGAAATAAAATAAAATACTGAACAGTAATTACTGTAACAATTATTGAGTAGTGCCTTCTTATGTAAGAATCAATAATTCAAAAATATTGTACAATACCGTATGCTACTGTGTAACAATGCGTATTACTGTATTTTAACCACCGGGTATTCTAACAGTTAATGGTAAAACTTTCGCCGTTATATTATAAAAAGATATTTATGTCATTTTCTCAATCCGACAATAATTCTGTTGTGGGGTCCACCAATGATTGTGTCGTCGTACGAATATTCCCTGTTAAAACGAATATTACCCGACCAATCGAATATTATATAACAATTTGCGTACTTTGCAAAATTTATAAATATTACCCACAACTATAACATTATATCAAATTCACTCCATAATATTCAAAAATGATATTTATAGAAAATTCATATTTATTCATAAAAGTTTGGGTCTTACAAGGGTTGTTCATCTCAGTTTGACATTAGAGTCCGCACCAAAGTAAGTTTGGTTTGGATAATTCAACAAGGGTTCTAAAATTTAGAACGTTCATCAACTATGGACTAGTCGAATCAATAAGGGTTCACTAGTCTTACAAGATTCAACAATAAACTGATATTTAAATCGAATAACAAACTCAAGAAGTATACAATAGAATAAGTATTGTATAACAGAATCATACTTTGAAAAGATTAATAACCTTTAATATAACAAATTGAACTTGATTAATAATAATGAGAATTTGCTCGATGTAAAGAGGTAAGTTTATAAACTTATATAATGATAACGAGTAGGGTTAAGAAACTTGCCTCGTGCGTGGGTTACACATTAACTATACACGTTCCTCGATTTAATTCTATATACCATTAAATTTACAATACCAATTAATTATAACGTAACTAGTCATCACAAGTTCATTCTTTTTATCTAACTTTGATTATGACTATACTTAGTCAAATTACAACAATCGTTTTCACATAATATTACACTACACGAACCACAAGCTAACTACGCGTTCAACAATTCATTTAAACACGTAAGTATCTCATTAACATGTTAAGAGTCTAATTTTAACATCACATTATATGACTAATACATTTTTATGTTCATTAGATTAGTTACTACTACACTCCCTGAATTAAAACAGTTAAATTCTCATTTTTGGACAATAATGCAGAGTGGCGATCTTGCGCCACCATCTAACTTTTATTCTTGGTCTTTGCAAGTGCGGCGGCGTTGCGGCTTTGACAATGGCTATCTTGACGTGCGTGGTGGTATTTACTGCGATGCGGTCTTAAGCTGCGGTGAAGGCGTTGAGCGACAAACCATGCATCAGAATCGCAATTCACGAAAAATTGCATAACATGGCCAAAACACCCAATTAATTTATTCACAAACATACCCAGACACTATAATACACATATAACTACAACCCAACCCTTATAGCATGATTTTAACAAGTTAAAACATACAATTTCTAGAATCAAATCATGTAATTTCATGTTCTTGGTATTTTGAAAGTTTTTGAAGATAAAACATAAAAATTGACACTACGGGTTCGTTATAACACCAAATCTGTCCATTCGAAGTTTGATTTCTTCATTTTGACATACATAAGGATACACAAGTGTACATATTTGATACAACATATGATTAAAGCATTAAATTTGTACGTAATGGCCATATGGCCATATATACACTTTCATATTCTGTAACTTCAAAAAATCTAATTACGACATGTTTATATACAATTGATGTTATGAAAACATACATATATGGTAAAAACATGTTATGATAACATATTATCATATATATATATATATATATATATATATATATATATATATATATATATATATACACAAATTATTACTCTTTTTCAATTACACAGACATGAAAGCCATTTTTATAAAAATATAAAAACGTGAATTTGAAATTGGGTTTAAGAGATTACCCAGAGTGTAGATTAGTAGAGATGCAATCTTTCTCAGATACTTCTTTAAATCACACAACTCACAATTTCTCAATGTTTCTCTGAATTCTCTCTGAACTCTCAAGTTAGCACTCTTAATTGAAAATACATAAAAAGGAAAACTGATGAAGGCGCACCTATAACCAGTAACGTTGAGGTCAGTTAACCCATACATGGTTAACTGCTCTCAACTCCTCTTAAGGCCCTGTTTGGCTACCACTTAATTATTACTTCTAATTATTTTAATTACTCTCTTATAATATAGTTTAATAATGTCACACCCTTACACAATAAATCAAATATCTTATTTAATTTAATTTAAATAAAATATAGTAATTTCTCATTAATTCACATAGTCATAAAATTAAATTTCTCATTTATTAATTATGTCAAATTATTAAACCTCTAATTAATTATTAAATTAATTAAAATAACATTATGCTTATTAAATACTTCATTTAATTCAATAAGCTCACATAAATACATACTTTGAATAATAAAATTCTCTCCATTAATTTAATAAATATAACACATATAATTAAATTAATCTACCACAATTTCATCAATTAATTATTTAATCCAATAATTAAATCATCAAAAAAATATTTATTTAATTCAATAAATATTAAAATTAAATTACAAAATCTTGTTCGTCACAAGTATCACAACCACGAATTATACATGCACTACGGGCCAAGGATATTCGTGTTTTCACCAATGGTCCTGATCATGTCAACAACTGTCCATCAATGCACTACGGGCCAATGAGGACTTTTGCCACATCATTTGTAACATTATAGGTCATGATTATACCGAATAATCCCTGGTCATAATCATACCAATCAATAGTCCATCTATGCACGTAAGCCAAAGATGACTTTCATCACAATATAAGCATGAGGATGATGACAATGATATAAGAATTCAATTAAAAGAAAACAAAGGATAAATTTTTAAAGTTTTATAATTTAATTTATCCAAAATTCAATAATGTCCAAATTGTCAACATGATAATGCTTTGTGGAGTAAAATTCAAGAATAATATTATATCAAAAATGATTTGGACAGCAAAAAAAATCAATTTTTATCATGTATAGTTCCCCGGTTGAATAGTACTCGAGTGAATAGTATCCCGTGAATAGTACTTCATGAATAGTACTTTATTAATAGTACCAGGGAATAGTACTTTGTGAATAGTACCCGTGAATTGTACTTTGTGAATAGTACCTCATGAATAGTATTCCGACATGAAAAGATCAATAATTATCAAGAATGCTCAGAATAAAAAGATACTGGATGAAGCGCAAATATCAAGGATACTCTACTAATTTCACGGAGTATAGAAACAATATTTTAATAGAATGAGTGTAGAATTAGGAATACAAAACGAAGTAATATTACTCACATACTACAGAGTATGGAAGAAAATATTATTTTTTAAGAAGACTGGATACTGAAATAGTGAAGTAGCAAAATACTCTTCTTCTTCCTCTCTACAGCTTCTGATCTCTCTATAATTGCTCTTGTGAGTATTAGTGAATTGGTGAGAATGAAAGAAGAATGAGCTTCTATTTATAGGAAAACATAGTTTCGATAATTGCACGTTTTGGGGCTCGAATTATTATAGTATAGTACCTTCATCGTTTTCTCCATTTTTAATTTAGTTCTACAAGTATTATCAAACTTGCACCACCTCCCCTAATAGTACATGCATGTGAATCAATAGTACATGCATGTGAACAAATAGTTATATGCATGTGAACTAATAGCAATTAATTGCTCATTTATCCAATTAATTACCCGATTGGTCAGTTTAACCTCCAGAAATAAATTATTATCGAAATAAATATCGATTTCCATTAACACTAATAATCCCAACACAATAAAAATATCAATTTCATCTTTAATCAACATGAACTTATTCATCATTAATATTATAACTCACAGTATTTAACAACCAGATCATTCCCGTGAAGAGGGGCTTTCCGATAAGGATTTCTCCCTATTGGCTTGCGATTAGGTGACCAAACCCTTTCGACGTAACTTTCTAGACATCGTCAATATTGCAAATAATAATATGAATAACTTTGTCGTCTCAATTATTGATTTAAAAATATAAAATATTATGCGAGATGATCTTGTGACAATAATTGAATCAATAATATGAGAGATATTATACGTGAATTCTTCAGTAGCAATAATTGAGTATAACTGAGTGACTTCTCACGTAAGCATCAATAATCAATACCGTGTGCTACTATGCAACCATGCGTATTACTGTACTTTTACCACCGGGTATTTCAACAGTTTAACGATAAAACTTTCGCCGTTATTTTTATAAAAAGATATTTCTGTCGTTTTCTAACTACAACAATACTTCCGTTGTGGGGTCCACTAATGATTGTGTTGTCATACGAATATTCCATGTTAAAACAAATATTTCCCGACCAATCGAATATTTTATAACCACTTGCTTACTTTGTAAAATCTATAAATATTACCCACAACTATAACATTATATCAAATCCACACCATAATATTCAAAAATATACTTTGAGAAAAATTAATCTTTATTCATAAAAGTTGGGGTCTTACAACCTCCTCTTCTTATGAAATTTCACCCTCAAAATTCGGGTACATACTTGGTATGTCGAAGAGGTGAGGATACCTTGACTTCATTTCTGATTCTAATTCCCAGGTCATTTCCTCAACATCGTGGTTTCTCCACAAAACTTTGACTTGAGGTATAACCTTGGAGCGTAGAATACGATCATTCTTATCCAAGATTTTAATAGGTACCTCTTCATACATTAAATCTTCCGCTATCTTGTCCGATTCTAATTCAATAATGTGGTTCGGGTCTTTCACATATTTACGTAACATAGATATGTGAAAAATGTAATGAACACGAAACATACTTGGCACTAAGGCGAGTCTATAAGCCACAGTTCCTACTCGATCGAGGATTTTGAATGGCCCAATGAATCAAGGATTGAGTTTTCCTCTCTTTTTAAATCTTGTAACTCCTTTCCATGGAGTAACACGTAACGACACATGATCTCCAACATTGAATTACATGTCCTTTCGATGAAGATCAACATAACTCTTTTGTCGATCTTGTGAGGTCTTTATACGTTGCCGGATCATTTAAATCTTCTCCGTAGTTATACGTACCAATTTCGATCCCAACAATGTTGCTTCACCCACCTCGTCCCAGCATACTGGAGAACGACAATTGCGTCCATACAACGCCTCGAATGGAGTCATGCCAATACTTGCTTGATAACTGTTGTTATAGAAGAATTCCACCAATGGCAAGAACTTGTCCCAACTCTCTTCGAAGTCAAGGACACATAGTCTTAATAAATCTTTAAGAGTTTGAATAGTCCTCTCCGACTGCCCATCCATTTGAGGATGATATGCTGAACTAAATCATAAATATGTGCCCATGGCTTTTTGCAAACTAACCCAAAATGGTGTAGTGAATCTTGGGTCTCAATCAGAAACTAAGTATATTGGCATACCATGTAGTCTTACAATCTCATTTATGTATATACGAGCAAAATGTTCAAGTGTAAAAGTTTCTCGTATAGGTAAGAAATGAGCAGACTTGGTTAGTCTATCTATAATGACCCAAATCGCATCTATACCTTGAGAAACCTTGGGAAGACCAGTAATGAAATCCATGGTAATGTGCTCCCACTTTCATTCTAGAATTTCAAGTGGTTGCAATGGACCTTTTGGCACTTGATGCTCCGCCTTGACTCATTGACACGTTAAACACCTTGAGATAAACTCCGCGATCTCTCTTTTCATATTGCTCCACCAAAATGTATGTTAAAGATCACGATACATTTTGGTACTCCCAGGATGGATTGCAAACGGTGTATTGTTCTCCTCCATCATGATTTTATACTTTAAATCAGGGTTGTTAGGAACACAAAGTCTGGAGTTGACTCGAAGTATTCCTTCTTCATCGATTCTTGCTTCCGAGATAACACCTTCTTGTACTTTCTTCTTCATATGCATCAGTTCTAGGTCTATAGCTTGAGCAGCTTTAACTTTATCGATTAAAGTCGGTTCTACTCATATATTTGCCATCATCATGTGGGTCCTTGAAGTCTTTAACTCTATCTTCATCCTTTGTAAGTCCTACAAAATGGGCCTTTGCGTTGACAATATCGGACTCATACCGGCATATGATCTTCTATTCAATGCGTCAACTACTACGTTCGCTTTTCCAAGTTGGTATTGAATGGTATGATCGTAATCTTTCAACAGCTCGAGCCAAAGTCGTTTTCACATGTTGAGTTCTTTTTGGGTGAAGAAATATTTGAGGCTTTTATGATCCGTATAGATCCCCACTTTCTCCCCATACAGGTAATGACTCCAAATTTTAAGTGCAAAAACGACAGCTGCCAACTCTAGATCATGAATAGGATAATTCCTCTCGTATTCTTTGAGTTGTCGTGCGGCATAGGCTATGAATTTCCAATGTTACATGAGAACACATCCTAACCCTTTGTCTGAAGCATCGATGTTGATGACAAATCCCTCCGAAGCAGATGGTATTGTCAAAACAGGTGCTGAAATGAGCCTCCTCTTGAGTTCTTGAAAACTCTTCTCAAATTCCTCACTCCAACCAAATTTTGTATCTTTTCGAGTCAGCTGAGTTAATGGAGTAGCGATTCGAGAAAATCCTTCCACAAATCTCCGATAATAACCAACTAAGCCCAAAAAGCTACGTACTTCGGTCACTGACTTAGGTTTCTCCCAACTTTGAATTGCTTCAATCTTTGTCGGGTCAATAGATATCCTGTGATTTGATATCACGTGCCCAAGGAATGCTACTTCCTCAAGCCAGAACTCACATTTCTTCAACTTAGAATATAACGTGTTTTCACGAAGCTTTTGGAGTATCAGCCTCAAGTGTTGCTCATGATGTTCATGGCTTTTGGAGTATATGAGGATGCCATCAATAAAGACGACCACAAAATGATCCAAATATTCCTTGAATACTCGGTTCAATATATCATATCGAAATTATGTTTTCCTATAAATAGAAGCTCATTCTTATTTCATTCTCACCAATTCACTAAGACTCACAAGAGTAATTATAGAGAGAGAAGTTATAGAGAAGAAGAAGAGTATTCTGCTACTTCACTATTCCAGTATCCAGTCTTCTTTTAAAGTAAGGGATATTATTTTTTTCGTATTAGTAAGAAGTAATATTTTCTTCTATACTCTGTAGTATATGAGTAATATTATTTCATTTCGTATTCTTGATTATACCCTTATTCTGTTAAAGTATTGCTTCTATACTCCGTAAAATTAGTAGAATATCCTTGATATTTGCGCTTCATCCAATATCTTTTCATAGAAATATTATTCTGAGCATTCTTGATAATTATTGATCTTTTCATGCCGAAATACTATTCACGAAGTACTATTCATAGGGTACTATTCACTCGTGTACTATTCACCCGAGAAACTATTCATGATAAAAATTGATTTCTTTGTTGTCCAAATCATTTTTGATACAATATTATTCTTTAATTTTACTCCACAAAGCAGTATCATGTTGATAATTTGGACATTATTGAATTATGGATAAATTAAATTACAAATCTTTAAAAATTTATCCTTTGTTTTCTTTTAATTGAATTCTTATATCATTGTCATCATCCTCATGCTTATATTGTGATGAAAGTCATCTTTGGCTTACGTGCATAGATGGACTGTTGATTGGTATGATTATGACCACGGATTATTCGGTATAATCATGACCTATAATATTACAAATGATGTGGTAAAAGTCCTCATTGGCCCGTAGTGCATTGATGGATAGTTGTTGGCATGATCATGACCATTGGTGAAAACACGAATATTTTTGCCCCGAAGTGCATGGATAATTCGTGGTTGTGATATTAATGAATATCATTGGCCCGTAGTGCATTGATAATTCAGTGATGTGGATTATTTATTGAGCTGAGTCTCAACGATAAAGTTGATGATAAACTTTTTAAATCACAGGAGATAGTAGATATCATGCTCTACTTGACTCTTCTAATGGATTGCTTGTTCTGTTGCAGTTAAACTTGTTGTTTATTATTAGTTTAACACTGTTGAAGGCTAATGATAATTTATTCTGCATTATCTTAGTCATAATATTTTTTACTGGGCTAGTTGAGCTCACCCTTTTGCTTTCATTGTTCTCTTCAAGAAATGAGAACGTAGCCAGGACTAGTCTGGGAACGGAGTGATGGTCCGAGATGGTGGCTATAGTAGTCCTCACTATTTTATAAAATAGTGTGATAATAATTGTAATGATGACTTCTTTTTGGGTTTAAATACTGTCTATTAGACAATATTCGTGTAAAAACTCTCAGCTACGTTTTTTGTCGTATTGTATAAGGAAGTTGTATTTAATTTATGTACCATGTATTTGGCGACTCAGAATGGGTGCTGTATACCTATTTTGTGGGCGTCACATGATGTTTGTGGTGGGGGAAATTGGAAGTGGTGCTTGGTGGAAAAGGGGTGCTTGATATGGGAGTCGCGGAGATGGGGATGGAGTTTTCTGGTAGGAAGTTGTCTTGGTTTTGGGAGGAGGCCATTGTTGTAGCTTGAAGGAAGAAAGCCAGGAAATTGGAGAGAAAAAGTATTTTATTTTGGAATGAGCAGGTGAAACTGTTTGAATTGGAAAAAATGGGTTTTTATAATGTTGTCCTTTTAGTTATTCCCAGATCTCGAGGGCGGCGCATTAATGGGGTTATGATGATTTTTGGATGGTGGATCTGAAGGGTTGGTTTGTTATCTGGTATTGGGGTGCTTTGGTGAATGGGCTTTGTTTGAGCATCATTGTTGCTAATGGGTTTTGTTTGGCTTTGTTTGGGCATCATTGTTGTTGTTGGGCCTTGTTTGATTTTGTTTGGGTGTCCTTGTTGTTGATGGGCAATGTTTTGAATACTCTTCCATCAAATATTCTATTTGGTGGAATACTGGAGGGCAATGTTGGGTCCATGATATTTGGGCATGTGGTTTATAATGAGCTGACATCCATCCCTATGGTGTCATGTGGGCTGGGACAAAAGGGTGTTTTGGTGGATGAAAGATTTGTGAGTTAATGTTCCTAATTCTATTTGATCTATAGATATGGAAGGAAGTGTTGGGATCTAGATCAACTTCTTTAATTCTAGGAGATTTGGTGCAATCCTATTAAGGAATAGTTGTTTGGGTGAGAACCTTAATCTGATTCGGAGAAGGATTATATGGAGGCGGTGAGAACATTATAAATACAAGGCTTTTATCTGATTATAAGGTACATGCAAATTATTACTTTTCAGCACTAGAGCGTTAAGTCTCCATTGTTAACCTTATATCAGCCTGTACTTATTCTCACACCGGAACTATCTCCTGATGGTCTAAGCTGTCAAACTTTCGGTGTTTATCCGTTTCTGTACAAAATTGGACGTGCTTTGATAATTGGAACGAATAGACGAATCTTACTGTTAACATATATTTTTTTTAAAGATTTTATGTAAAGATATAATATGTGGGTCAGTGACTCAGTAGGGACGGAACTATAATCCGTGCATACAAATATGATACATATCAATGGCAAAATTTCCATTGTAATGTATTGAATGCTACGTGTAAGATAATGAAACAATCTCAATTGACGTGAAGAATCGAAATACATTTATCTCTAGGACAAAAAGACAGCGTGTCGAACTAACAGAAGAATCGTCAGTTTCTCAAGTTTCACCTAGTTGCCATGATTGGGCTAGCATTATTGAGTATGGGTAAAATCTCTTGTCATATAAAAAATAAAAATAATGGAGTCATAAAAATAATGGAGTAATAAAGAAAGTAGTAAATATATCCTTCTCTTTTTCTTTTTTGAATAATTAGCGACTTAAGACTTTCCTAATTATAGCTTCTTTCTTACTATTTATTAGTTAAATCTCTTGTCATATAATTTAGGCAAATACCAGACCTATAATTATATTGTTAAAGTACCAAGTATGGTTAAAAATATAAAGTATTATTAAAATTAGTGTAAAAGTATTTTAAAATATATATTTGCTTCTAGCATTATCAACCTTCTTAATTTTACACAAACATACAATCATAATTGCTTTTAATGCACAATATTTTATGGAAATTGATATTTCCACCATACTTTCTGATATTTTCACATAAAAAATATCGTTATAGATGTATAGTTGTCTCTAAAGGAACTATAGCAACGATTTTCATGTGAACATATTATTTTATGTTGTGAATTTATCAATTTCATATATTCTAGGGCTTTTAAAACATAGGGGCACTCTTGTCATTTCACTTTGAATTAACCTATTAAAAGAGGCAACCCCTCTGTTAGCATGGCACATCATTCTAATTCAATTATTAGCTCAATCAATCTCTCCTTCATCTCTTCTCTGTTGCAATGTTGAAGAATACTCCAATCTCTCTCATGACATTTTTCTTTCTGGTTCATCTCCTCCTCTTAAGCTCATATTTAGCCATGGCCCAAAAGAAAGACTATAATCTCATACAAAACACATGCAAGAGCACCCCTAATTATGCACTTTGCGTCTCAACTTTAAGATCGAACCCAAATAGCTCCAGTGCAGATGTAACGGGTTTAGGTCTCATCATAATCAATGTCGTAAAAGCCAAGTCCACGGTGGAGTTACAGAGTATTACTCGGCTTTCAGATTCCAACCCTAATCTGAAAAAGCAGTTAAGTGAGTGCGTGGTAGATTACAAAATAATTTTGAGTGATTTAATACCAGAAGCAGTTCAGGCTTTATCTTTGGGTGATCCAAAATTTGGTGAAGACGGAATGAATGGAGTTGTAGAAGTCGCTGACGAATGTGTACGAAGTTTCGAGGCACTCCACTCGCCCGTACCTAGTAATAATAAACTTGTGCATGATCTATCTCTGGTGGCTGTATCCATTATAAGACTATTGCTTTAATCAATTAGCAAGGGGAATATACATGTTATTTTTTAATCCATACTATTTATAATTAAATAACCAATGAAATTACTCATTGTTTAATTGTTTTTACATATAGTCGAATGTAGTAGGCATTGGGATTCTAAATACATACTAGCATTTATGCCGCACACCATGCGTACGTAATTAAATTAAGGATATATCTATGTACATACTTAAATTGTGCATTTAAAAACACATTCACATGCAAAGCGTTGTGGAGAGAGAAGAGACAAATATTTTACTACTAATTCGGTTCCATAATAATTGTTTTTTTAGCTTAAATCATACATACCAATACATAAATTAAAATGACAAAAATACCCTTAATATATTTTCTTTGAAGTTGAAGAGTTAATGAGTGTCATTTAATTGCAGTGATGGTAAGATACAATAAATACCATTGAATGCATAAGGGCATATATGAGAAAATATTACAAAAATTATATTGGAGTTCTAACACATCACTTATTTTGGGAAAAAATATTAAGCCTAAAAAAGCACTTATTGTGGGACGGAGGCAGTACTATTTTTACACTTGTGTGTCTTTGAATGCATAATTTGGGTGTATACGCAAATCTATTCTTAAAATAAAATTCTCTCCGCCCCAAGATAAAAGTTTTGCTTGACTTCTTGTACTGTTGAATTTTTGGTATCCAAATGGGGCGCGCGTGAAGGGTTTGACCCATTTGATTTATTAGTCAGATTGTGATATTAACTAAGTTAATTATGTAACTGAGAGTTGGAGAGATTGTAGGGAAGTGGTTCAACTACTTCGACCTATAAGACTCATTTAATTGAGGTCTGAAAATTTTACAGAAATTAATTATTAGTATATAATTAATGTTTCTACTGGAATTTTGAAATATTAATATATTTGGATAATTTTTTTAATTTCCAATCTATTAAGCAATGGTCAATTAATTGTGATAGTTAACCAATTTGTTAAGAAAATTTCAGAAAATTCCAGTAATCTTTTTATGATGTTAAGATATTGTTTTAAATTTTTGAAAGAAATTAATATATTTGGGTATTTTGGTTAATTTCCAATTATTTATACGATGATTAATTAGTTGTGATAATTAACAAATTTGTCAAGAAAACTATAGTAACCTTTTTTATGATATTAAGCTACTGATGTAAATTTTTTTAGGAAGAAATTAATATATTTGGGTATTATGATTAATTTCTAATAAATTATGCAATGATTATTTAATTGTAATAATTAGCATAATTATCAAAAAAATCCAGAAAATACGGTAACCTTTTACGATGATAAGCTACTGTTGAAATTTTTTTGGAAGCATTTTAATGTGTTTATAGCATACTTGTTATATTAATTGAGTAATATTGTCTATTGTTTAATTCACTTTGTTTATATTTTGAAATATTAATCATTGGTTCTTGGAATTAAATTACCATGCTATAATTATACATAACCTTGTTCCTAGTCGGAGTAATTTAGGTAGTAGTAATTTAATTAAGTTATTCCCTAAATTACATATCTTATGCGCTGAAAAATTAAATTTAAATAATTAGACATTCATACGAATTGTGATTCCAAATCATGGGGAAGTCTCCCTTTTGCAGTCTTTAGAACAAAACTTCAACCATGACAAACATAATCGGATGCATTAGTTAGTTTACCAATAACGTTGATAAGTTCCTTGGATGTATTTATTAAGGTTTTTTCAAGAGTTACATTTCTAAAATCAATATACAAATTCACTTTGTATCTAAGAAAGTTGTGAACTTAATAATGTGAAAAGTTAAAACACTCATCTTTTAGACAAATGAGTATTTCATATGACCCTCACTTAATAAAATTTATGGTTCTGTCCCTGAACGAAGCTCGATCTATTGAAAGACCATGCTACTAAAAAAGCGCAAGGTTACATTCATAGGAGTAATGCATCGTACTAGCAAGGAATAACTTTAAAAGGAAAAGGAACCTTTTCTATTTTAAAGTTATAAAGTAAAAGGATAACATGCATTACTATTCTCGTCTCCTAAGCAGTCTAGAATGAAAGAAAGGCAACAACTATTTCAGGAAAAAAGAAATGGGAAGCACCGACCACTCCCACCTCATTCCATTCTTTCAATAAAATTCGAACAAATTCCAAGAAAACAAAGAGCCATAATAAACTACACAAATAACTAATGAAATCCCAAACGGAAGGAGAGGTGTAATCTATTAGGCATAAACTTAGCTTTTACTCGGTAAAATTAGTTTTACCAGAATATTCTTAGAAAATGACCTCACATGTGCTAGCTATGTGAGGTTTGTTAGAGTATAGGATTAGCTTAGTAGAACCTCATAACCTGGCTTATAATAACAAATAGCAGTAGACTAGTATAAATACCCAGTTGTATGATATGAAAGGCATGCTTATTTTGTTGAATGAAATCAGAGAACTCTCTCACATTGAGAAGTCTCCCTAAACCCCTTCCTCACCCTCATTCTCTTCTCTTTTCTGCTTTTTCTCGTCTCCCAACTCTGCATCTGAACTCTATTTCTTTTAATCTATCTAGTTACAGAGTTGGGCTCACTGATCTGAGCTTTAAATAATCCCAAAACAAAAAAAAATTGACGGGAGAGGTTAAGAGCTTATGTAGCAAGCTAGACACTATTATGATTAGTTGATTATCAAAGTAACTAAATTGTACTTTAAACAACCATATTATAATCCATAAGGTGTTGCCGTAGTAACAATTAGATTCAAGGCTTCATATGCATTAAATATAAGTGCTGCAACTCTTTCCAATAGAAACATAAGTCACTAAAATGATAATCACGAACTCAATTGTATGGGAAAAGTAAGATTAAGTTAAGTGCATCACTATATAACATTTACCTAGTCGTTCAATCATTCTAATGCATTTAAAAATAATTGGACATGATCAATATGAAACTTGGATATCCAACTGCAAGGGCGGAGTCAGGAATTAAATTTCTACTGGGCTAAGTACCAATTATATCCACAAAAAATTATCCCACCAAGATCAATCACAAATTCAAAATCATACATAGTAGTAAGGTTGAAAATTCACATAACATGCGAGGAAAAGGAAAACAAAACACACTATTTAAAATTTGAATCCTTCTATGCTTTGTAGAATAGAATTAAATACATTATGGAATCAATCGATATCTTGAGAAGCTTTAGTTCAATGTAAATCATCATAGAATCTGCTAAAAACTCCTCTTCCATTTTATTGCGAAGAAGCGGTTTAACATGTTTCATAAATTTGAAAATGCTTTCCAGATTACGTCGTGTGGGCGTGTGGAAGCAGTAGAAGTCAAAACAAGACGAATCAATCTATCAATCAAATTATAAGTCTGCAACTTATTTGTTTCAACTAATCCGCGACACAATTCAGTGATGGTAGACATATTTTGAAAGCTCTGATGACGGAGCACATCACTTTTATAATGATTTAGTTGACATCTCAATAATGCATTTCTTGCTCACTGAAATCTTCTGGATAAAATTTCTCAGCAAGCTTGTATAAGGAGTTCCACTGCTTCATCACTAAATCTGGAATTTAACTCTTCCTGCTAAAAATCTATTGCTGAATTAAACACATCAAAATGATAGTGTTGGCAAACTGTCATCGATTCTTTTTGTTGGCATGAACGACCGATAGCCTTTTTGAATGAAGCATTCATATCTGGTATGTCAATGTCATTTTGTGTGCAAACTGATTGCACATGCTCAAAGAGATGATCAAATCCCTCTTCCCTCAAAGTGTGAAGTAGTGCTTTAGTAGTTGAGACTAGATCCATGACATTTACAATGTCAAGAGATTTGTCTTTATGCTCTCTAAAAACAATCGATAATCCCCATAATTTTATGCATCATATATAGAATGAAAATAAAATCAAAAGACCTCATTATAATCAAACAACCACCAGCTTCTCCATGCATAGAGTTAGAGGATCCTTCTTCAACAATACTTTCAAGCACTGAAATAGTTGCACCATACATATCAATTATGCTGCAAATAGAATCAAAATGAGAGCTCCACCGAGTAGTTCATCTCCGATGTAGATTACCAATCTGATTAAGGCCTCTACCAGTATCACGTTCACCAGAAGCTACCATCGTGCAATTTCAATAGCTTGAAGCGAGAATGTAACTCAATATCTTGTTTTGGGAGAAGCACCAATGAGATTGATAATGGTTGTTCGTTTCAAAAAATTGCCAAACATAAATCTCTTTTGAAGAAGGCTGCGACTAATGCTAATTGTGATCAGTGAGCAAAGCAATGTACATAATATGCGTATGGACAATCTTTAAGAAATAGAGCTTGAAGTCCGTTTCCAAGCACACCAGCATTACTAGCACCATCATACCCTTGACCTCGCGTATTAAGGATATGCAAATTAGCTCGGCGAGGACATTAGATATTTCTTTCTTCAATGTTGAGCGCGGTAGTGTCTAAAACATGCACAATCTCAAAATAACGCTCTCGTAAGAAACCATGGTTGTCAACATATCTCAAAACAATAGCCATCTGCTCTTTATTTGATGCATCTTTGGCTTCATCAACCAAAATACAGAACTTTGCATCTCCAACTTCTTCACAAATTTTTCTTCTAACTTTGTTTGCAATAATATGCAAAATTTCTTTCTGAATAGTGGGTGAAGTATATTGAGCATTTTTCGGAGCTTTCTCTAAGACTACATCACCAATATTAACGTTCAATCGGCCCATAAGTCTTATCATCTCTATAAAATTACCACGATTGCTAGAAGTTGGAGATTCATCATGACCTCTAAATGCACAAGCTTGCAAGCTAAGCCACTTTATACTCTCAATTGTTGCTGTATGTGGCAACCGATTCTTCTGAACTTCTTCTAGAGTTTGTGCATTCAAGACTTTGTCAATATGTCCAGTTACTTTCATCAAGTCTTCAACACATTTCACTGCATTCCTATGTGGTGAAGTAGGACCTCCCACATGCATCAAAAGTGCACATCTAACTCCATCATTAACCCTCTTCCAACTATTAAACCCTTCAGTAATGAATGCATGATGAATAGACACCTTATTTTGAAAAACAAAGCATGGAAAACAAAATGCTGCATCCTTTGATGGAGAGTACTCTAACCAAGGAAAGGATTCAAACCACGAATATTGAAATTTTTGATTTTGTGAGCCTGATTTAGTCCTTGGGTACTCTGCCAACTTAGGTTGATACGGACCCATTTTGATATAAGCTCTCCTAATTTCATCTCGTTGATTAACAGGATGTTGCCATATAGGGATCTGAATCCCAGGATCCCGTTCAAGAGTACTAAGATCAATTTCAACTCTTCGAGATTTGGAAAGGGGTGGTTGGTGATCTGAGATATCAACATTAGATGGAGAATGCCCTTCACTAGTTGTCGTTGAAGCACTTTCTCTTGGTTTAAAGAAAGAAAACAAAGTTTTTTCTCTCTTGTTTCCTTGACTTCCCATTGTGGCTTATAAGATATTGGTCTGAACTGCACTTGTGTCGTGGTCCAATCTCTCTAACATTTTGAATCATAATATCAAATGCAAAATCTTAGGCTCTATTTATTTCAAGGAAAACAAATTTCAGAAAAAGTTTTCCACATTCCCCTACGTTTGGTATGACAATGTATACTACCCCTAGTTCATTAAAAATCAAATGCACATTAAAGCTAAATAAAGCATACTACTATCTGACGGATCTGAATTATTTAAGAAGATGCAGATATTAAGATTGAATAGCTTTAGTTCTCTGAATGCAAGAAGTTAAGAAGTCCAAATTAGAAGAAAAATTAAAGGCTCGAACCCAATCAGCTTCCCTGTTAAACAATCCAATTAAAATTTAAACTGCTGTCTAGGGGGAGCTGAAATCAAAAACCACAAAACAATTCAATTAAAATTTAAAGGGAATGTTGATGATTAACAAGAGATAATACAGTTAAAAAAATAAAAAACCCAAACCCCATTTTAGTAATACAGTTTAAAAAAAGTCCAAAAGCCACAAAAGTCAAAACAACTCATATATTAAAATCTTATCTTCTTGGAGGCTGGAGCTACAATCTGTAGAACTTTATACACATAAACATACACAAAATTAATTATATAAGTATATAACATACTCCAAAGAAGAAGAAAGAAAAGAAAAGCTTACATTTGTTAGTCATTACGAAAGATGAAAAAGATGGCAATGACAATGGCTGACTCGGTTTATAACAGACGATGGCGATCCACACTCCATGATCGGCGAGACAATAAGTAGAGACAGAGTTCCCCCTTCCCCGGTTCGGCGGTTCCCCCTTTTCATTGGCCACAACGTCATAACGAGGAGGGTTTACTCCGCCATCTGGAGAGTTTGATAAATGATAGGGATTTTATTTTTGGGCTAAAATATTAACTTGGGCTAAGACATATAAGTAAAAAAAAAAAAAAAAAACTGGCCCGGGCTACAGTCCACCCGAGCCCCTACATAGCTCCGCCCCTGTCCAACTGCCAAGTGGTCGACGTGCAGGTTGTAGAGGGAAAAACTTAAAATTAAAAATATTGCCCAACACATGTACTAACCTCTACAGAAAGAATAAAAGTTTAGACCCATATTTAATCGTTCTTCTCGAAAAGCAGCTTTGCAACCATTGGAGTCGATCTTCCCTCGAAGACAACACTATCACAAAGACAATAAACAAAATAAGAAGGATGACATATTAGAATAAAAACCAATTCTGTATTCAGGTAATCAACAAAATAATATCAAAATGCTTATCTATATATTAGAGGGAAAAAAATTATGCATTCAAGTAATCAACAAAATAAAGGTAGATGACATATAACACATCACAAGAGTATGCCTCATCTTTCACATAACCTCACAGGACACAAATAGATTTAGTCTTAACACGACAACTCTTTAACTCGAAGAAGGATAAAAAATAATATCAACAAGTTTCTCTATATATCAAAGAAACCCTATTTGGTATTCAGCTACTCAACAAAATAAAGGAAAGAATAAGCCTCATATTTCATAACCTCAAAGGCATGTAAACAAAGATAAACTTAACATTACAGCTCTTCAGCACAAATATGGATCAGTAACTACTAATAATAACATTACAATGTAGCACTGATCATTAGATGAGACTGACAAATAATCTCACACAAGATATCTTTTTCATAGTTGAAACATCCTTCAACAGCAATCAAGTGGAAGTGATGAACTCATCCTACATTCCAACCCATGGATTAGGTTTCAAGGTAACTATGAAACATGAAATATCCAATCATAACAAAAGGATTCCATGTCCGGTGCATTGGTCTATATTACAAACCAGTTAGCAAAAGCTTGAACTTTAAATTAAAAAAATAAAATAAAAATAGAACAAAAAACCATTGCTGAATTTACAATTATAGTTTCAGCTTCTGCTCATGATACATTTACTAAAAACGAATACTGAATTAAATAGATAAAAGATCATATGACCAAAAATACAAACACATCATGTTTTTGTACACATACAGCCATGCAAAAATCACACAACAGAAGAAGTCACCTGACGAAGAATGTAATCATAACCAAAGCTTGCAGTGACATCTCTAGTAGTTGTACATGAAGTCTGATGCTAGAGAAACCTACAAGGGGGAAAAGGGTATAAGTAACAAATCAAGATTGATCATAAAACAATTCAAATGTCTTATTGATGAGTATATAAGACTAATTTATTTTTGATTCCTTTACGGTTAGTTTATTGGATGATTTGATGTGTATATGAGTTTAATAAGGTTGTTTATGAATTTCAGGTTGAAATGGACCTGAAGTAATGTACCAGATGATTTGGAGCTGAGAAGAAGGAAAAGGAAGAAAATTCAGAAAATAGGCCAATCCGCCACGACGGACTTGTTTGGGCTAGGGAATCCACCCTAGTGGATTCATCTCTAGAAATATCAGCCCAACACTCTCTGGACCAGTTCGCCTCAGCGAACTTATGAACCACAATGAATCCGCCCCAGCAGATTCAGCGGGAAAAAAAATTGGAAAACTGAAATTTTTTGATACTTTTCAGTGGCAGAGTTTGTCAAGTTTCTACATGGAATTGGATTAATAGTTCTATTAGACTTGGTATTTCTTTAAGGTTATATTTAATTTCCAAATAGTTTTTATTTCCTTATGGAAACTAGAGTTATGATTTGTAATTCCTTATAGGATTTTGATTTCTAGTTCTCATAGGTTTAGGACTTTGTCTAGCACTATAAATAGATGTAATAGTCAGGATTTTGAGGTTGAAATGTAGCTTAAGTAATGATATGGGATGATTTCGAGTTAAGAAGAAGGAAAGGGAAGAAAATTTAGAAACAAGCCATGATCTGCCCAGCGGGCTTTTTTGGGTAAGGGGATCCGCCCTGTCAAAATTCATGTGACGCCCCCAAAATAGGTATACATCACTCATCTTGAGTTGCCAAATACATGATACAAAATTCAAATACAACTTAATAATACAACTTTTGTGTAGAATACGACAAAACATAACTGAGAGTTTTAATAAGAATATTGTCATCTAGACAATATCCACACTCAATGGACAATGGAGTCCTTATTATATTTATTGTCACACTATTTAACAGAATAATGAGGACTACTAATGCTATCATCTGGACCGTCACTCCGTTCCCCGACTAGTCCCAGCTTTACGTTCTCATTTCACAAGAGAACGGTGAAAGAAAGGGTGAGCTCAACTAGCCCGATAAAAAATATTATGACTAAGATAATGCAGAATAATTTATCGTTAGCCTTCAACAGTGTTAAACTGATAAAATATGACAAACATCAAGTTTAATTGCAGCAGAACAAGCAATCCATTAGAAGAATCAAGTAGATAATAAAATCTACTATCTTCTATGATTTAAAAGGTTTTTCATTACTTTTATCGCTGAGACTCAACTTAATAAATAATCCACATCATCCCTGCACTACGGCCAAGGGTATTCATTAGTATCACGACCACAAATTATCCATGCACTACGGGCCAAGGATATTCGGGTATTCATCAAAATGGTCATGATCATGCCAACAACTGTCCATCAATGCACTACGGCCAATGAAGATTTTTACCACATCATTTGTAACATTACGGTCATGATTATACCGAATAATCCCTGGTCATAATCATACCAAGTCCATCTATGCACTACAAGCCACAGATGACTTTCAACATATTATAAACATGAGGATGATGACAATTCAATAAAACAAGTTCAAGAATAAATTTTAAAGATTTATAAGTTAATTTATCCTGAACTCAATAACGTTCAAATTGTCAAAATGTTACTGCTTTGTGGAGTAAAATTCAAGAATGTTCAGAAGAATATGTCCATGAAAAGTTACTGGATGAAGCGCAAATATCAAGGATATTCCACTAATTTCATGAAGTATAGAAGTCAAAGCTTTAACCAATTGAGTACAAGAGAATATATGAAACTGCAAATGGATTTTCGTCCGCCATGCGGTAATCCACTTAGACAAATCATTTCTACGATTTAATAAGAAATGAATACAAAGGATCATTCACCATGCATGTGATAATCAACATAGACAGGTTATTCCAACAAAATAGTAAAGAATGGAATAACAGAAGAAATCACCATGCATGCAATAGACCGCACAGACAGGTTATTGCAACAGAATAATAAAGAATGGAACCAGATCATGCGTAATCCGCACAGATAGGATGTTTCAACAGAATAATAAAGAACGGAACCAGGTCATGCGTAAATCGCACAGACAGGATGTTCCAACATAATAATAAAGGACGTAACCAGGTCATGCGTAAATGCACAGACAGGATGTTCCAATAGAATAATAAAGAATGGAATAACAGAAGAATTTCACCATGTATGCGGTACTTCGCATAGACGACAGGTTATTCCAATATAATGATAAAGAATGGAATAACAAAAGTTCTCTTCATAAAGATGAAAGAAATAATACCCCTTACAAGTACAACAAATAATATCTCTTACAAGTACAATAAATAATATCCCTTACCGTAAAAGAAGAGTATTCCGACTGGTAGGGCGAAGATATTCTTGAAGAAAACTTTCACTAATTTCTATGCTCAAAGCTTTCTTAAACTCTAAAGAAACACGCTCAAGATTATAGAAGGAGAATTCTCTGAACTTCTGGTGTGATTTTCAATTCTAACTAAGCATCCTATTTATAGAAGAATGGAAAGGATACTATGCTGCACTATGCAATAAAATATAATATATTCTATTTATAATCAAATAAAACAAAACTTTATAAAAAGTATTCTATTTTATATAAAAAGTTTTTACTATGCAAACACTATATGCATAATAAAATATAATATATTCTATTTATAGTCTAATAAAATAAATAACTTTATAAAAGTATTATATTTTATATAAAATTTTTTACTATGCAAAATACTATACATAATAGAATATAATATATTCTATTTATAGTATAATAAAATGTATAAACTTTATAAAAGTATTACATTTTTTATATAAAAAGTTTTTCTGTTTTATCACATTAATAATACTAATAAAATAAAATTTATCATTATTATTATAATTCACAATATTAATTGACGAATCGTTCCCCAAGAAAGAGGGGCTTTCCAATAAGGATTTCTCCCCATTGGTGCGCATGATTAGGTGACCAACCCTCTCCTTGTAACTTCTAGACATCGTTAATATTGCAAATAATAATATTAATAACTTTGTTATCTCAATTATTGATTATAAAATATTGACAATAATTGAATCAAATAACGTGAGAGATCTTATCGCAAAGAATTCTTTATAATAATAATTGAACAAAACCGAGTGACTTCTCACATAAGCATCAATAATCAATACTGAGTGTGCTTCTTATGCAATCACGCCAGACATTCTTTATTTTTAACGTCGGGTGTTTCAACAATTAACGGTAAAACTTCCCCCGTTATTTTCATAAAGTATTTTTGTTGTTTTTTCAATTCGATAATAATTCCGTTGTGGGGTCCACCAATGATTGTGTCGTTGTACGAATATTCCCTGTTAAAACGAATATTCCCCGACCAATCGAATATTATATAACAACTTGCGTGCTTTGCAAAATTTATAAATATTACCTACAACTATAACATTATATCAAATTCATTCCATAATATTCAAAATAATATTTATAGAAAATTCATCTTTATTCATAAAAGTTGGGGTCTTACAACCTCCCTTCTTATGAAATTTAAGCCCTCGAAAATTAGGGTGCGATACTGGTATGTCGAAGAGGTAAGGATACCTTGATTTCATCTCAGATTCTAACTCCCAGGTTATTTCCTCAACATCGTGGTTCCTCCACAAAACTTTAACTTGATGTATAACCTTGGAGCGTAGAACATGTTCCTTCTTATCCAAGATTTTAACAGGAACTTCTTCATACGTTAAATCTTCCGCTATTTCGTCAGGTTCTAACTCAATAATGTGGTGCGGGTCTTTCACATATTTACGTATCATAGATATGTGAAAAACGTTTTGAACACGAGACATACTTGGCGGTAAAGCGATTCTATAGGCCACAGTTCCTACTCGATCGAGGATTAAAAATGGGCCAATGAATCGAGGATTGAGCTTTCCTCTCTTTCCAAATCTCGTAACTCCTATTCATGGAGCAACACGTAACAACACATGATCTCCAATATCGAATTCTATGTCCTTTCGATGAAGATCATCATAACTCTTTTATCGATCTTGTGAGGTTTTTATACATTGTCGGATCGTTTGAATCTTTTTCGTAGTCATACGTACCAACTCCGATCCCAAAAACGTTGCTTCACCCACCTCATCTCAACATACTGGAGAGCGACACTTTTTTCCATACAACGCCTCAAATGGAGCCAAGCCAATACTTGCTTGATAACTGTTGTTGTAGGAAAACTCCACCAATGGTAAGAACTTATCCCAACTTCCCTTGAAGTCAAGGACACAGAGTCTTAATAAATCTTCAAGAGTTTGAATAGTCCTCTCCGACTGCCCGTCCGTCTGAGGATGATATGACGAGCTAAATCGTAACTCTGTGCCCATAGCTTTCTGCAAACTTACCCAAAATCGTGAAGTGAATCTTGGGTCTCGATCAAAAACTATGGATACTGGGATACCATGCAGTCTTACAATCTCGTTTATGTATATACGAGAAAGACGTTCAAGTGTATAAGTTTCTCGTATCGGTAAGAAATGAGCAGACTTGGTCAATCTATGAACAATGACCCAAATCGCATTTATGCCTTGAGAAACCTTAGGAAGACCGGTAACGAAATCCATGGTAATGTGTTCCCACTTTCTTTCTAGAATTTCAAGTGTGTGCAATGGACCTTTTGGTACTTGATGCTCCACCTTAACTCATTGACAAGTTAGACACCTTGAGATAAACAATGCTATCTCTCTCTTCATATTGCTCAACCAAAATGTATGACGAAGATCACGATACATTTTGGCACTCCTAGGATGGATTGCAAACGGTGTGTTGTGCGCCTCCATCATGATTTTATACTTTAAATCAGGGTCGTTAGGAACACAAAGTCTGGAGTTGACTCAAAGTATTCCTTCTTCATCAATTCTTGCTTCCGCGCAGCACCTTCTTTCACTTGCACTTTCTTCCTCATACGCGCCGGGTTCGTGTCCGTAGCTTGAGTAACTTTAACTTTATCGATTAAAGTCGGTTCTACTCGTATATTCGCCATCGTCACATGGATCTCCGGAGTCTTTAACTTTATCTCCATCCTTTGCAAGTCACACAAAATGGGCCTTTGCGTTGACAATATTGCACTCGTACCCGCATATGATCTTCTACTCAATGTGTCAGCTACCACGTTCGTTTTTCCAGGATGGTATTGGATGGTATGATCATAATCTTTCAACAGTTCAAGCCAACGTCGTTGCCGCATGTTGAGTTCTTTTTGGGTGAAGAAATATTTGAGGCTTTTATGATTCGTAAAGATCTCCACTTTCTCCCCATACAAGTAATGCCTCCAAATTTTAAGTGCGAAGACAACAGCTGCCAACTCTAGATCATGAGTAGGATAATTCCTCTCATATTCTTTGAGTTGCTGAGAGGCATAGGCTATCACTTACCCATGTTTCATGAGAACACATCCTAACCCTTTGCCCGATGCATTACTATAGATGACAAATCCCTCCGAGCCAGATGGTATTGTCAGAACAGGTGCTGAAATGAGTCTCCTCTTAAGTTCTTGATAACTCTTCTCACATTCCATGCTCCAACCAAATTTTATATCTTTCCGAGTCAGCTGAGTTAATGGAGTAGCGATTCGAGAAAACCCTTCCATGAATCTCCGATAATAACCAGCTAATCTGAGAAAGCTACGTACTTCGGTCATTGATTTAGGTTGCTCCCAGCTTTGAATAGCTTCAATCTTTGTCGGGTCAACAGATATTCCATGACTTGATAATACGTGCCCAAGGAATGCTACTTCCTCAAGCCAGAACTCGCAATTCTTTAACTTGGCATAAAGCTTGTTTTCATGAAGCTTTTGGTGTATCAGCCTCAAGTGTTGCTCATGATCTTCACGGCTTTTGGAATATATGAGGATGTCATCAATAAAGACGACCACAAAGTGATCCAAATATTCCTTGAATACTCGGTTCATCGTATCCATGAAGGCAGCAGGAGCATTAGTCAATCCAAAAGACATGACTAAGAATTCATAATACCCGTACTGAGTTCTGAAGGCAGTCTTTGGAATATCCTCGGTTTTAACCTTCAGCTAATGATATCCAGAACGAAGATCGATCTTTGAAAAGAATTTTGCTCCTTGCAACTGGTCAAACAGGTCATCAATGTGAGGAAACAAATACATATTCTTGATGGTGACATGGTTCAATTCCTGGTAGTCAATACAAAGTCGCATACTCCCATCTTTCTTCTTCACGAATAGAACAGGAGCACCCCAAGGAGACGTACTAGGGCGAATGAAACCAATGTCTAACAATTCCTGCAATTGGGTCTTTAACTCATGAAGTTCAATAGGAGCCATTCGATATGGGGCTTTGGAAATGGGTTTTGTACCAGGTTCCAGGTCGATACAAAATTTAATTCACGCTCTGGGTGGTAGGCCAGGAAGTTCTTCAGGGAATACGTCAGGAAATTTATTAACAATAGAAATATCATTCAAATCTGACGTATTTTTGTTTAAATCTGTGACACGAGCTAAGAAAGCTTGACATCCATTTTTCAATAAACGAGTAGCTTTATGGTTTGAGATGACAGTGATTGATTTTAATGGTTTGGTTGCTTGAATTCGCATAATAGGTTGGTTAGGAATATGAAAGCTAACAACCTTACAAAAATAATCAATTTTTGCATGATGAGTAGTTAACCAATCAATCCCTAGAATCACATCAAATGCAAGTATTTTTAATGAAATAAGATCGACAGGTAATGTGAGGGTACCGATTTGAACCAAACAAGACTTATAAACAGTGGATGTAATGAAGGTTTGAAGCATATGATAGGTGGTCGTTCTCCTTCTTTAACCATGGTTGCTGATGCTGACATCTTCCCATCATTGTTAAATCTCCTCTTCTTGAAATTTCCATTCTTATTGTCTTTGCCATGATTACCACCGAAGTGGTTACCATTTCTGGCATGTTGATTCCCTCCACGTTTGTTGTCACCGCTTCGATGACTACTACTACTGGTATTATCATTATTCCGGCTGCTTTCTCTTAGTTGAGTTGACTCGTTATCGCGCTCCAATAACTGAGCCCTATTTACAACATTTGAATACAAACACAGTTTATGAGATAATAGATATTGACGTATCTCAGGTTTCAAACCTCTTAGAAACATCCGCGTCATTCTTTCCTCATTATCAACCAAGTAAGACGCAAACCGGGACAACTCAACAAACTTAGCTTCGTACTACGACACGGTCATATTGTTCTGCTCCAACTTGATAAAATCTACCTCTTTCGTGTGACGAATACTTTTGGGAATGTACTTGTCGTTGAATAGTTCTTAGAACTTCTCCCAAGACATCTTCAATCTGAAGAAGTTGAGTACGCTTTCTACCGATTCCCACCAAAGAATCGCCTCTCATCACAACATAAAGGTGGCAAAGGAACCTTTTGCTCCTCTGAGCATCCCAAGACATCAAATATCTTGGTGATCTCGCTTTATCCACGTCTCCGCCTTAAGTGGTTTTGGCTCTCCAATAAACTCCGGTGGTCCCAGCTCCTTGAATCGCTTTAGCGGCGGTGGCCGTCAGGAGAGTTTCCGATGTTTCCACCTACATTTTGGATAGGAGCCGCTCTCACCTGATAATGACTAAGATAATGCAGAATAATTTATCATTAGCCTTCAACAGTGTTAAACTGATAAAATATGACAAACATCATGTTTAACTGCAGCGGAACAAGCAATCCATTAAAAGAGTCAAGTATAGAATAAAATCTACTATCTTCTATGATTTAAAAGGTTTTTCATTACTTTTATCGTTGAGACTCAGCTTAATAAATAATCCACATCATCCCTGCACTACGTCCAAGGATATTCATTAGTATCATGACCACAAATTATCCATGCACTACGTGCCACGGATATTCGTGTATTCATTAATGGTCATGATCATGCCAACAACTGTCCATCAATGCACTACGGCCAATGAGGATTTTTACCACATCATTTGTAACATTACGGTCATGATTATACCGATTAATCCCTGGTCATAATCATACCAAGTCCATATATGCACTACAGGCCACATATGACTTTCAACATATTATAAATATGAGGATGATGACAATTCAATAAAACAAGTTCAAGAATAAATTTTAAAGATTTATAAGTTAATTTATCCAGAACTCAATAACGTCCAAATTGTCAACATGATACTGCTTTGTGGAGTAAAATTCAAGAATGCTCAGAAGAATATGTCCATGAAAAGATACTAGATGAAGCGCAAATATCAAGGATATTCCACTAATTTCATGGAGTATAGAAGTCAAAGCTTTAACCAACTGAGTACAAGAGAATATATGAAACTGCAAATGGATTTTCGTCCGCCATACGGTAATCCACTTAGACAGATCATTTCCACAATTTAATAAGAACTGAATACAAAGAATCATTCACCATGCATGTGATAATCCACATAGACATGTTATTCCAACAGAATAATAAAGAATGGAATAACAGAAGAAATCACCAGGCATGCGATAGACCGCATAGAAAGGTTATTCCAACAGAATAATAATGAATGGAACCAGGTCATGCGTAATCCGCACAAACAGGATGTTCCAACAGAATAATAAAGAACAGAACTAGGTCATACGTAAACCGCATAGACAGGATGTTCCAACAGAATAATAAAGGATGGAACCAGGTCATGCGTAAACGCACAGACATGATGTTCCAACAGAATAATAAAGAATGGAATAACAAAAGAATTTCACCATGTATGCGGTACTTCGCAACGACAGGTTATTCCAACATAATGATAAAGAATGGAATAACAGAAGTTCTCTTCAAGAAGACGAAAGAAATAATACCCCTTACAAGTACAACAAATAATATCCCTTACAAGTACAACAAATAATATCCCTTACCGTAAAAGAAGAGTATTCCGACTGGTAGGGCGAAGATATTCTTGAAGAAAACTTGCACTAATTTCTATGCTCAAAGCTTTCTTAAACTCTAAAGAAATACGCTCAAGATTATAGAAGGAGAATTCTCTGAACTTTTGGTGTGATTTTCAATTCTAACTAAGCATCCTATTTATAGAAGAATCGAAAGGATACTATGCTGCACTATACAATAAAATATAATATATTCGATTTATAATCAAATAAAACAAAACTTTATAAAAAGTATTCTATTTTATATAAAAAGTTTTTACTATGCAAACACTATGCAGGCACTATGCATAATAAAATATAATATATTTTATTTATAGTCTAATAAAACAAATAACTTTATAAAAGTATTCTATTTTATATAAAAAGATTTTACTATGCAAAACACTATATGCATAATAGAATATAATATATTCTATTTATAGTCTAATTAAGCATGTATAACTTTATAAAAGTATTACATTTTTTATAAAAAAAGCTTTTCTATTTTATCACATTAATAATACTAATAAAACAAAATTTATCATCATTATTATAATTCACAATATTAATCGACCGTGTCGTTCTCGGGAAAGAAGGGCTTTCAATAAGGATTTCTCCTCATTGACGCGCAATTAGGTGACCAAACCTCTCCTTGAAAGAACTTCTAGACATCGTTAATATTGCAAATAATAATATTAATAACTTTGTCATCTCAATTATTGATTATAAAATATTGACAATAATTGAATCAAATAACGTGAGATACTATCACGAATTCTTTGTAATAATAATTGAACAAAACCGAGTGACTTCTCATGTAAGCATCAATAATCAATACTGTGTTGCTACTATGCAACCACGCCAGACATCGTACTTTTAACACCGGGTATTTAAACAGTTAACGGTAAAACTTTTCGCGTTATTTTCATAAAGTATTTTTATCGTTTCAATCAATCCGAATAATTCCGTTCCGTTAGGGTCCACCAATGATTATGCTTGTTTATACGAAAAATTCCTGTTAAAATGAATATTCCCCACCAATCGAATATTATATAACAACTTGCAAACTTTGCAAAATTTATAAATATTACCCACAACTATAACATTATATCAAATTCATTCCATAATATTCAAAAATGATATTTATAGAAAATTCATCTTTATTCATAAAAATTGGGGTCTTACAATTCATCTCTGGAAATATTCTCCCTAGAACACTCTGAAGCCGCCCCAACCCATTCATCTCTGGACCAGTTCTCCCCGACGAACTCATGAAGCACATTGAATCCACCCCGATGGATTCAGCGGGAAAAAAACTGGAAAATAGAGATTTTTGGAAACTTTTTAGAGGCAGAGTTTGGCAAGTTTCTACATGGAATTGGATTAATAGTTCTACTAGACTTAGGATTTCTTTAGGGTTAGATTTACTTTCCAAATGATTTATATTTCCTTATGGAAACTAGAGTTATAATTTGTAATTCCTTTTAGGATTCAGATTTCTAGTTCTCATAGGATTAATTTAAGACTTTGTCTAGCACTATAAATAAATGTAATAGTCAGGGTTTTATTCTATCATCTCTCATGTACACCATTGGAGTGCAGACTTGGAAGCATGTTAGGCTAGTTTTCTTTATTCAGTTCTAAGGGATGGTGAACCTTATTTATAATTAATGGTTAATTGAGTATTCATTATTTATTCTTTCTCATATGAAATTAATTAATTCTTGATAATATGATTTAATTTCTGAATACTATTTGGCTTAATTGATTTGATTTCTATAGGATTGAATTGGTTAACCAATATCATATATGCTAGATTAAGGAGTACTATTACATGTAATTGATATTGTTCCTAATCAAAAGTAGTATTTAGTAATACCTGATTATGGACAAGCTTTTTAGTATTATTATGATTGTCAGAAGACACGTTAAACAATCCGAGCTTATGTGTTTGTTACTTGTAATAGTCTATTTCCCTAGTTCTTAATGTTGATATTATATTAAATCTAGAGAGCTTGTTCTAGGTTGTATAATGGTTAAAATCTTGTGAAGAGCTCGTTTCATTGAGTGATAATTTAAAGGGAGTTTAAGGTAGCAGAGCTTGTTGTTACTTAGGGCTAGTAGTTTCATTATAAAGGGTAAATAATGTTAAACTTGATTAATCCATTGTTGTTAAAAGGTGATACTGAATGGAAGAACTGAAGTTTTTTTTTCTTCTTGTTAGTTTGTTCTTGTGAACTTAATTTAATCAATTCAAAACCCCCTTCTTATTAGAAATAATCGAATAAATATAAAATAAATCAATCTTTGTGGGATCGATCTTTGCTTACTACTGTGTTAATTGTTTGAATTTATAAAGTGAAAGTGATGTTAATTTAGGAGTGTAAACGACAGCTCCCAAATTTTGGCGCCGTTGTCGGGGATGTGTTATTTGTTTTTTGTTTATTCTTTGTTTTCATTTATTTTTATTATTTTCTTTTTATTTTTGTTTTATGACTCAATACTCTCACTCTATTGACTTAAATTTTGATCAAGAGATAGATAAAACTACAGATAAAAAAGTTCTTGTTCCATCTCTTGAGGAGGAAAAGATGGATGTGCCAAACAATAATAGAACTTTGAAAGAACTGGCTACTCCTGATAAAGATCAACCATTATTGTGTATTGAGTATCCTACTTTAGATGTTCTTTTTGAAATTAACGCTAAACTAATTCGTCTTTTGCCTATATTTCGTGGTCTTACAGGTGAAAATCCATATAACCATCTATAGTAGTTCCATGTGGTGTGTTCCATTGTGACGAATGAGTTGTGATTCTGGGAACAGAATCCTTGTAAGGAGGGAATGATGTAACAATCCAGAATTTTATTTGTAATTTCAAATATTTATTGAATTAAATAAATATTTTAATTTGTGTGTTTATTGTTAAATAAATAATTTATGAGTTGTGGGAATTAACTTAATTAAGGTAATATGTTAATTAAGTTGATAATTGATAATTTGGTATTTTGAAGTTAATTAAAATAAAAGAGTGATGAATTAAATTTTATAAGATAATATTCTAATTTAATTTAATAATTAAATTAGAAAGTTGATAAAGATTAAATGAATTACTATAATGTTGTTTTAATTTAATTTAGTAATTAAAGTGATGTATTAATTTATTAAATACTACACCAAAAATGGCCTCTAATGAGGGACAAATCCTTCACTAGAGGCCTTATATCACTGACAAATGATTTATTGCGAAGAAATATTTCCTTCACATAAGTGCTCGCATTAGACCTCATCGCAATTGGGTATCCTTCGCTAAGTAGTAACTAAATGTTTTTTTGTGAAGGATATATTGTGAATAAATTTTTTATTCACAGATTGTATTTGGTAATGGAATATTGTTATTTAGTGAAAGATTGGTTTCCTTCATAAATACTATTTTAAGAAAGACTATTTGAAATTAGTGAATAACTTTATTCTCTCACAAATAATATATTATGAAGAACAAATCTATTTAATGAGAGAATATTTTCCTTCACTAATTATAAATTGAGAATCTTTGTTCAATTTAGTGAGAGAAAATTCCTTCACAAATTATAAATTTGTAAATAAAAATTATTTGCTAAATAATCAAAATTCATTGAAAATTATAATTGATTTCTTCTTTATTATTATTATTATTATTAATCTCTATAAAAATATAAAATTTATTTTTCAAGTAAATATAAATATTGTCATACTTGTTTCAAACTAATTGATAAGCTAATGCATGAAGAGGTAACAAAATCAATACTTCACATATAAATAGATAATACTCGAGTTACAATAACTACAAAATTTGTTATTATATCTTGATCTCCCAAGAACCATAGTACCTACAAAATTTATTAACTAACATAAGAAAATTGAAAGAATAACAACGAACTAGAAGAAAAAAAGTGTACGTCATCGTCATTTTCTTCAAAGAAATCAAGGTTAGGCTTGTAACGTCATGTTGCAAGAGCAAAGCCCACAAGATGTGATAAGACAAAATGATCAAAGAAGAATGGGTGCCTAGAAGCAAAAAACCAAAGAAATTTCATTAAACAAATAGCAACATCAAGCAATTTCCAAAAAAAATAGAGCAACAGTTGCACTATCAAAGCAAAAACTATAATACACCAAAGCAATGGCAGCAGCAGAAACGCACTTAGCAACAACAAAACTAGCTGCAGCAACAACAACAACAATACAATCCTAAGAAGCATAAAATTTCAATAATACAATCCCCATAATCGGCAATGAATGGTCATAAATGTGTGGAACTTTTACTTGTGAATAGATTACCCGCGCTGATTCCAGCTGAGACATCTCTACATCAAAGGTATTTCAAAAACTTCTGTTGTACTAACGAACCGCACAAACCTAGAAACAAGAAGAATAATTAAATCAAAGCCCATATATATACAAAGCAAAATCTCATCAATAAGTCGCATTACCTCTTAAGTGTTTCCTTGGTAAACCACATTTTACTTCAAGTTTAATTGACTGATTAAAGAAAGCAACTTATTCCTCTGCAATCTTTAAATGTGTCACAAATGGCTTCATTAACCCAGATGCCAGCTTCTCAGAGCTTCCATCACGGGAAACAAACAATTCGTATCTACCAAAGGAAAAAAATAATTTAATGCAACGCATTATAAATTAACAAATAAAATAACAAAACATCCAAGCAATAAAATGTCCTCACCGTGACCGCTTTAGGGACAACTGAAATAACGCATAATCAATTGTAGTTAGTCAAGCCTTAGAATTCAATCTGCCAAAGTTTATTTTCTACAAATAAAACTATTAAGAAAATACCATTTAGTTTCAGATGATACTGAAGTTGAATACATACCTAGTAAGCATTCATAAAGCCAATCTAAAAATAGAAACTATCACTTTACTAAATTAAACTGTAGAATACAGTAGCAGAAAGATATTATAGATCACAACATTGTCAAAACCAACTTGTAGTCGAAATGCACCTAAATTGTACCGTTTCAATAAATAGAACTAGCAAATATATATTCATGTGTGTGGCTGCGTGACTGAAATGTATGTGCGTGTGTATGCATATTATGGTGCATTATATATATATATATATCAATTACCAAATTGAAACTAGTAAAAGATGAAGTTATCGATCTTAGGAACATTAAACTATAACCACGTCCAACACATATAATCAACTTTCAATCTACTTCAAACCAACAAGCTCAACACCTCACAGGGGTTACATACTCTAATTATATTCTAATATCATTTAAGGTATACCAAATTTACAAGCGTCAATGATCTACAAGTAATGAGATATTTTCACATTAGTTTAATCCTAATCTTTTACTCAAACATCTAGCGTGCATGTCAAATTAGACTCTAAAATTGCATTTGATTATGAGTATATGATTGATTCTTTATGGGGTACCCCATAAATTTCCCTGTTTTAAATAGTACATTTCTTTCTTCTTTTATCCTTTCATAAGTTTTCTAACTTTTCATGTGTGTCCATCTTCCAAAATGGTTTCTCCTGGACTCATTACAGAAAACCAAAACAAGGTTATTCAATAAAGTATATAGTGATTCAATATATTTCTATTAGAGAATGTGATTCAGTAGCAAGGAGTCTAGTACAATTGAGAAAAATTCTTAATGTATAACTTTTAGTTTCCAATTATTTTCAAAGTATTAGTGAGAATAATGGGTATTATATTATCAATAACTGCATAGAGAGCTAAGATAATGGAAGCAATACTACTGAATATTGATACAACTGATACATCTAAGCAAAGACAATTTGACTCAATCAAAATACTACTATAAAAGCAGAGTATTCGTTTCAATCACATGATCATATATATACACAATCAGTTGGATATATATATATATATATATATATATATATATATGTCTTAAAACCAAATCTAAGATTAATCAAACCAAATTGAAAACCTAATCGAAATCATTATCATCAAAATTAAAACCAAATTGTAAAGCCTGAACCTGAAATTAGAAGAGAGGGAGATTGAAACACATGATGGTGGAGAAACCACATGAGACTGAAACCTACAGCGGTGGAGGCACTAAAACCATAGTAAAGAGGAGGCACAATCATTGATTTCACAACCCTAATAGCTCTTCTATATATACTAAAGCCTGAAAGAATTTTTATGATCCAATTTATTTAATCACACTGCATCAGTTTTTATAGACCCCAAAAGTAGAAGGGAGAACAATTTTTTAAAAGCTATTATAAATAGATACCACAGAAGCTTACTTTCTCTCACTATCAATCATTCATATTCCTCAAATATAAAAAATAGACAACTGAAACAATAAAACACAAGCAACATTTTAATTTAAGCCAATAAAGAACAGTTGTCACCGGTGTAAGATAAACTTCTATTTTTGGCATAGATTTGTCTTTGTTCCAGTGTAGTGCCCTTTTTAACTTGAAACATAGATTTTCCAGAAATGGAACATTTATAACAATTGCATTATAAAATAGTAACGAAAACAATCTAAAATGTCTCAATTAGATGATCTAATGTATATATCTTACAGTATTTCTAGGATGGTAACTGTTGTTGCTTTGATGGCTGCTATTGCTTACTAAAAGTTTGGGTGTGCTGGAACACAATAGTTGTTATTTCTTCTAAATCAACCTCTAGTCTTATGTTTTGCTGCATGTAGTTCTATCTATTTGGCCGCAACAATGTAAGTGGTTATTGCACTTTTATTAGCAAGTATGCTATAACTGCGTGCTACTCGTTGATGCTTATTGTAATTGGATCATTAAGCTTAGTCTTCTGCTGCCTACTGTTGCTTTGGGCCTTTTTCTCTTTGTCATGGGCAGCTATTAGCAATAGAAGTTTCAGCTTGCCTGCATCTTAACTGTTATGGGCAAAATATTTGCACAAGTTTCTTGGGTTTTTATGATGGCTGTTTGTCTATGTTATTTATTCTTGAGTCCATGTTGTTGTTGTCACAAACTGGTCTTTGCATGATGTCCGTGTGGGAGGTAGTCTTGGATTCTGTTGTGCTGTTTTTGCTTTTTGTTGTAGTGGGCATGCTAATGGGATGATTTTGTTTTGTGCATGGGTGTCTGAGCTGCTTGTGGTTATTGGGGTTGTTTATGCATTAGGTCCTACCCCTCATGAGTTTTGGTACCGCTTATACACTTCTGCTTCATTCTTTCGATTCGATCTGTTATGTTGTGATGTCTTTGCCTCTGTTATCTTCTTTGTTATTGATGGGAATGATCTTATACATTGTTTCTTTTCTACCTTTGCGCTTCTTCTTTGTTGATTGGTCACGCTTCTTCTATTGTTGTTGCTTTCATCTCTTGGGTGAGTTGCTTTTGTTTTTGTTTCTACTGTTGTTGCTTGATATTACTGCCTTGGTATTGCTGTTAATTAATTTTTGATAGCAGACAAAAATTAAGAATTATAAATAAAACCACCACTTCTTAAGAGACAACAGACATATATATTCGCATGTGCGCGCAAAAATATTCCTTATCATAAGAAGCATATAAGTTTGTGCCCAGAAATGATCAATTTACCATTTCGCCTTCGACTTATGTGCATCAAGAGTAACAATTCTTTCCAACTGAGGTGGATTTAATTGGCCATAGAGTTTTGGAATCTGCCAGACTGCTACTCCATATGATTCACCTTCAATAACAAGACACAACTCCTGCATTTAGACGACTGAACATTTACTTAACTGCAGCTACCCTACACAATCTTGAGATGTGATATTCCCTCTACCCAAATATGAAGTCCACTTTCAAAAGAACATGTAATTTACATAGAGTTGACTTTTCAAATTTAACCTTTTAGCTAATCTAAATAACGACAATAATATCTAGATAACTTATAAACTTCATCAAATTTAAACTTTAGTCATTATATCACTTCTAAGTCTGTAGAAAATAGACTCTTATTAAGGTGTATAAAAATGGAGAAATGAGCTCTTATGAAATAGGACATACTAATAGAATATACTTGAGCTTAAACTGCAAAAAAAATACCACACTAACTGCAAAGACCCCGCCCAAACCAAGCCTATATCAAGTATTATTTCTAGAGTACCACTGGGTCATCTTAACCAAGTCCACCTGAAAGGTCATGAAGTTGGTACCCTTGGTAATAACCTTAAGTCTTATGTATAAAGTTTAATGTACAAGCTAGCACATCCCACATGTTTGGGTTATCACACTTACGTACACAAGTACACATTAAATTAAATCATTAAATTTAGCCTTATATTTATTTATTCAATCATTAAATTTAGCTGAGCACAACTGCACAAGATTCAATCCACATTAGAAACACAAACTTTGAATAATCAAACAAATTTCAGATTAGAAACTCAGCATTTGATTAAATACAATGCCATGAATAAAATAATCCAACTACCACAAATATAAGCATTTCAACTCAAGTGTATAATCAGAACCCTAACTAACATAGTCATAAAATAATTTTCTATGGTGGAAAACAAATTCATTTCTTAATCAGTCAATACTTGCACGATGAACAATAAATTCAGGCCAAAATTTAGGAAATTTACCTGCATAATAAGCTTGATTCTATCGAGTGGCGCCATAACGAATTTGGCATCTATCGAAACTTCAATTTTGGCTGATTGAGGGAAACCCTTGATCGATCTGGATAGCTTGCTTCCCTATCTCGCTTGCTCGAGTTACTTCGCTCTTTCTCAATTTCTCACGAGTCACGATCGACGCACACACTGAATTCTACTGTAAAGTTAAGTTATGTTTTCTGAGTCACGATCGACGCAGACACTGTACTAGTATTGTAAAGTTAAGTTAAGTTAAGTTAAGTTATTGATTTTTTTTTATGGTTTGAACTAATTAAAAATAAAATTAAATAATCCAAAAGTCTTTCTTAAAGTATTTATATTCACCAGAATTAATTATAAAAAATTATTTAGAATAAAATAGCGACCAATTTTATCTCTCGCAAAAAACTTCTGACCAATAATAAATAGTGAGTAATAATTCCTTCACTAAATAGATTTTTTCCTCGTAAATTTTCATCATAAATTGGCTTCAAAAATCTTTCTATCGACCCAATTTTGCGAGAAAAAAAATATAAATTGTGAATGATGTTTCTTTCGCTAATAACTATATTGTCACTATACTTTTTTCCTTCACTATTCTTTCGCTAAACAACTCCTCATGTGAAGGAATAAATTTCTTCACAAAATTTCCTTCGCTAGAGGCCATTTTTGGTGTAGTATAATTTTGTTGTATTGGATTATGTGGCGAATTGATTTGATAAGTTATTATTAGCTTTAATTTAATTAAATTTGAATATAGAAATTTAATTGAATAAAGTGTGACAATATAAATGAGTTATGAAAATAAATTAAAAGAGTTTTAATTTGGTTTTACCAAACAAAGCCTTAGAGCTTTTGAAATTCTTTATTTTAATCTTGTTTTGCCAAACAAGGCCTTATGTATTTTTAAAAATAATAATAATAATAATAATAATAATAATAATAATAATAATAATAATAATAATAATAATAATAAATAAATAAATAAATAAAAATAAAATATAACTGACATATATTAAAAGAGGGGAGTTATGTATTATTAGTTATATACATTAATATTTTATACGTATATTATTTTTGTATTTTGTTTTACGCTAAGTTAGAAAAGCTAAGAAAGAACAGAGAGAAAAAGAAGAGAAAGAAGAGAGAAATTGTGAGAAGAAGTTCTGTAAGAACAAGAAGAAGTAGCTGTAATCATCTTCTAGTTAACCTAAACAAGAAAGCAGAGGTATAATCTTATCTTCTAAGGTTTTGTTTTTATTTTGTGAAAAGTTCTTTGTAATTGATTTTTGAGTATTATTGTTGAAAATATGTGTCGACGTCGGGATTTTTATTTGTCTCTTTTCTATTCTTGTTCTTTGGTGTTCTCATGTTAGGTGAGATTTGTTTGAAAAAACAAGTTGTGAAAAAGTCCGACATGTATATGTCGACGATTTGACTGTAAGAGTTGCCAGTTGGTTTTTTAAATGGTTGTACCAACACAACCGAGAAAAAGTTTGCACATTGACCCAGTGATGTGACACTGCTAAACGGGTCTAGGAAACTAAGATTCATTAGGGTCCGAGGGCTTGATTATGCGTAGGGAAGGTGTTAGGCACCCCTCGACATCCGTGTTACCACGGTGACCGCCATTTTTCAAGAAACTGTTATATGAATGCATGTGTGGGTCAATGTGCTATTTATATGGAAGTAGTGCGAGGCCTTGTTCACACCTATAAACATAGAGTTTGAATTTGTAAAAAAATTCAGTTTTAAACAAGATATGGCAGTGATGTTTTGTAAAAAGGTTTTTCAAACCCTTGTGCTCGATAGTAATTGAGACCTTTTACACTTCCATTTTTTATTAAGTGTTCGACTTGATTGCGTTTAATTTTCGAGATGCGAAGCATCTTTAAGAAAATAATGTACAAAGAAGTGCCGAACTCCTTGTGGGCATGAAAACTATCTGAGGAAATCCAAACACCGTGAATAAATTTACAAGCTGCTTACTGCTGAAAATGTCCATCATGGGAACCGAATCTAGATCCAGTAGACTGAATCTGTGATCACATGATTCCTAGGCTCACATGATGTCGCAATTGATATGAAAGCGATAGCAGTTATATATATAAGAGCAAAGAATATATATATATATATATATATATATATATATATATATATATATATATATATATATATATATATATATAGACATGATCGACCACCAAGCACCTCCATGGGGATCAAAATGTAAATAAAGTCAAAAAACAATCAATCGCCACAAAGTAAACTCTGGTAGGGATGAAAAGTAAATATATATATATATATATATAAGCGGTAAATGCAATTTATGTAAAATCTAGGCTCATCGAACAAAGTTAGACAACAATTGATATATATATATATATATATATATATATATATATATATATATATATATATATATATATATAAAAAGCAAATAAACGCTCTAGACGCTAGTCTAGGCTCAATCGAGGCATAAATCGATAATGTTAGTCCATATATATATATATATATATATATATATATATATATATATACAAACTGAAATGAAACCACGGACCGAAGTCTGGGCATACACACGCAACACGACTATCAACGTGAAGAATGGTGTATGCAAAGATGAAGAGAAAGGCTTTAAAGTGTGTAAGAAGGCTTACAGTGGACTGCCAAAGAAGACTTTTATAACTTTAAGTGGATGAACACTCGGCTCCGGCTGGTACAAATAGTAGCTATATGTGAGCTCAAAAGTGTTTAAAATGAGAAATCACTCAGTTTAGGGTGTGTACAGAGCAAATTGGACAGGGCTTACTCGCCTTTTTTCTTATACAAATGGCCACCCCAAGCCTTATATTTATAGAGGGAGGAGCGCAGTGTATACATGCTTGCCGCCCGGGGTACCCAAGCCATGTCCCGCCATCTCAAAATGCGTGCGCTGCGTGCACTATGATGTCCGCTCGAACTTTTAGAATTGTAATTCGGGCATCCGACTAAGGTATATAAGACCTATTTCTGACTGCCGTTGTCAAGAGTTACGCAATGACATAGGATTAGAGATTGTACGAAGTCAGGAAGATGGGACCATGCCCTCCGGTCTTTAAGCTTTAAATTCTATCCGTTGCCTTGCGTAATAGTCACTTGGGATTGGATCTCCTTGGTTCTTATGGGACATTACTGTGTATAAATGTATGTATGAGATGTTGAGACTGCACAATATGTGATGGAGGTGGCAAAATGATGATTTTACCCTTCACCGGGGTTATCTTCGGTTTGGGCTGATAAAGCAGACGTTGTTCAGGGTTATCTCTGAGATTGGATTGCTGCAAGTACTGAAGGTCCTCAGGGTTATCTCTGAGGTTGGTTTGTCTTCCCAGTGTTATCTTCGGGTCATGTACGGAGTGCCTCGGTGTGAGTGCCGAGGTTGAAGCTGACTGCATACATTTGAAACAAGCATTTTTGGGGTTATCTCCGGAACTGCAACTGCACTCCTTGGGGTTATCTCCAAGGTTAGCACTGCTATTCTCGGTGTTATTTTCGGGACTGAGACTGAATATCTCGGGGTTATCTCTGAGATGAATCGGCCTTCTCCGGTGGAATTTCTGGTATTTGAACTACATGCCTCAGGGTTATTTCCGAGGTGGGAACTAATACTCCTGTTGTGTGTTCCGGGGGTTGAGACTGAACTTCCGGTGGTATCCGGACTGAATATAAGCTGTCTTCGAGGGTTATCTCTAAAAGACTAATTTGCCCTCCTGCAATGTCAGTGACATGTGTGCAGAAAATTTCGAGTGTCTACAGATGCCCCTCTGTATCATATTTATCCAATGCAATGGCATGGATAGAATAAAGAATCCTAGACACTTGAAATGCAACAAGGTAAACATGATGCCATGTGCAGCAACATGATGCAAATGTGTGATGCATATGGATTGTTGGATTATTCTCCAACATGGTGGGAAGATTTCCAGCTCCCCGTGGCTTCGACCAGGGATGGAGATAGATAAGCAACCTGATGAACTGTCTTGGATGTGCGATCCATAGCTATCAGGAATCTTTTGGATTTGTTGACATTGGGGTTATCACCAAAGTCTTGAATCCTTGATATAGACTTTACACTGAAGATGTATCTCTCATTTATAAGAGACTCTGTGTGGGTGTAGCCTTGTCTTTTTGAGGATGTGTATAACATATTCCATCATCGATCCTCCCCGATGAGGTTGATCCTTCCTGGTTTGTATCGCTAGGACATATTAATGTTCTATTGTAGTAACTGCCAACAGTTTGTGTTGTCAGGGTTTCCTGACCTTCGCTCACATGTACGTCACCGGATAACACCCCTGTTGGGAAAACTGTCAAGGTTGTTTGACCTTCATTGACTTGTGCATCAACGGAAAATGCGTGACACCCCCGCCGGGGATTTAATTGATCTTCGCTGACGTGTGCATCAACGAAAAATGTGTAATACCCCCACCGGGGTTTTGCTTGAGAATGCATGATGCCCCCGTTAGGGATTTGATTGAGAATGCGTGATGCCCCTACTGGGGTTTTGCTTGAGAATATTAGGGTGACGACCCTGAATTTGCGACATTGGACTTGCGTAGGGTATTGCCGAGTGTGTCTTGTAACAGCTGAGATCATCGGCATAGTGTACCCTGTGTTCGGGCAAACACCAATGAGTGATGTGCAGACCCATAGTTCTTGCCCGAGAAAACCCGAGGATTATCAGCTAATACCTTTCGCCAATCACAGTAGTGTTTTTATTCTTGATTTGGCTTTTTCAGCTTGTGAGAACTCCGTTGCAACTCGAACTAGACCGAGACGGAGGGGTGGGACCCACGTAGGGGTGCCACAAGTACACCTATAGCAGTCGTAGATGGACTTGTGGCCAGCCGTGAGTGGCTATTAATGCTGCAGGTTGCTTTCTCAAGTCATTTCATGTTGCGCCGCGAAGGAAATCTGAGAGCTCTTCTTCAGATCTGCTGAGTTCAGACGTATTTCTGCAAATTTTGTCAACGTATAAGTGTTTTGCACTGTCCTGGTAACGTATGCATGTCTTCTTTTCCAATTTTTATCCGTTGGAAAATGACTTATCACATAAAATGCATCTAAACACATAGTAGTGGATATGCATGCTCAAATGACTTGATAAAAAAAAATATTCAACATAGTAAATGTTAGTATTAAACCATGCTGAACATAATGATTTGAAAAATTTTTTACTTTTGAGACACTCAAATTGGCACTTTTTTTTGCTATTTCTTATCCTATTTGAGGACAAATGAGCAAAAGGTCCTGGTAATTAAACTACCCTTATGGATTGATGACTTTGACTTTTAAATGCATATAGTATGTACATGATTGTGGGCAGGTGTGTTACTGAATGGCCACCTAGTCATGCTTATGTGCATGTGGATAGTCCTATTTTTAAGAGGGGACTATGGCAATTTTTTTTCAAAATGTAGGCATTGAATAGTCATACATTTTTAACTCTACTGTAGACGTACGTTAAAGTAATGCATGCATGCATGTAGTCATAAAAATACACTTTGAAAAGAAAGGTCCAGGTTAAAAATTACCACACCCTTTATGAGGTGATTTGGAGACTTTTGTCTAGATATTATGGATCTAGATCAGCCGAGTAGTTCCCGTAGGACCACTTCTGGTGTACGGAGGAGGGCTTCTGAAGTGCCTCGACCCCGTTCTGTTAGACAGCCTCGTTGGTTGGTGGAGACGGTGATACGTCCAGTCCAGGTTGATGTGCCAGACGTTAAGGACGAAGAGGATGATATTTCGGTTGTGGACCCTGCTCCTGCTACACATGTTCCCCATAGGGACCTCCCGAGTATTCAAGTAGCAAACCAAGAGCTTCTGGGTGATTTGAGTCAACATCCCTCGATGTACTTGCACGCCAACGAGGTATCCAGTTAGATCTTAATCTTCCTTCTTTCCTATTTATGAGGAGTAAAGGATTTTGATGTCGATCTGCATTTCATTGTAGGTTCCCGGCTTTACACAGCCTTGAAGGAACTGGTTCAACATTCACTCCATGTACCAGGCTCTGCATCCTGGCTATAGAGCGATTGTGCATGACTGGGAATTTGGGGCGTTCTTTTCCATCCTTCCCCGCGGCTGTCCCTGGGGTTACCTCAGGGCATTGTCTGAGCGCTGGTTTCACTAGACTCAGTCACTCCATTTGTTGGACTGTGAGGTGATGATGACACCGATGGCTTAGCAGTTTATCACAGATATAGAGTTTGGAGGGGCACCAGTGCCTTGTATGGTAGATATTACCCCCATTGCCTTCAGATCCTTGCTAGGAGTCTCGGCTGAGGCGCTCAAGTGCAGGACCATTCGTACGGGTCTGTTGAGCGTAGATGCTATGAGTGGGCTGTTGAGTGAGCCCATACCAGCTGATGTCAGAGTCAGGGATCGTATTCTTCGGCTATTGTTCCTGATGATCATTAGGGGCTGCTTCATAGCTGATTACTCTTCTACGGTGTCGTTCACTTTGATCAGCGCCACTAGACATGTGGACCATATTGGAGAGTATGATTGGGGTTCCTACACCTTTGCCTATTTCCTCATGGGCATGTGTATATATTCGGAGGGCTTAACCGAGGCTTGGTTAGGATTCTACCCATTTCTGCTGGTGAGTATGTCTTTTTTGCTTTCCCATGTATAGGTTTAAGAGTGTTCACTGACAGTAGATGTTTTGCCTTTATGTTGGCAGTTCTGGGCCTATGAAAGGCTTCCATGTTTGTGTCATGTGAGTGTGTTAGGTTTAGATACCTATCCACGAGAACAACAATGACATCATTCCATACTAGCGGAGGTCCCTATAGCTGAGGGTTTTACTCATTGCCGCCTACAGCTGGAGTTATTGACAGCTGACGTCATCACATGGATTTGCTATTCCGGGGAGCACTTGGCTATTGGATTCGAGGATGGGTACCCGACTTCCATCTAGCACGTGATATCCACCCGTAGGGTTCCTCTATTCACAGATGGAGGATGGGATCTCTATTTAGGAGAGCGTGCTATTAGGAGCACCATAGGAGAGATCTGTATGCCGATCATGCCTCCTGCTAGGCGTTATTGGCCTGTGTTGCGGTCACCCATCATTGATATCCCTTTGTTGGGTGTTGACGGTTTTGTACTGTCAGAGGGTCTATGCACTCAAGAGATATTCCAGCATTGGTGTTCCCCTCGTACCATTGGAGCCTAGACCCGCACCACTCAATTCATGGGGGATATGGTTCCAGGATCCGTGATGATGACATATTGGCTAGCCTGTGTTCGAGATCTGACTCATTTGACACAGATTAACAGTTTGACCCAGCGACTGGACCGGGCACATTTCTTTATCCGGCATTTGGGCAGAGATTCGATAGAGGCAGATACTTTTGATCCTTCCAGCTCAAGCGTTGGCCCCTCAGATGACCCATTTGGCTTTGCCAGTACAAATCCTCCCTTGTATAGGCCTGATATCCCTGTTGATAGAGATCCAGTGACTCAGGAGGAGTTACATCAGGTGGACATGATTGATGATATAGATATTGACACCATTGTCTTCTTTTGATGTGTATTCTCGTTATCTCTTTTGATAGGCCTCTGTTAGATATTGGGTGGCTATGCCCCATTCTCGCTATATCTTTTGATAGGCCTCTGTTAGTAGTAGGGCGTCTGTGCCCCATTTCCCTGTATTTTTAGCTGTACAGAGATGATGTATTAGATGATGATATACTTAGGAATGTATGTGCAGTTTTTCATTTCCTATATCTTATTGCCATCTATTATCTGTAATGCATGTATCATGTTATGCATATGTGTGTATGCCCAGAGATATTCAACATTGACCCCTAGATGGTCTTATGATACGGCCTACACAGATGTCTTCTTCGACAGTCAGTCGCATAGATCACACCCCACCAGACTTGGTAGCATCCCGTCTGAGGTCGTGGTATGATAGTATGTCACCTCCAGATAGGGTGACCGTAGATCTGCTACTATAGCATTCCATGACCCTTTTGATGTTTCAGGTTCCCGCAGGTTTAGTGGAGGGTATGCTGGAGCGTTGGATACCAGAGAGACAGGTCTTCCGGATTGGTACCCAGGAGCTGACTCCTATATTGGAGGAGTATGAGCGGTTGACGACTTTGTCCTTAGACAGACCTTGTGCTCATATGGCTGTCAGAGATATGCGCCGAAAGTTCATGACCCTCACCGGGTTACGGCGTAGAGTAGTAGAGGATGAGATCATATCTAGTCATGTACTATCCTAGCATTTCTTGATGGACAGGTTTGGCTCATTGGACAGGTACACACGTCATTCTGGGGATTTCACCATACTAGAGGATTAGTGGCATTTGGCCAAAGTGGATGCATTCTTGATGTGCATAGTGGCGTATGTATATATGCCACGGTATATAGATGAGCTAGACATCTGTGTTATCATGGCAGTGAGAGCTCTCAGGGAGGGTATTACCATCATTCTGATGATTGTGGCGGAGACATTGAGGTCGGCCACATTTTTCAGCACCTAGCCTGCAGGGGTATTCACAGGTAGTTCGGTCATGTTGTACGTGTGGTTTATGTCACACTTGAGACCGATGGGCACTTTTCACTGACACGGGTATTTCTTTACCAATGATATAGCTATGTCTTACTCCTTTCAGCCATCTGAGTGTATATACGCTATATCTTTGTCGATATTCTTGGCGGAGATCAGAAATCCGTTTGTCATTCTGCCATGTACATGGCTTAGCTCACCCTACAGATTTATTACTAATGCTCCGGGCATGGATTCTCCCTCTCACTGGTTTGAGGGGCATGACTACCTACCACCCACTGGCCGTGATGTCGCAGTTTGACTAGTTCCAGGACTTCCATCCTTTTGAGGGGGCGATGGTTTAACGTTTAGCTTCTAGCCATCTATCAGCAGAGGACCGATCCCGGGTGTATGCATGTTAGGATCAGCGGGAGATAGATGCTTTTTCTGTTAGCCATCCAGGCTATTCGCCAGAGTATTCTGCGTGGATGGAGACAGAGACTTCATCAGTTGTGGCAGTACCCACAATGTCAGAGATTGATTCGGATGGTGGAGAGTCCATGGAGGACACTAATTCACACACCGAGGAGGAGCCATCTGCTGGGCTGCCAATAGCTCTATTAGATTTTCCCAGTACTAGCACTATTGTGATCCAACATTTAGCACAGTACTTTGAGCAGAGTATTCATCTGATGACCTTCGAGAGAGATCAGGCTAGAGCCTTGATGTTGACTGCTCTTGATGGGAGAGACGCAACTCTATTAGAGAGAGACGATGCATTAGCTCGCAGAGATGCCGCTGTTGTTGAGCGGGATGAGGCCAGATCAACTAGAGATGTCGTGATAGTTGAGAGGGATAGCGCCATATCTGCTCGGGATGTAGCCGTCACAGATAGTATTACAGTGAGGTCCCTTAACACTGACATGATTACAGAGATGAACACGTACATTGATGAGCATAGAGTTACCATGTAGATGGTTGTAGATCTGCTAGCTCGTGTGGACACTCTTGTACAGGAGACCACATCGTTACCTCCTTCTGCTGAGAGAGATGCCATGTTGGGCTTGATAGCTCGTATATACACTGATTTGTAGATGGGCTTGTATTTTCCTGCACAAACTAGCTTAAGTATTTTGTCATATACAGTTCATATTGTATATATCAAACAACATTATATATAGCAGGGAAATATATTTTTTTATCACTTCCCTTTTAGTTATGCCTGTATACTTGCTTGATATTTTGCCTGCTTCTTCAGGGCTTGTGATCTTGATAGATTCTGAATTCCTCCTTGATGGATGGACATTGAGTTGTCAATGGACAGTTTAGAATGGATCGTTGATCTGTGTGTATCCCCTACCATCTCTTTAGTGTCTTAAACCTGGTTTCTGCATGGAAATGTGGAGAGGAGCGTGGCTTTTCCTCTCTGAGAATGATCGTACCACAGATGGTCGCAAGTACTCCTATTTAGGAGGAGCCTAGTTAATTCCATCTCTTATGGATTGGTATTGCTATTTAAGGCACAATCGCAACTTAGATGGTCGCCGAATCTCTTATTTAGGAGGAGTTCAGGTAATTCCATCCCTTTGGTCTAAAGCCAATGAAATGCAGTGGATTGAAGTTTGATCCCAGTACCAGATGACAAGTGTTTGTGTTTTAGTAGGGGGTGAGACTGAACCATGAATGGCTGCCTATGTACTCCTATTGAAGAGGTGATCAGGTCTGCGTAGTTCGAACCTGGTGTAAGAGGCTCAACGCTGTATGTGGAAGAAAAGGTGTAGGAATGTTTTTGTTGTTTTTGTTTTTGTAATGAGAAGGGTGTAAGAAATGTTTTTGTTGTTTTTGTTTTATTGCAACCGAGCCATATAAAATGGTTGCCTACGTACTCCCGGGTATTGGGGAGACCAGGTCGACGTAGTTCACCCCTCAGGACAATTTGTAGACTACGAAGATCTTAATCCCATGTGCAGGACAGACTGCGGGGGAAAAGAAAGTTTGATCCTAAGTCCAGGATAAACTGCATGTGTGAAAAGTTTGATCCCATGTTTGAGACAAACTGCAAGTGTGAAAGGTTCAATCCCTAGTAGGATAACCGAAGTTGTATGAATGGAGTGAAGCCAGGCTGCTGGCTTGAAGAGTATGTTTCCCTGAGGGGCAAAATGTGAGAAAGAGTTGTATGTAGTAAAGGGTTAAAGAACTGGAATGACTAGTGATCTGATGATCCAAAACCAGGATGTTTTCTTGATGGTAACCTCAGACATAGTACCGTTTCACGGTGTCCGAGTTGATGAGTTATGGAAATTAATCGTCGTCCATTTCCTGTAACCTGAGAGCGCCTCTTGTCAATACCTCCTTGACAACAAACGGGCCTTCCCAGTTTGGAGCGAATTTTCCCTTGGACTGATCTTAGTTGTCAATGATCTTCTTTAAAACCAATTCATGTTGTTTAAACTGTCGTAGCCGAACTTTTCTGTTGTAGGATCTGGCGATCCTTTGTTGATATAACTGACCATGGAAGATAGTCGCAGTTCGCCTTTCGTCTATTAGAGATAATTGGTGATACATGTCTCATACCCATTGGTCTTCATCCAGCTGAACGTCTATCAATACTCTGAGGGATTCCATTTCCACTTCTATGGGTAGCACTGCTTCCATCCCATAGGTTAATGCATAGGGGGTTCCCCCCAGTAGAAGTGCGCATTGATGTTCTGTAGGCTAACAAGGTAAAAGGCAATAAGTCAGGCCATCCTTTGTGGTTGGTGGACATCTTTTGCATGATCTTCTTGATGTTTTTGTTAGCCTCTGCAACAGCACCATTCATCTTTGGACGGTAGATGTCAGAGTTAAGGTGTTTGATGTGGAATTTGTTGCACAACTCCTCCATCATTTTGTTGTTGAGGTTCTTAGAATTGTCTAACACAATTACCTCTGGTTGTCCATATCGACAGATGACATTATTTCTGATGAAAGCTATGATGACTTTTTTGGTAACCCAGGGGATGGAGGTTGCTTCTACCCATTTGGTGAAGTAGTCGATCATAGTGAATATAAAGCGATGCCCATTACTGGCTTTGGGATCGATGGGCCCGATCACGTCTATTCCCCACATTGAGAACGGCTAGGGTGAACTTATATTGTGGAGTTCCCTTGGAGGGGCGTGGATGGCATTTTCATGAATTTGGCATTGATAGCACCTCTTGATGTGATCATCACAGTCATCCTTGAGGGTAAGTCAGTAATGTCCTGTCCTGAGGATCTTCTTAAGAAGTAGGGGGCAACTCATGTGTGGGCCACATACTCCCCCATAGACCTCATCCATGAGCCTCTGAGCTTGGTCCTTGTCTAGGCATCTGAGGAGACCTAGTCCTGCATCTCTTTTGTAGAGTGCATCTCCGCTCAGGTAGAATTTCGTAGCAAGTCGATGGATCCGCCTTTTCTCAGTCGGACTCGCTTCAGCGGGTGTAAATACATCTCGTAAATACTCCTTGATGTGATGATACCAAGGATCCTAGATGGGAGGTAGCTCATCCGATACTTCTCCAACATAGTTCCCATAGGCTGGTGCCTTGTGTAGGGAAAAGGTGATGCTTGGCATGTGTTCCTTGTTAAGTATGTTAATCAAGGAGGCCAAAGTTGCTAATGCGTCTGCAAAGTCATTCATGTTATGGGGAATGTGTAGAAAAGAGATCTCTTCGAACTCCGAAGCCATCTGTAAAACTTACCGATGGTAAGGCAACAAATGTAGCTCTTTGGTCTGATAGATTCCCGTGGATTGTCTGATTACCAACTCTGAATCCCCAAAGACAGTTAACCGCATGATGCCCATTAAACGGGAAAGTTTTAATCCCATGATACAGCCTTTATACTCAACTATGTTATTGGTGTTGACAAACTGCAATTTGACGGCGACGGGATACTGCTCCCCCGTACTGGATATTAGAACTGCTTCCGTTCCAGAGCCTTCCATATTAATAGCTCCATTGAAATACATTTTCCATGTACGACATCGTACCGATGGTGTTGCTGCACTGCCATTACCCCTTCATCGGGGAAATACGTTTCTAAGGGTTTAAAGTCCCCTGAAGGTGCAGAGGCTAGTTGATCTACAATTCCTTGACCTTTGATGGATTTTTGCGTTACGTAGACGATGTCAAATTTTTTTAGGATCAACTGCCATCTGGACAACCGACAATTTAACATGGGTTTACTGAACACAAACTTGAGAGGATCCAATCGGGGTATGAGATGGGTTGTGTGACCATGAAGGTAATGTTGTAACCTCATGGAAGCCCATGCTAAAGCACAACAAGTCTTCTCAATCAGAGTGTACTTGTATTCACTGTTGCTGAATCTTTTGCTGAGGAAGTAGATAGCTCGTTATTAGCCTCTATCATCTTTTTGTCCCAGCATGCAGCTCATGGCGTTATCACTTATGGAAAGGTACATGAATAGGGGAACATCATCCCTAGGTGGTACCAAAATAGCAGCTTTGACTAGCTGCGCTTTGATTATAAGGAAGGCTTTTTGACACTCATCGTTCCATTTCATGCATGAGTTCTTCCTTAATAACTTGAAGATGGGCTCACAGGTTGCTGTGAGTTGAGAAATAAACCTGCTAATGAAGTTGATTCTTCCCAAAAAATCCCTGTATTTCCTTCTCTGTATGAGGAACGAGCATTTCAATGATGGCCTAGATTTTGGTGGGATCCAGCTCAATCCCTTTTGTGGCTGACTAGGAATCCTAGCAACTTGCCTGATTTAACGCCAAAGGCGCACTTAGCTAGATTCAACTTCAAGTTGTACTTACACAACCTGTTGAAGAGCTTTCTGAGATGGTCTAAGTGGTCTTCTTCCCTTTGAGACTTGACAATGATGTCATCCATATAGATCTCTATCTCCTTATGCATTAAGTCATGGAAAAGAGCCATCATAGCTCGCTGATAGGTAGCTTTGGCATTGATGAGGCCGAAAGACAACCATCTATAGCAAAAGGTTCCCCAAGGCGTGATGAAAGCAATTTTCTCATGATCTTCCTCAGCAACCATAATCTGATGATACCATGCGAAGCAATCCGCAAAGAAGTGCATGCCGTATTGAGCAGTATTGTCAATAAGAATGTGGATAAATGGCACGGGAAAACTATCTTTAAGGAAAGTTTTATTCAGATCCTGGTAATCGACGCAAACTCGCACCTTTCTTCCAGGTTTAGGTACAGGAACTATGTTGGATATCCACTCATGATATGTGGACACCATGATAATGCCAGCTTGAATTTATTTCACAATTTCTTCTTTAACCTTTAAACTCCACTTAGGTTTCAATCGCCTGAGCTTCTGCTTGATTGGCTTTAATCCCTCTTTAATGGGAAGGCAATGAAGGACAATGTCAGTGGATAAACCCACCATGTCTTCATGAGACCATGCAAACACATCCTAGAATTGGGTTAGTAGTGTAACCATGTCATTCCTCTTGTTTGGAGTGAGGTCTGAACCAATCTGGATTAACTTCGGGCTTTCTAATGTTATGAGATTTAAAAGAAGTGGGTTGATCAAGGTTGGGTTTAGGTTTGTCTTCGACCCATTCTTTGATCTCCTGAGGTATCTCAATGTCCTCTTGTATTTCCATCAAGGCTGAGTCCAACTTTTCATCAAAGTTACAATCCTTGTGGAGAAGAGGCACCTTATCAGCAAGTACAGGCACATCTAAATTCAAAGTCCTGAAATAAAATATGCTTTCACTTAATATATGAAACCGTTTAATCATACAAAGTGTTAGCATGTATTGAAAAAATAACTGATAATACTGTACATAAAAAGTAAGCAATTAATGATATCTACAAGGCAAAAGGAGTTTCTGCCCGTTTTACCCTTGTCAACCAATGAGAGGAGTGCTGCTCTAATTGTTGAGGGCAAAGTCCTGATGGACTGCAGTGATGGAGGGGCTATCATCGTCCTCCTTCTCCCGAAAGATGACCATTACATCTGGGCAATCATCTTCTGGGGTGTATCTGTTTGTATGATCATCATGGACAATGATGCATATGTTGGACATCATCCTGGTGATGTTTTACTTACATCTTCGTTCCTCTTCTTCCACTTTGGGATCAGGAACTAAGACCTCTTTCCCCTTGACCGGTATCGGCTTGGGAAATAATATAGCCATTATGTTGGCTGGCACCTTTATCGGAGATTGTACGGTCTCAGGATCTACAGGTGGAGATAATCGCCGTGTGGATGAAGATGAAGGAATCTGATGATGCTTATGAGGATTCCTGTGACTAGAACTGGTAGAATAGCCTAGTCCAGTTGTCCTATTTTGATTGGACACTTGAATGGGGTGCTTAATACCCTGATGATCTTTACTCAGCCCTCGTCCAGGCTGATGACCCAATGACATCATTTCTTGAGTAGATGACATTACTTCGGCAGAAATCTTGGGTGTGAGAGGTGGTGCCCCAATAGGGTGGTAGTGAGTGTTGCTCACCTCCAGGGCATGAAAACTGACCGGCTCAACTTCATAATTAAAGCTGATGAGTGGTATATCACCTTGTTTAGGACATTCCAGCTCAGCATTAACCGTGACTAGACGGTCATTAATGATGTATTTCAGTTGCTGATGAAGAGTGGAGGGGATGGCTCCAGCCATATGAATCCACGGTCTTCCCAATAACAGGTTGTATCCTGAATCTATCTTGAGCACGTGAAAAGATACGCAGAATGTATGGGGACCAATCTCAATTGGCAGTTCAATCTCTCCGACTGAATTTCGGCCTGATCCGTCAAAAGCTTTAATAACCGTATCGCTACTTCGGATCCGTTTGAAATTGATGTTCATCTTCAACAAAGTAGCATAAGGACAGATATTCAAAGACGAACCTCCATCTTGTTAGGTTTGTAATATTCATGAACGCAATCAAATTGCATAAAATAAGCGGAAACGTGGAAAATTAGAGTTTTAAATTTTTACAAACCATATACCCGGATCATCCTTTATGCGCAATTATTAATTAAACGAAAAGATAAAGAACAAGAATCACACCCTTGAAGATTCGAGCTTCCTCAGGTACAAGTTCACCTCCAATCCTTTTCGCGTTCGACTTGAATCCACCGGGTTTGGTTCCTTCCTTTGATCAACGTTAGCCACCCAAGTGTTTGGCCTCTAGAGGTGATCCACCAAGGAAGAAGAAAGATTCAAGAATATGGGTATTTGGCAAAACCCTAGTTTTCTATCTCTATAGAAAAAGAGCGTACTCTCCCAACTATTGAAATTACGTATGTTGTGAAAAAGTCAACAACCCCATCACCCATAATAAGACTCCTCTTATTTATAGATGTGGACAACCCTCCTTAATAATTAAGGAATTGGGTTTTATTTTAATTAATTAAAATCCTTTAATTAATTAGCCTCCTAATCTTATTAGGAATAAATGAGAGTACTAATATTAAATTAATTTCCAACTCTTTAGAAATTAAAATAATAATAATTGTAATAATATTAATAAGACTCCTCTTATTAATTTATATATTTAATATTTCCAAAATATTAAATAATAAATATTAAGCTATTTAATTTATTCTATCACTATAGATTAAATTAAATACACTTAACATATTATTACGATTATGCCATTAACTTCTTAAATAATTATTCTTCCTTTTATGGTGTGACCCTTTAAGTTCTCCATATTAATCCGGTTGTGAATAAATCAATTAGAACAATTCTAATTTTATTTAAATAATAAATTAAACGATTAATTTATTTAAATAAATAATATTTATTCTACAATAGGGATAAGCCTCCCTAGCGATCAAAGACTTTCCAGATAATATAGATTTAAACATTAATCATAAAAGAACCTTTAAGTTAATAGTTACCGTACAATTCAATCCTTCCACCATACAATGTCCCAATTAAATATTAGACATGAAATTACTCTCAAGTCTTATTTTATTTAATTATATGAATTTCGACTCTTAAATGCACAACTCCAAATAATGCAAATTAGAAACTCCTTTCTAATTTCATTATGCCTTGGCCAAGGACTACTGGGTTGTCATTTATCGAATCACATAGGACATTTCTCTTCTTTTACTAGAAGTGGTAGATTCTTTATTGATCATACATTATCTCCATGTACAACTTATTATACCCAAGCATTCCCTTTGATATACCGTAAGGGTCTTAAGGAATAAGTCAAAGTATAACTCATCATACACAAGATACTATGATGATCTCAAGTCCAAGGATCACTTGTACTACTATCACTACATGAATTCCTATTGACAAACAAGTAAAACTCCATTAGGTATTCCTTAGCGAGCCACGTTCAGTGAACTTATTCTCTAATAAGCACCTATATAATTGCATTAGTGTCTCCACATAAATGATCATGAGATCAATCATCCTCATCCAATGAGCAAGCAACGTATGTACCAATCTATCCGGATTTACCAATCCCCAATTTAGTAATCCAACGATTGGGAACTATTTTAGTTTTAAGCTTTCTAAAAATTTAGATCTCATTAGAATGATCATCATCATTATTCTAAAAGCATTGTTTAAAACTATGGGTTTATCATATATTATAAAACAACATCATGTAGATAATTAAAAGTCTTCAATAAATTAATACTTTTTATTAATAAATGAATAAGATTGTTACAAAGTATATGATTTATCATCAAACATGATTAGCTTGTGTGCATACTACTTTCAATCTCCCACTTGCAGTAAAGTCAATCGCCATGGTATATCATACCCTTCTTCTCTAAGTGGCGATTATCCTGCTGTTGGATAAACTTTAGTTAATGGATATGTAATGTTGTTCTTGAGAGTCCACTATCTCAATAGTGATTTCTCATCTTTCAATGATTCTTTTAATCAAATGAAAGTGCCACAACACATGTTTAGATCCAAGATGAGACGTAGGAACTATTCCTAGTTCTGTAATGAACTTTACCTCCAAACAATCAACTTGCAGCTTCATTTATAGCTATACACTTTGTCTTTATCACTAAACCAGCAACTATTTGCTATTTGGAACCTTTCCAATTCACTGCATCACTGTTCAAGGTAACACTTTACCTTAAAGTGTATTTTCTTTCGTCTTGGTCTGTTTGAAAAAACTCGAGTCTGTTAAGCCCTCTAGTTTTAATTTAGACCCACCATGAATATGATCACATCCTTTGTACCAGTTAAGTACTTTAAGATGTTTTACACCGACTCATAGTGAACTTCTCAAGAATATGACTGATCAACATCAGGTCTCGTACATTTCATTGCATACATGATATAGTTACTCATGCGATCTCCCTTTTATGAGTCTATGGGGACTATTAAGAGAGATAAACTCCATGGCTCATCAACATGAGACAACTCTTGGAGTTTTCATGCTAAACGACTTTAGCATCAAATGAATATATGTGCCTTAGGTTAAGTTGAGCATCCTCTTAAATCTATCTATATAGATTTGTATCCCCAATTAAAATGCTCTTCCCAAATCATTCATGGAGGAATGTTTAGACAACTTTGTCTTTACTGATTGTAGCATTGGTATGTCATTCCTTATCCATAGTATATCAACATATAATATTAAGAATGTCACGACACTCCCACTGACCATTTTGTACACACTAGGTTCATTCTTATTTTTGATAAAATCAAACTCTTTTGATTGTCTCATCAAAATGAATGTTTCATAATTGAGAAGCTTGTTTTAATCCATTTCTCTGAGTGTCTACAACTCTTACCTCATCGTATGTAACTGGGTCATCATCTTCTATGATACGTACCTCATCATATCATACATGATGAATCCATACTTCCCAGGTATCTTCGGTACTATTCCAGATTTACGATTCGGTTGTGGTACAATAGGTTTATCTATAGGTTCCTCTTATTTGACTTATAGTGTTTTGTGGTTCTTGAACTCTGCAAGATGTATTACCCTCCCACTAGCCCTTTTAATGATAAACATCTTTATCTTAGAAGGCAACATGTTTCGCAACAAACACCTTTTGCTAAGTAGGATTATAGAACATATACCCTAAACTTATTTTAGGATGTCCCACAAATCTGTACTTGTCAAATTTTATCCCAAGCTTAACCTTTAAAACCATTTCACATAAGTTGGACAAGCCTTTATCTTAACATACTTAAGATTAGGAATCCTTCCTATCCATAACTTTTATGGAGTCTTGGAGCTAATTTTGAGGTTACCTTTTTCGTAGATATGCAACCATTTCTAAGGCATGACCCTAGAAGGATACTGTAATGTTAGTAAAATCATTATGGACCGTACCATGTCCAACAAGGTACGATTTTTCCTTTCAGATACATCAATCAATTATTACGTATCAGGAGGCGTCCATTATGAGAAAACCATTTGAGATGATCTAGAAACTTATTGCACAAGTATTTATTCCTTGATCTAATCAAATAATCTTAATACTTTGCCAATTTGTTTCACTTCTGAATTCTTTGAACCTTTCAAATAATTGACAATTGTATTTCAGTAAATACACTCATTCAACTCTTTGAATGATCATCTCCTTTTCTTATACTAGTTTGTTCAATTTGCAAAATATATTTTCACGTAAGTCAAGTACACAAAATTCATTAAGTAATATTTCAGTTCTATACAAAACATTATTATTATAAATAGAACAACAATTGTTCTTAATTATATTACCAAAGATTTTATTGTCCAACAATAAAATGGAAATAATGTTTCTAACGCGAACTAGAATACAATAACAACTTATTGACTTAATAGATTTGCCCGTAGGCAATGCTAAACTATAAGTTTCTATGGCTAATGCAGCAACCTTTGTTTCATTTCCCACACATAAGATTACTTATCTTTGTTTAGCTTTCTACTTCTGCTTGGTCCCTTCATAAATCTATATTTATGATAACCAAAGTCGGTATCCAATACCCAAGTAGAACCTTGACTTAAAGAGAAATTTATTTTAAATCATGAACAAAATTGTATTTGTAACCGAAACTTCTCTAAGCTTCTTCTAGTTATCCTCTGCAAGATGCTTCTCGTAGTTTATTTTTCCAGTGTCTTGGCTTATTACAGTGGAAACAAACTCCTTTGCTATCCGTATCAGTTTTGTTCTTATTATCTTTTGTTTTTGCCTTTGTATTTACCTTTTTAGAATCGTTCTTCTTTTTAGAAGATCCTGTTGCCCCTACTAGTAAGACTTGGTCTTTCTTGGTGGAAAGTGACTCAGCATTTTCAACATGTTAAGAAAATCAACAAGGCTGATATCTAGCTTGTTCATATGAAAAATTCACAACAATTGTGAAAGGAGTCCGGGGTGAGTGCAAGATCGAATCTTGGTTCAACTCTCCATCCATGATAAAACCCATTGTCCTAATTGTTCAATCAAATTGATCATGTTTAGGACATATGTCTGTACTATAGTGTCGTTGGTCATTATAGATCAGAAGAGCTCCTTAGATATCTGATATCTATTAGTCCTACTTTCCTCACCATCAACTACTTGACGTGTAGGAGTATAGTAGGAGTATCCATAGTTTCAGGCTGACGCTGAAGCTTGTTACTCATGGATATGAACATGATGCATTGAGCCAACTGTGCATTATCTTGCCACTTTCTAAAAATAGCAATCTCTTCCTCAGAGACATTGTCTGCAACCATTGCAGGAAAGACGTATTAAGGACATAAGATAGCTTTTCAGCCATGAAAACTATTCTCAAATTTCTTAACCAATCCATTTAATTCGGTCCAGTTAAATAACATCTAATATGCTTTGCAGTGATAGTAATTTTAGACATTGTAAAATTCTTTAAATGAATTTGTAATTAACAACATTTTAACATACATTCTTTTATTAATTACCAAAATAAATTAGGTCTTGTTTTAAATTGGTATCTCCCACTATTTTCTTCAAACTATATTACCCACAATATATATAGTTCGGCAATATCTAATTAAAGATATGCTAGTGAGAATAAGGACCCCATTTCAAATGTTTATAGCCTTGTGGTGACACAACAAACTATATATAAATAAATAGGTAGATAACTCTTGTCAATTACATCAAATATGCAACTCCTTGTATTTTGCCTCTTAGATCATAATGGTCAAGTGTGTGCACATCCGAACTAAAATGATTTAAGTTAAGTCGACCCCACATTTTTTCATATAAGTGAAGAGAAAAAACTACGCTTGTGTGTGCACAACAAAGCAGTAATGTTCAATTCCTTATAAACATCATATGTAATAAAAACAACATCTTAAATATTTAATACTTGCCTTGTGTGTGCACAACAAACTCATATTAAATATTCAATACTATATTGTTTCTATCATGCTAGAAGGCGACTTTCAATATTCTAAATATCTTTGAACGTTACAACTTAATATAAAATATTTGAGGGGTTTGTTATTAATTTGTCTCATCTTGTTTAGCGCGCATGCACACACACACACACACACACACACACACACACACATATATATATATATAATACGCATCATATTAATGAACATGCGAAGCATGTTTGCATAATATATAATATATATAGTATAAACATGCACATATAGAATACTATATTCTACCTGGATTGATTATGGACTTTTATTCTAGTTTGGTTCACTAGAGCCACCACGTGAACCAAAAGGTCAAACCCTAGGGGTGCAAGAATTAATATTTAAATATAACTATTACATTTAAATTCGGGCTCCATTACAAACGGGTCTTCAAGCGCTCCTTATTTCTTGATTTCCAATTCTTCAAAATTAATTATTACTATTCCTATTACAAAACTATTTAATTATAAATAGAAACCTTGATCAGCAGTCAAGGGAAAGTACATAGGAGGGAGATAGAATTTACATTAAGGAAATTAGAGAAGACGAGGTATGCAGACCCCATTTAATAAAACTCATACATTCATGCATCCAACTAAAATAAAATCCAATCACATTGGTCAATAGTCCATAATCAATCCCATTTATTATCATACACATCTCCATATGCATCAATAAATAACATTCATCTTATGAATAATAAACATTCAATATATATATTGATATCATTTAATGGGAAAATTTAGTTAGTATAAAATCTAATTTTGAATCAAAATAAACTCCTTTATTTGTAATCCAAATTTAAATTAAAATAAACCTCTTTTATTTTAATTTATCCAATTTTGAATAAAATAAACTATTTTATTTTAATCAAAATCTTTAATCAAAATAAACTCCTTTATTTTAATTAATTATGAATTCAATTCAAGAAAAAAAAAAACTCATTTATTAAAGGAAACACGTATTTTGTTTCCTATTCACAAATAAACTCCTTTATTTTGAATAATATAAAATCGTATTTCATATCTAAATAAACTCCTTTATTTAAGGAAACACGAATTTTCTCTCATATTCACAAATAAACTCTTTTATTTTGAATAATATGAAATCTTATTTCATATCTAAATAAACTTTTTATTTAAAGAAATTAGGATTCTCTCTCCTATTCACAAATAAACTCTTTTATTTTGAATAATATGAAATCTTATTTCATATCTAAATAAACTCTTTTATTTAAGGAAATATGGAATCCAATTTTAACTCCAATTAGTTATCATGGAATCCAATTCCAACTCTAATTAGTTAGCATGAAATTCAATTTTAAAATTAAAATAAACCTTTTATTTTAAGATTAAAATAAAATTTTATTTTAAATATAAATAATTTAGATTAATATATATATATATATATAATAGTTATATATGTATTCTAATGTAGTAATGCTTCAGGAGGATTCAGGGAGGATTAATGCTTCGAAGCTTGAATCATGATTTCATTAAATCCTATATATATATATATATATATATATATATATATATATATATATATATATAACAAATAAAGCAACAAGATCAGGAACTTTGCACGTAAAAATTTCGGACAGCTTCATGGTTTTTTTTAATAAATTTTATGCAACAAAATTATGCCCAATTAAATTGTTCTAAACACATATCAACATACATATCAAATCAAAAAAATTAATAATTAGCATAAAGGTTTGGCTCTGATACCACTGTTAGGTTTGTAATATTCATGAACGCAATCAAATTGCATAAAATAAGCGGAAACGTGGAAAATCAGAGTTTTAAATTTTTACAAACCATATACCCGGATCATCCTTTATGCACAATTATTAATTAAACGAAAAGATAAAGAACAAGAATCATACCTTTAAAGATTCGAGCTTCCTCAGGTACAAGTTCACCTCCAATCCTTTTCGCTTCAACTTGAATCCACCGGGTTTGGTTCCTTCCTTTGATCAACATTAGCCACCCAAGTGTTTGGCCTCTTAGAGGTGATCCACCAAGGAAGAAGAAAAATTCAAGAAGATGGGTATTTGGCAAAACCCTAGTTTTCTATCTCTATAGAAAAAGAGTGTACTCTCCCAACTATTGGAATTACGTTTGTTGTGAAAAAGTCAACAATCCCATCACCCATAATAAGACTCATCTTATTTATAGATGTGGGCAACCCTCCTTAACAATTAAGGAATTGAGTTTTATTTTAATTAATTAAAATCCTTTAATTAATTAGCCTCCTAATCTTATTAGGAATAAATGAGAGTACTAATATTAAATTAATTTCCAACTCTTTAAAAATTAAAATAATAATAATTGTAATAATATTAATAAGACTCCTCTTATTAATTTATATATTTAATATTTCCAAAATATTAAATAATAAATATTAAGCTATTTAATTTATTCTATCAACATAGATTAAATTAAATACACTTAACATATTATTATGATTATGCCATTAACTTCTTAAATAATTATTCTTCCTTTTATGGTGTGACCCTTTAGGTTCTCCATATTAAACCGGTTGTGAATAAATCAATTAGAACAATTCTAATCTTATTTAAATAAATAAATTAAAGGATTAATTTATTTATATAAATAATATTTATTCTACAATAGAGATAAGCCTCCCTAGCGATCAACGACTTTCCAGATAATATAGATTTTAACATTAATCATAAAAGAACATTTGAGTTAATAGTTACCGTACAATTCAATCCTTCCACCATACAATATCCCAATTAAATATAAGACATGGAATTACTGTCAAGTCTTATTTTATTTAATTATATGTATTTCGACTCTTAAATGCACAACTCCAAATAGTGCAAATTAGAAACTCCTTTCTAATTTCATTCTGCCTTGGCCAAGGATTACTGGGTTGTCATTTATCGAATAACATATGACATTTCTCTTTTTTTACTATAAGTGGTAGATTCTTTATTGATCATACATTATCTCCATGTACAACTTATTATACCCAAACATACCCTTTGATATACCCTAAGGGTCTTAAGGAATAAGTCAAAGTATAACTCATCATACACAAGATACTATGATGATCTCAAGTCTATGGATCAGTTGTACTACTATCACAACAGGAATTTCTATTGTCAGGCAAGTAAAAATCCATTAGGTATTCCTCAGCGAGCCACGTTCAGTGAACTTATTCTCTAATAAGCACCTATATAATTGCATTAGTGTCTCCACAGAAATGATCATGAGATCAATCATCCTCATCTAATGAGCAAGCAACGTATGTACCAATCTATCCGGATTCACCAATCCCCAATTTAGTCATCCAACGATTGAGAACTATTTTAGTTTTAAGCTTTCTAAAAATTTAGATCTCATTAGAATGATCATCATCATTATACTAAAAGCATTGCTTAAAATAATGGGTTTATCACATATTATAAAACAACATCATGTAGATAATTAAAAGCTTTTAATAAATTAATACTTTTTATTAATAAATGAATAAGATTGTTACAAAGTATATGTTTTATCATCAAACATGATTGGCTTGTGTGCATACTACTTTCACATCTATCAAGACTCCAGCTAACATGTATTCGGAGGACAAAACCGTAATGTGCAACGACTTGCAATGACCGGTCCCTTCGGGCGGTATGTCATCATCAGTGAAAGATATCACATTGTTATTAAAAATGTGATCAACCAAATGTTGAAATTTTTCTACATCCACTGATTTCAGCAAGTAGGCTTTTTCCAAAAACTTTAGTAAGATCTTCCTGTGATCCTAGGAAGAGAAAACCAAGTCCAATATTGAAACTTGATGTGGAGCTTCTCTTAAGCTTAAAACCACCTTGGCTTCATTTTGGCCCATGGTACGGAGGAAGTTTTCAATTTTCTCCATGGGTATTTTCCCCTTTGATTTGATGGTAGGATTTCTCACCCATTGGGGAAGATACAGTGGATTTTCCTTCATCACTGCAGCAATTGTATGAGAGGTGGATCCTTCAGCTTCTCTATAATTCCATGGGACATTTTGTAAGCTGATAACAAGATAATGCGGTCTGAATGGCAAGCTAATTGGCTCTGGTGCAACCACTCTCAAAGGATGGTCAATCCTTTAAGTTGAATCGCTTGTATTGTGAATGGTTTGACAGTCCCATCTGTAACAATCCAGATTTTTAATTATAATTTTTAAATATTTATTGAATTATATAAATATTTAATGGATGTGTTTATTGTTGAATAAATATTTAATTTGATTTGACTTGATTAGTTAATTATTTGTTAAGTAAATAATTAAGGAGTTAAGTAAATTAATTGTTATGTGATAATATATTAATTTAATTTAATAATTAAGTTAGAGAGTTTATAATGATTAAATGAATTATTATATTTTAATTTGAATTTGCAATTAAAATGACGTGTTAGTTGATTAAGTAAAGTTATAATTAAAAGAAAAATTATAATTATGTGGTATTGATTTATGTGTTAAAGTAATTTAATAAATTATTCTTAGAATTAATTAAATTGATTATTAAAATTTAATTAAATAAAGGTGTGACAAATAACCTTGCTATAAAGGAGTTTAAATCAGTTTTTGCTAAACAAGGCTTAATGCATATTAAGTCTTTATTCTAATTGTATTTTACCAAACAAGGTATAAGGATTAATTGATTTATTTTTATTAAGTTTACCAAACAAGGTGTAAGATTTAATGGGTTATTTTTAATTAGCTAGCCAAACAAGCCTTATGACTTTTAATTTTCAAAACTTAGATAACTGATATCAGTTATATCTATATTTATATTATATAATTAATATATATTATTACCATATGTTATATGTTAGTACGTAAGATAGAGTCAGGAGAAGAAAGACTCAGAAGAAGAAAAAGAAGAGAAGAAGAAAGGCTAGAGAATTTTAGAGAGAAATTGGAGAAGAGAAGCTTGAGAATCAAAGATAGTCATCATCTTCTTCTAAATTAAGGTATCATCTTACTTCTATTTTTTCTAAAAAGTTTTAGTTGTCTTCTTCTTCCAAAAGTTCTCTATAAAATCTTTGTAGAAGATGAATTGTTTGTGTATATAGCTTTATATGATAATTGTTTGTTATAAGATTGTTTTCATAAGTTTATATATGAGTATATATAAACTAATTCATGTATGTATGTAATTTGTAAAGAAAACCATATTACAGTGAGTTTATATGAATATGACTTAGTTTAAAGTAAAATTAAGATTTTATTAGTTGTTTAATTTATAAATTGACTATTGAATTTGAAAGAGGATGAATAAACATAAACAAGGTACTTGGAATTAACTGTTTTGATTGAAAAATAAAGTTACAATGATAATTTTCATTAATAATGTCAAAAAGAGAAGTTTTATCAAAAACAGTGAAATTGGGTGTTGTAAATTCGATGTTTATGTTTTTTTATGGGTAGAATCATGTTAAGAGTCTTTAAATTATGTTTATATGAAGTCTCTGTATGTATTACATGTTAATTAGGTTGTTAGAAAGTAGCTAGTAGGCTGAATTGGCTTTTTGTTCATCTTTGTTGAGAAATTTGATCGTAGAAGTCTGCGATTCAATAGCCATATATGTGACAAGCGATCAAAGTTTTTAACGTCATGACATACCAATCGTTAGCTTTGTGTCTCATGTGCATGGCCTGATACAAAGATAGCAGTCAAGAAATACGGCACCCACAATGTAAATCGTATACCGCATCATGAGTTAGTAGAATGGTCAGATAGTGTGATTTATTTACACGAAAGTTTGAAAAAGTTGTTATGTGTTAATAGTAGGACTGTTAAATTATGATTTTAGTATTTCTATACCAAGAACGAACATGTTATTAACGATTAACTAGTTGTATTACTAATGTAATTTGTTATGTGATTAAAAATCAAATATTACATGATGTATGTACTTAGTTATATATATAATGTGGTAGTGACTAATTATGTCATGATGACATATGTATATATAGGGTATTGTGATTGAAGTTAATTCGGTATAGCTTATATGCAAGGCAAGTTTTTCATCTCCACACTTTCGTTGAGTTAGTTTATTTACAATTTTGTAAGTTCTTTTAACCCTAAAAACTTCGTTGCGCAAGTTTATTTACATTGTGCAAGTTTTACTTACCTTATGTGATGCCCCCAAAATTAGGTATACATCACCCCTCTTGGGTCGTCAGATACATGGTACAAAATTCAAATACAACTTACTAATACAACTGTCGTGTACAATACGACAAAACATAACTGTGAGTTTGAATACAATTATTGTCTACTAGAGATTATACAAACTCAAAAGAACTCCTCATTACAATTATTAACCCACTATTTCACAGAATAGTGAGGACTACTAATGCTATCCCCACAGACAATCACTCCGCTTCTCGACTAGTCCCTCGCTATGTGTTCTTATTTCACTGAAGAGAACGAAGTGAAAGAAAGGGTGAGCTCAACTAGCCCAAGATAAGAAATATTATGACCAAGATAATGCGAATAAATTATCGTTAGCCTTCAACGATGTTAAACCGATAAAATATAACAACATCAAGTTTAACTGCAATGAACAAGCAATCCATTAAAAGAGTCAAGTAGAGAATAAAATCTACTATCTTTTATGATTTAAAAGGTTTTTCATGACTTTTATCACGGGACTCAACTTAATAAATAATCCACATCATCGAATCACCCCACGCACTACTACCCAGGATATTCTTTAGTATCACGACCACAAATTATCCATGCACTCTTCTGTACCAAGGACATTCGTGTATTCATTAATGGTCATGATCATGCCAACAACTGTCCATCAATGCACTACGGCCCATTGATAACTTTTACCACATCATTTGTAACATTACGGTCATGATTACACCGAATAATCCCTGGTCATAATCATACCAAGTCCATCTATGCATTACAGAGGCCACGATGACTTTCAACATAATATAAACATGAGGATGATGACAATGATATAAGAATTTAATAAAACAAGTTCAAGAATTAATTTATCCAGAACTAATAATGTCTAAATTATCAACATGATCTTTGCTTTGTAGAGTAAAATTCAAGAATGATCGATCAAGAATATTTCCATGAAAAGATCCTGGATGAAGCGCAAATATAAAGGATATTCTACTAATTTCATGGAGTATAGAAGTCAAAACTTTAACCAACTGAGTGTAATAAAGAATGGAATAACAAAAGAAATCACCATGCATGTGGTACTTAGATAGACGAAAGTTATTCCAACGAAATAATAATAACGGAACCGTCGTCAAAAAATTTGCACCGGCATGTGATGTTCTAACAGAATAATAAAGATTTTAACGGTCCTGTAAAACACAAAACAGGATGTTCCAATGAGAATAATAATAAAGATTTTAAACTGGAGTCCGTGTAAAACACACGAGCAGGATGTTCCAACGAGAATAATAGAAGAATGTCACCAAGTATAGGTAAACCATGTATACAAGTTATTCCAACAGAATAATAAGCAATGGAATAACAACAGTTCTCTTCATGAATAAGAAAGAATAACACCCCTTACATTAGTAGGAGATTGAATATTGCAGTAGTGTAGTAACAGAATACTCTTCTTCTTTCTCTCTTATTCTCTCTATACTTTCTCTCTCTATAGCTTGAATGAATTTGTGAAAAATAATGAAGCACTAGGCCTCTATTTATAGAAGATTTCTAGTTTAGCACTTGAAATGTGAAAAGGAAAGTGGCTTCACGACTGGTGATGTGAAAAGAAAAGTGGTTTGACGCCTGTAATGTGAAACACCAAGTGGTTTGACACCTGTAATGTGAAACGACAATTGGTTCGACGCCTGTAATATGAAACGACAAGTGGTTTGACGTCTGGTAAAGGTAATTACTATTGACAAAGGTAATTACTATTGACGAAGGTAATTACTATTGATGAAGAGACTCTTAGATGATGACATATGGGCCTCCCATAAAATAACCAAACTTACCATAAACGTCTCATAATAGACTCTTTATATACATCAAGGATTGAATAAATATTACCACAAATCATTTTATTTTTAATCAACACATATTTAATCATTCAACAATTATTAATCATTTATAATATAACTTGTCGTCTCAATTATTGATTTAATAATATAACATATTATACGAGATGATCTTGTGACAATAATTGAATCAATAATATAAGAGATATGATCAAAGAATTATCGTAGCAATAATTGAGTATAGGTGAGTGACTTCTCATGTAAGCATCAATAATCAATCTGAGTGTGCTACTATGCAACCACGCCAGATTCTTGTACTTTACTACCGGGTAGTTCAACAGCTTTTAATGGTAACACCTCCGTAGTTATTTTCATAAAGTATTTTTGTCGTTTTCTCAATTCGACAATAATCCCGTTGTGGGGTCCACCAATGATTGTGCCGTCGTATGAATATTCCCCAACAAAATGAATATTCCCCGACCAAACGAATATTTTATAACAACTTGCTTACTTTGTAAAATTTATAAATATTACCCACAACTATAACATTATATCAAATTTACTCCATAATATTCAAAAATAATATTTATAGAAAATTCATCTTTATTTATAAAAGTTGGGGTCTTACATCCTCCCCTTCTTATGAAATTTTGCCCTCAAAATTAGGGTACGTACCTGGTATGTCGAAGAGGTAAGGATACCTTGATTTCATTTTAGATTCTAACTCCCAAGTCATTTCCTCAACATCGTGGTTTCTCCACAAAACTTTGACTTGAGGTATAACCTTGGAGCGTAGAATATGTTCCTTCTTATCCAAAATTTGAACAGGAACCTCTTCATACGTCAAATCTTCCGCTATTTCGTCCGGTTCTAACTCAATAATGTGGTTCGGGTCTTTCACATATTTACGTAACATGGATATGTGAAAAACGCGTTATGAACACGAGACATACTTAGCGGGAAAGCGAGTCTATAGGCCACGCTCTACTCGATCGAGGATTAAAATGGGTAGATGAATCGAGGATTGAGTTTTCCTCTCTTTCCAAATCTCGTAACTCCTTTCCATGGAGCAACACGCAACAACACATGATCTCCTATATCGATTTCCACGTCCTTTCGATGAAGATCAGCATAACTCTTTTGTCGATCTTGTGAGGTTTTTATACGTTGTCGGATCGTTTGAATCTTTAACATAGTCATACGTACCAACTCCGGTCCCAACAATATTGCTTCACCCACCTCATCCCAACATACTGAGAATGATACTTTCTTCCATACAACGCTTCGAATGGAGCCATGCCAATACTTGCTTGATAACTGTTGTTGTAGGAAAACTCCACCAATGGTAATGAACTTGTCCAAACTTCCTTGAAATCAAGGACCACGAGTCTTAATAGATCTTCAAGAGTTTGAATAGTCCTCTCCCGATTGTCCGTCCGTCGAGAGGATGATATGCCGAAACTAAATCGTAAGTCTGTGCCCATAGCTTTTTGCAAAGTAACCCAAAATCGTGAAGTGAATCTTGGGTCTCGATCGAAAACTATGGATACTGCAAGATACCATGCAGATCTTACAATCTCGCTTATGTACATACGAGCAAGACGTTCAAGTGTATAAGTTTCTCGTATCGGTAAGAAATGAGCAGACTTGGTCAATTTATCAACAATGACCCAAATCACATCTATGCCTTGAGAAACCTTAGGAAAACCGGTAACGAAATCCATGGTAATGTGCTCCCACTTCCATTCTGGAATTTCAAGTGGTTGCAATGGACCTTTTGGTACTTGATGTTCCACTTTAACTCGTTGACAAGTTAGACACCTTGAGATAAACAACGTTATCTCTCTCTTCATATTGCTCAACCAAAATGTATGACGAATATCATGATACATTTTGGTACTCCCATGATGGATTGCAAACGGTGTGTTGTTCGCCTCCATCATGATTTTATACTTTAAATCAGAGTCGTTAGGAACACAAAGTCTGGAGTTGACTCTAAGTATTTCTTCTTCATCGATTCTTGCTTCCGGTATAGCACCTTCTTGCACTTTCTTCCTCATACGCATCAGCTCCAGGTCTGTAACTTGAGCAGCTTTAACTTTATCGATTAAAGTTGGTTCTACTCATATATTCACCATCATCACATGGGTCCTTGGAGTCTTTAACTCTGTCTCCATCCTTTGCAAGTCACATAAAATGGGCCTTTGCGTTGACAATATCGCACTCGTACTTGCATATGATCTTCTATTAATGCCTCAGCTACCACGTTTGCTTTTCGAGGATGGTATTGGATGGTATGATCATAATCTTTCAATAGTTCAAGCCAACGTTGTTGTCGCATGTTGAGTTCCTTTTGAGTAAAGAAATATTTGAGGCTTTTATGATCCGTAAAGATCTCCACCTTCTCCCCATACAAGTAATGCCTCCAAATCTTTAGTGCGAAGACAACAGCTGCCAACTCTAGATTATGAGTAGGATAATTCCTCTCATATTCTTTGAGTTATCTTGAGGCATAGGCTATGACTTTTCTATGTTGCATGAGAACACATCCCAACCCTTTGCCCGAAGCATCACTGTAGATGACAAATCCCTCCGAGCCAGATGGTATTGTCAGAACAGGTGTCGAAATGAGTCTCCTCTTAAGTTCTTGAAAACTTTTCTCACATTCTTCGCTCCAACCAAACTTTGTATCTTTCCGAGTCAGCTGAGTCAATGGAGTAGCGATTCGAGAAACTCCTTCCACGAATCTCCGATAATAACTAGCTAAACCGAGAAAGCTACGTACTTCGGTCACTGATTTAGGTTGCTCCCAGCTTTGAATTGCTTCAATCTTTGTTGGGTCAACAGATATTCCATGACTTGATACTACGTGCCCAAGGAATGCTACTTCCTCAAGCTAGAATTCGCATTTCTTCAACTTGGCATAAAGCTTGTATTCATAAAGCTTTTGGAGTGTCAGCCTCAAGTGTTGCTCATGATCTTCACGGCTTTTGGAATAAATAAGGATGTCATCAATAAAGACAACCACAAAGTGATCCAAATATTCCTTGAATACTCGGTTCATCATATCCATGAAGGCAGCATGAGCATTAGTCAATCTAAAGGACATGACTAGGAATTCATAATGCCCGTACCGAGTTCTGAAAGCCGTCTTTGGAATGTCATCGGTTCTAATCTTCAATTGGTGATATCCGAAGACGAAGATCAATATTTGAAAAGAATTTGGCTCCTTGCAATCGGTCAAACAGTCATCAATACGTGGTAATGGATACCTATTTTTGATGGTGACATGATTCAACTCCCGATAATCAATACAAAGTCGCATACTCCCATCTTTCTTCTTCACGAATGTAACAGAGCACCCCAAGGAGAAGTACTAGGACGAATAAAGCCAATGTCTAACAATTCCTGCATTGGGTCTTTAACTCTTGATGTTCAATAGAGCCATTCGATATGGGGCTTTGAAAATGGGTTTTGTACCGGGTTCAAGGTCGATACAAAATTCAATTTCACGCCAGGGTAGGCAGTAAGTTCTTCGGGAATAAGTCGGAAATTTATTAACAATAGAAATATCATTCAAAAGCGATTTATTTTTGTTTAAATCATGACATGAGCTAAGAAAGCTTGACATCCGTTTTTCAATAAATGAATAGCTTTATGGCTTAAGATGACCGTGTGATTGATTTTAATGGTTTGGTCTCTTGAATTCGCATAATAGGTTGATTAGGAATATGAAAGCTAACAACCTTACTAAACAATCAATTTTTGCATGATGAGTAGTTAACCAATCAATCCCTAGAATCACGCCAAATGCAAGTATTTTCAATGAAATAAGATCTACGAGTAATGTGAGGGTACCGATTTGAACCAAACAAGACTTATAAACGAAGGGATGTAATAAAGGTTTCTCCCAACGGAGTTACCACAGATATAAGTCAAAGTCTAATTTCTTCTGAGTCAAATTTAATCGATGAAAGAAGCAAGTAGGAGAAATAAAAGAATGGGTAGAATCGGTATCAAATAAAGTATAGATTTTGTTAGAGTTTATGATAAGCTTACAAGTGATGACCTCATTCGGGTTCCTTGCTTTCTCGGGAGGTCACAACAAACGCCTCCCTTGCACTACACCGTAAGACCCGAAATTTTATAAATAAAGATGAATTTTTCTATAAATATTATTTTTGAATATTATGGAATAAATTTGATATAATGTTATAGTTGTGGGTAATATTTATATATTTTGCAAAGTATGCAAGTTGTTATAAAATATTCGTTTGGTCGGGGAATATTCTTTTTGTTAGGGAATATTCGCATAAATCTACTCAATCATTGGTGGACCCCATAATGTAATTATTGTCGGATTGAGAAAACGACAAAAATATTTTATAAAAATAACGGCGGAGGTGTTACCGTTAAAACTGTTGAACTACCCGGTGGTAAAAGTACAGTAATACGCGTGGTTGCATAGTAGCACACATTATTGATTATTGATGCTTACGTGAGAAGTCACTCAGCTATGCTCAATTATTGCTACAGTAATTGCTGCATCATATCTCTTATATTATTGATTTAATTATTGTCACAGTATCATCTGTATAATATGTTATAGTATTAAATCAATAATTGAGACGACAAGTTATAAATGATTAATAATTGTTGAAAGATTAAATATGTGTTGATGAAACATAAAATGATTTGTGGTAAGTTTGATTATTTTATGGGGGGCTCCAATGTCATCATCTAAGAGTCTCTTCGTCAATAGTAATTACCCTTGTGAATAGTATTTACCTTCGTCAATAGTAATTACCTTCGTCAATAGTAATTACCATTGTGAATAGTAATTACCTTCGTTAATAGTAATTACCTTTACCAGACGTCGAACCACTTGTCGTTTCACATTACAAAGGTCCGAACCACTTGTCGCTTTCACATTACAGCGGCCAAACCACTTTTCTTTTCACATCATTAGTCGTCGAAGCCACTTGCCTTTTCATACGGCAAAAGGCTAGAAATCTTCTATAAATAGAGGCCTAGGGCTTCATTATTTTCACTTAATTCATTCAAGCTATAGAGAGAGAAAGTATAGAGAAATAAGAGAGAAAGAAGAAGAGTATTTTGTTACTACACCGCTTTGCAGATTCAATCTCCTACCAAATGTAAGGGGTGTTATTCTTTCTTATTCATGAAGAGAACTGTTGTTATTCCATTGCTTATTATTCTCTCTTTGAATAACCTCAGATAATGCTGATTTACCCTATACTTGGTGACATTCTTCTATTATTCTCATTGGAACATCCTCGTGCATGTGTTTTACACCTTTAACTGGTTCCGCTTTTATTATTATTCGCTGGAACATCCTCGCCTACATGTGTTTTACACCGGACTGGTTCCGCCTTTATTATTATTCTGCTGGAATATCCTGTACGTGTGTTTTTACACCTTGACCGGTTTCGCCTTTATTATTATTCTTTGGAACATCCTGTCAGGTGTTTTACTGCCGACCTGGTTCCATTCTTTATTATTCTGTTGGAACATCCTCGTCTGCATGCGTTTTCACGCCGACTCGTTCCGTTATTTATTATTACGTTAGAATAACTTTGCACAATGTCTTGCGGTCTATCGCATGCATGGTGATTTCTTTTGTTATTCTATTCTTTATTATACCCAGTTGGTTAAAACTTTGACTTCTATACTCCATGAAATTAATGGAATATCCTTGATATTTGCGTTTCATCCAGTATCTTTTCATGGAAATATTCTTCTGATCATTCTTGAATTTTACTCTACAAAACAGTATTATGTTGATAATTTGGACGTTAATAATTCCTGGATAAAATAATTCTTGAACTTGTTTTATTGAATTCTTATATCATTGTCATCATCCTCATGTTTATATTATGTTGAAAGTCATATGTGGCCTGTAGTGCATAGATGGACTTGGTATGATTATGACCAGAGACTATTCGGTGTAATCATGACCGTAATGTTACAAATGATGTGATAAAATCCTCGATGGTAGTAGTGCATTGGTGGACGATTGTTGGCATGATCATGACCATTAATGAATACACAAATATTCTTGGCCCGTAGTGCATGAATAATTGTGGTCGTGATACTAAAGAATATCCTCGGTCAGTAGTGTGTAAGGTGATTCGATGATGTGGAATATTTATTAAAGTCGAGTCTCGCTTATAACAATGATGAAAACCTTTAAAACCTAAAAGATAGTAAACTTTATTTTCTACTTGACTCTTTTAATGGATTGCTTATTCACCGCAGCTTAAACCGGTTGTCATTGTATTTTATCGCTTTAACATTGTTGAAGACTATTGATAATTTATTCTCGCATTATCTTAGTCATAATATTTCTTCTTGGGCTAGTTGAGCTCACCCTTTCTTTCACCGTTTTCTCTTGAAAATGAGAATATAGCCGGGACGAGTGGGAAACGCAGTGATGGTCCTGAAGATAGCATTAGTAGTCCTCACTATTATTCGTGAAATAGTGTGATAATAATTGTAATGAGGACTCCTTTTTGAGTTTGTATAATATCTAGTAGACGATATTTGTATTTAAACTCACGCTTTATGTCGTATTGTACACGACGTTATGTTAATAAGTTGTATTTAAATTACATACCATGTAAGTGGCGACCCAAGATGGGTGATGTATACCTAATTTTGGGGCGTCATACTTGGTATCGTAGCTTAGGGATATGATCCTGGCTAAGATGTGAGAATAGTACTAGGAGGGAGAGACGGGAATACCTTCATTAGTATGACCTACCTAAGTTTATGTGCTATTTTATTGGTTGGTCGGAAGATAGGGATAATTTGTTACATGACAATTAACCTTTTGTTTTGTGGCGATGATCTCGAAAATGACATCCGAGAATGTTGAGAATAGCAATGGAGCGCAGACGATCGCTGATTCACCACATATCAATAATCGTGATAATGTGCATCGTGAAGGCGACAATCCTCATGCAAAACAACAACACCGACCAAATGATGAATGATCAAATGTTCGAGGCTTTATGTAATTTATGCAACAACAAAGCGAGAGCGACTCTGCCCAAAACGTAGGTGGAAACACGGAAAACTCTCGGCGATCACCGCTAAACAATTCAAGGAGCTGGGACCACCGGAGTTTAAGGGAGAGCCAAAACCACTTCGGCGAAAGCATGGATAAAGCAGATTACCAAGATATTTGATGTCTTGGGATGCTCCGAGGAGCAAAGGTTCCTTTCACGCCTTTTATGTTGCTTGCGGAGAGGCAGATTCATCGTGGGAATCCAGAAAACGCGTACTCAACCTCATGTCTTGAAGATATCTTGGGAGAAGTTCCAGAGTCGTTCAACGACAAATACTTTCCGAAAGTATTAAGCCACATGAAGGAGGTGGAGTTTATCAAGTTGGAACAAAACAATATGACCGTGTCGCAATACGAGGCAAAATTTGCGGAGTTATCACGGTTCATATCCCACTTGGTGGATAATGAAGAGAGAATGGCGCTAATGTTTTTAAGAGGTTTGAAGTTTGAGATACGTCAACATCTTATTTCTCATAAACCGTGTTTGTATTCGGATGTTGAAAATAGGGCTCGATTAGTGAACGCGATAATGAGTCAACGTTGACTAAAAGAGAGCGAATACGGCAAAATTATAATACCGGCGAGTAGTCATCATCGAGCGGTGACAACAAGTGTGGAGGAATCAACAGGCGGATATGGTAACCACTTCTATGGTAATTAGGGCCAAAATAATAAGAATGGACATTTCAAGAAACGGAGATTCAACAATGATGGAAAGACGTCAAGACCAAAGACCCATTGTTAAGGAAGGAGAAAGACCACCTATCATATGCTTCAAATGCGAGGAGAGGACACATCGATCAAATCTGCGCATGCCATTCCAAAAGCATGTTATAATTGTGGAAGAGAAGGTCACTTAGCTCGATTTTGTCGTTTACCAAAGACAAATTCACTAGGATGGAGGCACCAAAGGTCATCCCCAGAAAATTCAAAATCGGTAGAAGGCAAGGAGAAGCGTTTGTCGTGACCTCCCGAGAGAGCAAGGAACCAATGAGGTCATCACGGGTAAGCTTATCATAAACTCTAATGAAGTCTATACTTTATTTGATACTGGGTTCTACCCATTCTTTTATTTCTCCAAATATGCTCATCGATTAAATTTGACTCAGAGAAATTAGACTTTGACTTATCTGTGGAAACTCCATTGGGAGAAACCTTCATTACATCCATTTGCTTATAAGTCTTGTTTGGTTCAAATCGGTACCCTCACATTACCTCCGTCGATCTTATTTCATTAAAAATACTTGCATTTGACGTGATTCTAGTGGATTGATTGGTTAACTACTTATCATGCAAAATTGATTGTTTTCGTAAGGTTGTTAGCTTTCATATTCCTAATCAACCTATTATGCTTAATTCAAACGACCAAACCATTAAAATCAATCACGGTCATCTCAAGCCATAAAGCTATTCGTTTATTGAAAACCGGATGTCGAGCTTTCTTAGCTCATGTCACGATTTAAACAAAAATACGCCGCTTTTGAACGATATTTCTATTGTTAATAAATTTCCGACGTATTCCCGAAGAACTTCCCCGCCTACCTCCGAGCGTGAAATTGAATTTTGTATCGACCTTGAACCCGGTATAAAACCTATTTCCAAAGCCCCATATCGAATGGCTCCTATTGAACTTCGTGAGTTAAAGACCCAACCGCAGGAATTGTTAGACATTGGCTTTATTCGGCCCTAGTACTTCTCCTTGGGGTGCTCTGTTCTATTCGTGAAGAAGAAAGATGGGAGTATACGACTTTGTATTGATTATCGGGAGTTGAATCATGTCACCATTAAAATAGGTATCCATTGCCACGTATTGATGACTGTTTGACCGGTTTGCAAGGAGCCAAATTCTTTTCAAAGATTGATCTTCGTTAGGATATCACCAATTGAAGATTAGAATCACGACATTCCAAAGACGGCTTTCCGTAACTCGATGCGGGCATTATGAATTCCTAGTCATGTCCTTTGGATTGACTAATGCTCCTACCGCCTTCATGGATATGATGAACCGAGTATTCAAGGAATATTTAGATCACTTTGTGGTCGCCTTTATTGATGACATCCTTATTTATTCCAAAAGCCGTGAAGATCATGAGCAACAATTGAGGTGACACTCCAAAAGCTTCGTGAATATAAGCTTTATGCCAAGTTGAAGAAATGTGAGTTCGGCTTGAAGAAGTAGCATTCCTTGGGCACGTGGTATCAAGTCAAGGAATATCTGTTGACCCAAAGAAATGATTGAAGCTATTCAAAGTGGGAACAACTTAAATCGAAGGATCAAGTACGTAGCTTTCTCGGTTAGTCAAGTTATTATCGGAGATTCGTGGAAGGATTTTCTCGAATCTCTACCCATCGACTCAAATTGACTCGGAAAGATACAAAGTTCGGTTGGAGCGAAGAATGTGAGAAGAGTTTTCAAGAACTCAAGAGGAGACTTATTTCAAAGACCGCTCGACAATATCATCCGCTCTGAGAGGATTTGTCATCTCTGATGCTTCGGGAAAAGGGTTGGGATGTGTTCTTATGCAACATGGAAAAGTTATAGCCTATGCCTCGCGATAACTCAAAGAATATGAGAGGAATTATCCTACTCATGATCTAGAGTTGGCAGCTGTTGTCTTTGCACTTAAAATTTGGAGGCATTACTTGTATGGGGAGAAAGTGGAGATCTTTACGGATCATAAAAGCCTCAAATATTTCTTCACTCAAAAGGAACTCAACATGCGACAACGACGTTGGCTTGAACTGTTGAAAGATTATGATCGTACCATCCAATACCATCCTGGAAAAGCGAACGTGGTAGCCGACACATCGAGTAGAAGATCATATGCAAGTCTGAAAAGGATATTGTCAACGCAAAGAGCCCATTTTGTGTGACTTGCAAAGGATGGAGATAGAGTTAAAGACTCGAGGGGACGCATGTGATGATAGCGAGTATCTGAGTAGAAGAACGACTTTAATCGATAAAGTTAAAGTCGCTTTCAAGCTACGCACTGAGCCGATGCGTATGAGGAAGAAAGTGCAAGAAGGTGCTATCTTAAAGCAAGAATCAATGAAGAAGGAATACTTGAGTCAACTCCGCACTTTGTGTTCCTAACGACCCCGATTTAAAGTATAATATCATGATGGAGGCGCATGAACACACCATTTGCAATCCATCTCGGAGTACCAAAATGTATCATGATATTCGCATACATTTTGGTGGAGCAATATGAAGAGAGAGATAGCGTTGTTTATCTCAAGGTGTCTAACTTGTCAACGAGTTAAAGCGGAGCATCAAGTACCAAAAGGTTCATTGCAACCACTTGAAATTCCGTAATTGAAGTGGGAGCACATTACCATGGATTTCAAGTTATCGGTCTTCCTAAGGTTTCTCAAGGCATTGATGCGATTTGGGTCATTGTTGATAGATTGACCAAGTCCGCTCATTTCTTCTTGACACGAGAAACTTATACACTTGAACGTCTTGCTCAGATGTACATAAACGAGATTGTAAGATCGCATGGTATGCCAGATCCATAGTTTCCGATCGAGACCCAAGATTCACTTCACGATTTTGGGTTACTTTGCAAAAAGCTATGGGCACGACTTACGATTTAGCTCGGCATATCATCCTCGAACAGACGGACGGACGATTGGAGAGGACTATTCAAACTCTTGAAGATCTATTAAGACTCCGTGTCCTTGATTTCAAGGGAGTTGGGACAAGTTCTTACCATTGGTGGAGTTTTCCTACAACAACAAGCTTATCAAGCAAGTATTGGCATGGCTCCATTCAAGCATTGTATGGAAGAAAGTGTCGTTCTCCAGTATGCTGGGATGAGGTGGGTGAAGCAACGTTGTTGGGACCGGAGTTGGTACGTATGACTACGGAAAAGATTTAAACGATCCGACAACGTATAAAAACCTCACAAAATCGACAAAAGAGTTATGCTGATCTTCATCGAAAGGACGTGGAATTCGATATAGGAGATCATGTGTTGTTAAGAGTTTCTCCATGGAAAGGAGTTACAAGATTTGGAAAGAGAGGAAAACTTAATCCTCGATTCATTGGTCCATTTTTAATCCTCGATCGAGTAGGAACTGTGGCATATAGACTCGCTTTACCGCCAAATATGTCTCGTGTTCTTAACGTTTTTCACATATCTATGTTACGTAAATATGTGAAAGACCCGAACCATATTATTGAGTTAGAACCGGACGAAATAGCGGAAGATTTGACGTATGAAGAGGTTCCTGTTCAAATTTTGGATAAGAAGATACATATTCTACGCTCCAAGGTTATACCTCAAGTCAAAGTTTTGTGGAGGAACCACGATGTTGAGGAAATGACTTGGGAGTTAGAATCTAAAATGAAATCAAGGTATCCTTACCTCTTCGACATACCAGTATCGTACCCTAATTTCGAGGGCTTAAATTTCATAAGAAGGGAGGTTGTAAGACCCCACTTTTATAAATAAAGATGAATTTTTCTATAAATATTATTTTGAATATTATGGAATAAATTTGATATAATGTTATAGTTGTGGGTAATATTTATAAATTTTGCAAAGTATGCAAGTTGTTATAAAATATTCGTTTGGTCGGGGAATATTCTTTTTGTTAGGGAATATTCGTATAACGACTCAATCATTGGTGGACCCCATAACAGAATTATTGTCGGATTGAGAAAACGACAAAAATATTTTATAAAAATAACGGCGGAGGTGTTACCGTTAAAACTGTTGAACTACCCGGTGGTAAAAGTACAGTAATACGCGTGGTTGCATAGTAGCACACGGTATTGATTATTGATGCTTACGTGAGAAGTCACTCAGCTATGCTCAATTATTGCTACAGTAATTGCTGCATCATATCTCTTATATTATTGATTTAATTATTGTCACAGTATCATCTGTATAATATGTTATAGTATTAAATAAGTAATTGAGACGACAAGTTATAAATGATTAATAATTGTTGAACGATTAAATATGTGTTGATGAAACATAAAATGATTTGTGGTAAGTTTGATTATTTTATGGGGGGCTCATATGTCATCATCTAAGAGTCTCTTCGTCAATAGTAATTACCCTTGTGAATAGTATTTACCTTCGTCAATAGTAATTACCTTTGTGAATAGTAATTACCTTCGTTAATAGTAATTACCTTTACCAGACGTCGAACCACTTGTCGTTTCACATTACAAAATCGAACCACTTGTCGTTTCACATTACAAAGGCCAAACCACTTTTCTTTTCACATCATTAGTCGTCGAGCCACTTGCCTTTTCACACGGCGGTGCTAAGCTAGAATCTTCTATAAATAGAGGCCTAGGGCTTCATTATTTTTCACGAATTCATTCAAGCTATAGAGAGAAAGTATAGAAAATAAGAGAGAAAGAAGAAGAGTATTTTGTTACTACAATCGCCAAAAGATTCAATCTCCTACCAAATGTAAGGGTGTTATTCTTTCTTATTCATGAAGAGAACTGTTGTTATTCCATTGCTTATTATTCTCACCGAATAACTTTTGTATCTGTGCTTTACCCTATACTTGGTGACATTTTTCTATTATTACATTGGAACATCCTCGCTCATGTGTGTTTTACACCGGACCTGGTTCCGTCTTTATTATTATTCTGTTGGAACATCCTGTCTGTGTGTTTTACACCGGACCTGGTTCCGTCTTTATTATTATTCTGTTGGAACATCCTGTCTGTGTGTTTTACACCGGACCTGGTTCCGTCTTTATTATTATTCTGTTGGAACATCCTGTCTGTGTGTTTTACGCCGGACCTGGTTCCATTCTTTATTATTCTGTTGGAACATCCTGTCTGTGCGTTTTACGCCGGACCTGGTTCCGTTATTTATTATTCTGTTGGAATAACTCACTGTCTTGCAAGGCCTATCGCATTCATGGTGATTTCTTTTGTTATTCTATTCTTTATTATACCCAAATTGGTTAAAACTTTGACTTATATACTCCATGAAATTAATGGAATATCCTTGATATTTGCGTTTCATCCAAAGATCTTTTCATGGAAATATTCTTCCGATCATTCTTGAATTTTACTCTACAAAAACAAGATCATGTTGATAATTTGGATGTTTAATAATTCTGGATAAAATAATTCTTGAACTTGTTTTATTGAATTCTTATATCATTGTCACCATCCTCATGTTTATATTATGTTGAAAGTCATCTGGCATGGCTGTAGTGCATAGATGGACTTGGTATGATTATGACCGAGAGACTATTCTTTGTAATCATGATCGTAATGTTACAAATGATGTGATAAAAATCCTCGATGGTAGTAGTGCATTGGTGGACGATTGTTGGCATGATCATGACCATTAATGAATACACAAATATTCTTGGCCCATAGTGCATGAATAATTGTGGTCGTGATACTAAAGAATATCCTTGGCAGTAGTGCGGGGTGATTCGATGATGTGGAATATTTATTAAAGTCGAGTCTCAAATTTATAACAAAGGATGAAAAACCTTTAAAAACCTAAAAGATAGTAAACTTTATTTTCTACTTGACTCTTTTAATGGATTGCTTATTCCATTGCAGCTTAAACCGGTTGTCTATTGTATTTTATCGGTTTAACATTGTTGAAGACTATTGATAATTTATTCGCATTATATTAGTCATAATATTTCTTCTTGGGCTAGTTGAGCTCACCCTTTCTTTTCACCGTTCTCTTGAAAATGAGAATATAGCCGGGACGAAGTCGAGAAAACGAGTGATGGTCCCGAAGATAGCATTAGTAGTCCTCACTATTCGTGAAATAGTGTGATAATAATTGTAATGAGGACTCCTTTTGAGTTTGTATAATATCTAGTAGATTTATTTGTATTTAAACTCACGATTTATGTCGTATTGTACCACCTAGCTTATGTTAATAAGTTGTATTTAAATTCTGTACCATGTAAGTGGCGACCCAAGATGGGTGATGTATACTTAATTTTGGGGGCGTCACACTACCGGTTTTGACTTTTCTGGGACGGGCTTTGGTTCCTCCATCCTAGCTGAATTTATCTTCGGTGAACGACAAAATCGGGCTAAGTGACCTTCTCTTCCATAATTATAACATGCTTTGGACGACATCGCGTAGTTTAGACTGATGTGCCCCTCCCCTCCGCATTTGAAACATATGATAGGTGGTCGTTCTCCTTCCTTAACGACAGGTGCTGGTGCTGACGTCTTTCCATCATTGTTGAATCTCCTCTTCTTGAAATGTCTATTCTTATTATCTTGGCCCTGATTACCACCAAAGTGGTTACCATTTCTGACCTGTTGATTCCCTCTACGCGTGTTGTCACCACTTCATGATCGCTTCTCATTTGGTATTATCATTTTACCTACCGCTCTCTTTTTAGTTAAGGTTGACTCGTTATCGCGCTCCACTAATCGAGCCCTATTTTCGTGAAATTATTTGTCGTTGAATGCGACTCTTGAACTTCTCCCAAGACATCTTCAAGATCGGCGAGTTGAGTACGTTCTGGACCGATTCCCACCAAGTCTGCCTCTCAGCAACAACATAAAGGCGTGAAGAACCTTTGCTCCTCGGAGCATCCTAGACATCAAATATCTTCGTGATCCGCTTTATCCATGCTTCCACCATAAGTGGTTTTGGCTCTCCCTTAAACTCTGGTGGTCCTAACTCCTTGAACTATTTAGCGGTGACCGCCCGAGAGTTTCCAGTGTTTCCACCTCCATTTTGGACAGGAGCCGCTCTCGCCTGCTGTTGCATGAATTGACTAAAGCCCCTGAACATTTGATCATTCATCATTTGGTCAGTGTTGTTGTTTGCATGAGGATTGTCGCCTACATGATGCACATTATCCTGATTATTGATATGTGGTGAATCAACGGTCGCCTGTGCTCCATTGCTATTCTCAACATTCTCGGATGTCTTTCAGATACTGCCACAAAACAAAGGTTAATTGACATGTAACATATTATCCCAAAATTCTGACTGACCAATTAAATACCACATAAACTTAGGTAGGTCATACTAGCGAAGGAATTCCCCGTCTCTCCCCTCCTAGTACTATTCTCACATCTTAGCCAGGGATCATATCCCTAAGCTTTGATACCAACTATGACGCCCCCAAAATTAGGTATACATCACCCCTCTTGGGTCGTCAGATACATGGTACAAAATTCAAATACAACTTACTAATACAATTGTCGTGTACAATACGACAAAACATAACTGTGAGTTTGAAAACAATTATTGTCTACTAGAGATTATACAAACTCAAAAGGACTCCTCATTACAATTATTAACCCACTATTTCACAGAATAGTGAGGACTACTAATGCTATCCCCTGGACCGTCACTCCGTTCCCCGACTAGTCCCTGCTATGTTCTTATTTCCTGAAGAGAACAGTGAAAGAAAGGGTGAGCTCAACTAGCCTAGTAAGAAATATTATGACCAAGATAATGCAGAATAAATTATCATTAGCCTTCAACAGTGTTAAACTGATAAAATATAACAACATCAAGTTTAACTGCAGCGGAACAAGCAATCCATTAAAAGAGTTAAGTAGAGAATAAAATCTACTATCTTTTATGATTTAAAAGGTTTTCATGACTTTTATCACTGGACTCGACAATAAATAATCCACATCATCGAATCACCCCGCACTACGGCCAAGGATATTCTTTAGTATCACGACCACAAATTATCCATGCACTACAGCCAAGGATATTCGTGTATTCATTAATGGTCATGATCATGCCAACAACTATCCATCAATGCACTACGGCCCATTGATAACTTTTACCACATCATTTGTAATATTACTACCATGATTACAATCAATAATCCTCGGTCATAATCATACCAAGTCCATCTATGCACTATAGGCCATAGATGACTTTCAACATAATATAAACATGAGGATGTTGACAATAATATAAGAATTCAATAAAACAAGTTCAAGAATTAATTTATCCAGGAACTAATAATGTCCAAATTGTCAACATGATATTGCTTTGTAGAGTAAAATTCAAGAATGATCGTAAGAATATTTCTATGAAAAGATCTTCGGATGAAGCGCAAAATATCAAGGATATTCTATTAATTTCATGGAGTATAGAAGTCAAAACTTTAACCAACCGAGTATAATAAAGAATGGAATAACAAAAGAAATCACCATGCATGCGGTATTGCATGATGACAAAGTTATTCCAATAGAATAATAATAACGAAACCAGTCGAAAAAATTTGCAATCGGCGGGATGTTCCAACAAAATAATAAAGATTTTAACCAGTCCTGTAAAACACACAAACAGGATGTTCCAACAGAATAATAATAAAGATTTACCTGTGTCCGTGTAAAACACACGAGCATGGATGTTCCAACAGAATAATAATAAAGACATAACCGTGTCCTTAGTAAAACACACGCATGTGATGTTCCAATGTAATAATAGAAGAATGTCACCAAGTATAGGTAAACCAAGCATATACAAAGTTATTCAAATGAGAATAATAAGCAATGGAATAACAACAGCTCTCTTCATGAATAAGAAAGAATAACACCCCTTACATTAGTAGGAGATTGAATCTTTGCGCAAAGAGTGTAGTAATGAGAATACTCTTCTTCTTTCTCTCTTATTCTCTATACTTTCTCTCTCTATAGCTTGAATGAATTCGTGAAAAATAATGAAGCATTAGGCCTCTATTTATAGAAGATTTCTAGCTTAGCACTTAAAATGTGAAAAGGCAAGTGGCTTGACGACTGGTGATGTGAAAAGAAAAGTGGTTTGACGCCTGTAATGTGAAACACCAAGTGGTTTGACGCTTGTAATGTGAAAGGACAATTGGTTCGACGCCTGTAATATGAAACGGCAAGTGGTTTGACGTCTGGTAAAGGTAATTACTATTGACGAAGGTAATTACTATTGATGAAGGTAATTACTATTGACGAAGAGACTCTTAGATGATGACATATGGGCCCCCCATAAAATAACCAAACATACCACAAACGTCTCATAATAGACTCTTTATATACATCAAGGATTGAATAAATATTACCACAAATCATTTTATTTTTAATCAACACATATTTGATCTTTCAACAATTATTAATCATTTATAACTTGTCTTCTCAATTATTGATTTAATAATATAACATATTATACAGATGATACTGTGACAATAATTGAATCAATAATATAAGAGATATGATCAACAATTATCAGAGTAATAATTGAGTATAGCCGAAAGTGACTTCTCATGTAAGCATCAATAAATCAATACCGTGTGCTACTATGCAACCACGTGTATTACTGTACTTTTACTACCGGGTAGTTCAACAGTTTTAACGGTAACACCTCTGCCGTTATTTTCATAAAGTATTTTTGTCGTTTTCTCAATTCGACAATAATTCCGTTGTGGGGTCCACCAATGATTGTGCCATCGTACGAATATTCCCCGACAAAATGAATATTCCCCGACCAAACGAATATTTTATAACAACTTACTTACATTGCAAAATTTAAAAATATTACCCACGATCAAATTTATTCCATAATATTCAAAAATAATATTTATAGAAAATTCATCTTTATTTATAAAAGTTGGGGTCTTACACCTTATCTTGCTTATATTGATCAAGTTATTCTTGTTGTTAACTTGTTTAGTTGAACAAGTTATTATTTCTAGTTCGATTACAATTATGCAAGTTTTCCTAACTCAACACTTTCGTTGAGCTAGTGCTATTATTATGTTGTGCATGTTTTTCTAAACTTATTATGTTTAGCGTGCAAGTATCTTTATTCTGATGAACAATTTTATCGTTCAAGTTATTTCTTATTATGCATGCTTAATATTCAATTCAAAGATTTAACCTTAACTTAATGTTGTTCAAAGCAAGGTATGATATATTATTCAATCTTTATGCTATTAGATTATTCCTAAAGCATGAACTTAGTATACAATGTTGATTCAATTATGGTTTATTCTGTAACATAGAGTTATTACCTTTTTATTTAACTAATCCTTAGTTGATGACCGTTTAATTCTAAATTTCCCTTGAAATGTATCCAAACCAAACTTACGTTTGTACGGACTTGTAATCTAAATACTGAGATGAACAACCCTATTATTAAGGGTTTACGCTTAGGGACTTGTAATCTCCCTAAGTGCGTGGAGTCCTTATAGTCTTATGATTGTTAAAGTTTAAGTTGAAAGAGTACTTATAACTGTGGACATGGTTCTTGGTCATTAGACCCTCAGTTGTATATTTTAGAAGGTTAATAGAATATATTGTTCAGTTCTATGGAGCCTATTATTTGGCAGTTGTTGTAAAGATTTTATTCATTGTTATTTCAAGTGAGCTTTGTTTGCTCACTCTTGCTTATATAACTATTACAGCTAAGGATGAGAAGGTTGATGTACCTAGCACCAGTAAGGGAAAGGGAAAGATGAACAAGTATTGAAGACTTGTAATATGTTGATATTTTAACAGACTTTATTTTAATGATTGTAATGAAGTATTTAATTTCTGCATTTGAATGATTGTATTTAAAAGTTAGATTAACTTGGGAGATTTTTTATTAATGTAATCCTGTATGGGCAGGTTTTATTATTCAATTTTATTATGATTGGGTAGTTTGATATGAATGTTTTCATTAAGTAAATACCAAGTCTTGAGGTAATGAAGTACCAGGATTTGGGGGTGTCACAAGTTGGTCGCAAAGCTTTAGGTTATGAACCTTAGGTGGGGGAAAAGCCTTAGGAAATAACCTTTGAAAAGATAGTGATGATCAACTCTTATCGAGTTTTAAGGAAGAATTAATAAAACACGTATGTGCTTATGTGTTTACAACTTATGTGCTCGTGAGTGTCGAGTAGTAAATAATTGAAACTTAAAAATTTTGTTGTCAGGATGACTAATGTCGGAGAATCTAGTCATGCTAGGGAGGAAGGACCTCAAATGCCTATAGAGGAGGAGCCTCGCGACATTCAGGTTGTTTGGGAACAACTACTGCCATGGGAGTCAGCCCCATTGGTCACAGTGGTTGAAGACGAGGATGATGACATGGAAACGGATGAGGAGGATCCTGTTGAGTTGCCACAGGAGGATGAGGATGACGAGGACGAGGACGAGGAGGAAGAGACTCCACTAAACTCGATAGCCGTTCGTATGTACGATGAAGTCTACGACCGCAACGTGGTACTTCAGGACACCATCGAGGAGTTGCAAGAGATAGTAGCTGAGCAACAGACCTCGATGGCACAGAAGGACGACGAGATCCAAGATCGTGATGAACGACTGACTAATGTCGAGGAGAAGCTAGTACACACTGAAGGAGAGAAAGAACAACTGATCGAAGTGATCGTAGAACTGAAGAACAAGCTGAAGGAAGAAGCTAGTAAGAGGGCAAGAGCTGAAGACGCATACGAGGAAGCTTATTAAAGAACCGGGATAGCAGTGAAAGATGCACAAGCAAAGAGGATGAAGATGGATAAAGTATTCAACGCCGTGATTAATCGAGCTCAAGATCGGGTCATGGGTTATCCGATTCAGTTTGAGACTTTGCCATCATACGTGTTAGATCGCCGAACAATGTTCCAGGTTATGGAAGAAGAGCGTCGAAAGGCTATGGAGTATCTTAGTAGGACATCATAGGGAATGTATGCGATTAATAAAATGTTAAATAATGTGTAAATCCCTAGTGTTATGTAACCATGGGATATGATAATGATGATGTTGTCTTGTAACTTTGTAGTTCAGGAAAGTAATATAAATAGAGTGATGCTATCGTTTTATATTTTCAAAGAGATTATGAATAAATAAAAGTTATTATTTCATTCAAAGTGTAATGTGTTATGTGATTATTTCTTTTTGGAGGCAAGTTAAGTAGAAAGTACTTAAAGAAGTTGAGTAATAATCTAATGAGTGTATATTTTAATAGAAAATGCCTCCAAGACGTCAACCACCACGACAGAGAACCACTGAAGGAACCATTAACGACAATGTTGATGCTAACTCCATTCAACAACTAGTGACGTTACTGACAGGAGCGTTGCAGAATCAACCACAAAACCAAGGTACAACGTTTAAGGATTTCAAGGCGGTTGGACCACCTGAATTCGGTGGGTCCATGAATCCAGTCAAGGCACAGACCTGGATTATGGAGATAGAAAAGGTGTTTGATGTCGCTAGGGTGGGGGATGATCAGAAGACTACTTTTGCAACATTCATGTTGAAAGCAGAGGCTAGTTATTGGTGGCAGGCCAATAAAACTCGAGAAGGGCCATAGTTGATGACCTGGGATAGGTTCAAAGAGATATTCTTCGAGACCTATTACCCAGAGAGTTCGAAGAGTTAGCTAGAGGTTCAATTTTTAGAACTAAAGCAGGGAACGATGGCGGTGTCTAAGTAGGCCATAAAATTCAATGAGTTGGTGAGGTTTGCGCCATATCAAGTCAGTACAGACGAACGCAAGGCGAAGAGGTTTTAACAGGGACTGAAGCCATGGTTGTACAGTAGGGTCTCCCTATTCCAGCTGAAGACATTCACAGCACTGATGGAGAAAACAATACTCGCTAAAGGTGGCGGCGAGGCAGTGACAAAGTTCAATCAGGAACAGAAGAAGAAGAAGACTGAGGTGGAGGTTAAGAATGGTAACGGAGGTAGTGGAAATGAAAACAACAATTTGAAGAGGAAATGGAACGGAAATGTGGGTACTGGAAACCAGCAGGGTAACCAACAAAATAAGAAGTTTGAAGCGTGTGTTACATGCGGGAAGTTTCACAATGGTGTGTGCTTGATGGGGAAATGTGTATGCTTCAACTATGGCCAGGAGGGTCACATCGCCCCAAATTGCACTCAACCTAAGAAAAATGTTTGCTTCACGTGCGGGTCCAAAGATCACTTTGCTCGTGAATGCCCTAAGAAGAAGGCTGTAGAGACAACCAGAAGCAATGGAGGTAGCAGTGGAGGTACATGGGCCATTGTTGGACCGACGACATCAAATAAACCCACAGCCAGGACCTTCAACATGACTGTGCAATCAAAAGATGTGGTGTCAGGTATTATCCCAATAAATGATATTGATGCTTATGTATTGTTTGATTCGGGTGCTACTTGCTCGTTTGTATCTGATGAATTTGCTAAGAGATTAGAATTTCCTAGAGAAGAACTGAATTTCCCTTTGAACATAGAAATTGCGAATAATGAAGTAATTCCTGTTAGGTTCGTATACAAGAACTGTAGGGTGAATATTAAATGGAATGTCATGATGGTAGATTTAAATCCGATTAGACTTGGAGAGTTTGATGTTATTCTGGGAATGGATTGGTTGTTCAATTATGGAGCGGTAATTGATTGCCAAAAGAAATGTGTAAACCTTATGACTCCATCAAAGGTAGTTTTCTATGGTAGCAAATCGCCTAAACAAATGAGATGTCTGACGATTATGCAGGCCAAGAAGTTGTTGAGTCAAGGCTGTGTGGGTTATTTAGCTTACATAGTCGATACTCAGAAAAGGGTGTAAAACTAGAAGAGATACCAGTGGTGAGGGAATTTGAAGATGTGTTTCCAGAGGATTTGCCAGGACTTCCGCCTGACAGAGAGATTGAGTTCATGATCGACTTAGCGCCATGAACAGCCCCGATATTGAAGGCCCCGTACAGAATGGTTTTGGTAGAGATGAAGGAACTGATGGTGCAACTACAAGAGCTGCTAGACAAGTAGTATATTCAACCAAGCGTATCACCGTGGGGAGCGCCAATATTATTCGTGAAGAAGAAGGATGGTTCAATGCATCTTTGCATTGATTATAGAGAATTAAACAAAGTCACTATTAAGAACAAATATCCGTTGCCAAAAATAGATGACTTGTTTGATCAGTTGAAGGATGCTAAATACTTCTCGAAAATAGATTTGAGAAGTGGGTATCACCAATTGAAGGTAAGGAAGGAGGATGTACCTCGAACGACATTCAGAACTCGGTATGGACATTACGAGTTTCTGGTGATGTCTTTTGGTTTGACTAATGCCCCTGCTGCATTCATGGATTTAAAGAACACGGTGTTTAAACCATTCTTAGACAAGTTTGTGGTCGTATTTATCAACGACATTCTGGTGTATTCCAAAACTCAAGAAGAACACGTGGAACATTTACGTTTGACATTGGAGACACTAAGAAAGGAAAATCTATATGCGAAATTCTCGGAGTGCGAATTTTAGCTCGATCGTGTATAATATTTGGGGCATGTGATTGACAAAGATGGGATTTTAGTGGATCCATCGAAAGTGGAAGTTGTAACCAATTGCGAACAACCAAGGACACCTTCAGAGGTGAGGAGTTTCTTGGGACTGGCCGATTTATTCAAGTGTTTTCCAAGATAGCCACTTTGTTAACAAATTTGACAAGGAAGGCTGTAAAATTTGTGTGGACGAAGAAGTGTGAAGAATGTTTTCAAGATTTGAAGAAGAAGTTAAGTATTTCACCTGTGTTGTCATTACCAGATAATACAGGAAACTTTGTGGTGTATAGTGATGCCTCACATAAAGGGTTGGGTTATGTTCTTATGCAGAACGACAAAGTTATTGCCTATGCATCAAGACAACTGAAGGATTATGAGAAAGGGTATCTAACTCAAGATTTAGAATTGGCTGCAGTAGTATTTGCTCTGAAGATATGGAGACACTATCTCTATGGAGAAAAATGTGAGATTTACACAGACCATAAGAGTCTGAAGTATATTTTCACTCAGAAGGACTCGAACATGCGTCAAAGAAGATGGATGGAATTGATAAAAGATTACGATTGTGAGATCTTTTATCATCCAGGAAAAGCGAATGTGGTTGCAGATGCTTTAAGCAGGAAAGGTCAGGAAAAGTTGATACTGATATCAACTCAAGAAGAGCATATCTCAGCAATGACAAAGCTAGAGTTGGAAATAAAATTTCCAAAAGAATCCGATGAACGACTATTCCAGATAGAAGCTGGTCCACTAAACTCAACTACAGAATGAAGAATGCAAAAATATAAAGGAAGATGTGAATGAAGGAAAAGAGGCGAAATACAAGATCGATAGTGAAGGACTACTACGGTACGAGGCAAGAATCTGGGTTCCAGCAGCAACAGAGATTAAAGACAAAATCTTGACCAAAGCTCATAGCTCAAGATATTCGATTCATCCAGGAAGTACGAAGATGTATTAAGATTTACGACGTCATTTTTGGTTGCCAAATATGAAAAGGGACGTTGTAGAATGCGTGGCAAAATGTTTGACATGTCAAAGAGTTAATGCCGAGCATCAAAGACCAAGCGGATTACTTCAACCGTTAGAAATACCAGAATGGAAGTGGGAACACATCACAATGGATTTTGTGGTGGGTCTTCCAACTACTCAGAGAGGATGCAATGTGATTTAGGTGATTGTGGACAGACTGACAAAATCAACACACTTTTGCCAATAAAGATTAGGTTCAATCTTGATCAGTTGGCAAGGTTGTACGTTAAAGAGATCATTTCGAGACATGGAGTGCTAGTGTAAATTGTATCAGATAGAGATCCGCGATTCACGTCAAACTTTTGGAAGAGACTGCAAGAATGTATGGGAACACAGTTGCGAATGAGTACGACTTATAGTCCACAAATAGATGGCCAAAGCGAACGAACAATCCAGACATCGGAAGATATGCTGAGAGCATGCATCATGGATTTCAAAGGAAGCTGGGAAGAACATTTACCGTTGGTGGAATTCTCCTACAACAACAGTTACCACGCGAGCATCGGCATGCCGCCTTACGATGCATCATAGGACAGAAAGTGCAGAACTTTGTTGTGCTGGGATGAAGTCGGTGAAAACCAACTGTTAGGACCAGAACCGGTACAACAAACTACTGAGGTGGACAAACTCATTAGAACAAGATTGGTAGCATCACAAGACATACATAAAAAATATGCTGATCAACACAGACAAGATCGTGCATTCGACGTAAGAAATTACGTATTCCTAAAAGTTTCTCCTTGGAAGGGGAAAATTCGTTTCGGTAAAAAGGGGAAGTTAAGCTCGAGGTTTATTGGACCCTTTGAGGTGCTGCGAAGAGTTAGAGAAGTCGCTTACGAGGTAGCTCTACCTCCACAGTTGGAAAACGTTCATAATGTTTTTTACATCTCGGTGTTACGACCGTAGAAACCCGATTACAAAGCACGTGATCGAGTACGAACCATTATAGTTTGATAAAGACTTGTCCTATGAAGAGGTTTCTATCCGGATAGTTGACAGGAAAGAACAGGTGCTCAGGAATAAAGTTATACCTTCTGTGAAGGTGATATGGAGGAACCACAATGCTGAAGAAGCTACGTGGGAACTCGAAGATAAAATAATGAAAGATTACGCTGAGTTATTTATTTAATCTGTGTCTTCGATTCTAGGGACATAATCTTTGTAAGTAGGGAAGAATGTAACGAATGATGATACCTTATAAGGATGGAATGATGTAACAATCCAGAATTTTAATTATAATTTTTAAATATTTATTGAATTATATAAATATTTAATGGATGTGTTTATTGTTGAATAAATATTTAATTTGATTTGACTTCGATTAGTTAATTATTTGTTAAGTAAAAAATTAAGGAGTTAAGGAAATTAATTGTTATGTGATAATATACTAATTTAATTTAATAATTAAGTTAGAGAGTTTATGATGATTAAATGAATTATTATACTTTAATTTGAATTTGTAATTAAAATGATGTGTTAGTTGATTAAGTAAAGTTATAATTATAAGGAAAATTATAATTATGTGGTATTGATTTATGTGTTAAAGTAATTTAATAAATTGTTATTAGAATTAATTAAATTGATTATTAAAATTTAATTAAATAAAGGTGTGACAAATAACCTTGATATAAAGGAGTTTAATTTAGTTTTTGCCAAACAAGGCCTAATGCATATTAAGTCTTTATTCTAATTGTGTTTTACCAAACAAGGTATAAGGATTAATTAATTTATTTCCATTAAGTTTACCAAACAAGGTGTAAGATTTAATGGGTTATTTTTAATTAGCTAGCCAAACAAGCCTTATGGCTTTTGATTTTCAAAACTTAGATAACTGATATCAGTTATATATATATTTATATTATATAATTAATATATATTATTACTATACGTTATATGTTAGTACGTAAGATAGAGTTAAGAGAAGAAAGACTCAGAAAAAGAAAAAAAGAGAAGAAGAAAGGCTAGAGAATTTTAGAGAGAAATTGGAGAAGAGAAGCTTGAGAATCAAAGATAGCCATCATCTTTTTCTAAATTAAGGTATCATCATGCTTCTATTTTTTCTAAAAAGTTTTAGTTATCTTCTTCTTCCAAAAGTTCTCTATAAAATCTTTGTAGAAGATGAATTGTTTGTGTATATAGCTTTATATGATAATTGTTTGTTATAAGATTGTTTTCATAAGTTTATATATGAGTATAGATAAACTAATTCATGTATGTATGTAATTTGTAAAGAAAACCATATTACAAATGAGTTTATATGAATTTGTATGAATATGACTTAGTTTAAAGTAAAATTATGATTTTATTAGTTGTTTAATTTATAAATTGACTATTAAATTTGAAAGAGGATGAATAAACATAAACAAGGTACTTGGAATTAACTGTTTTGATTGAAAAACAAAGTTACAATGATAACTTTCATTAAAAATGTCAAAAAGAGAAGTTTTATCAAAAATAGTGAAATTGGGTGTTGTAAATTCGATGTTTATGTTTTTTATGGGTAGATTCATGTTAAGAGTCTTTAAATTATGTTTATATGAAGTCTCTGTATGTATTACATGTTAATTAGGTTGTTAGAAAGTAGCTTGTAGGCTGAATTGGCTTATTGTTCATGTTGTTGCTTAGAAATTTGGTCGTAGAGTATGGAGTTATTGTAGCAGTTATTCAAATGAAGGTAAGTTTCGCATCGCATGGCCAATCGTTGGCTCATGTCTCACACCGCATGGCCAAAGACCTGTAACGCTACATACGCCCGACCCACAATGTAAATCGTGGCCCTGCATCGCGAAGTTAGCGAAATAATCGGTCGATAAAGGTGATTTATTTACACGAAAGTCTAAAAAAGTTGTTATATGTTAATAGTGGGACTGTTAAATTATGATTTTAGTATTTCTATACCAAGAACGAATATGTTATTAACGATTAACTAGTTGTATTACTAATGTAATTTGATTATGTGATTAAAAATCAAATATTACATGATGTATGTACTTAGTTATATATATAATGTGGTAGTGACTAATTATGTCATGATGACATATGTATATATAGGGTATTGTGATTGAAGTTAATTCGGTATAGCTTATACGCAAGACAAGTTTTCTATCTCCACACTTTCGTTGAGTTAGTTTATTTATAATTTTGCAAGTTATTTTAACCCTAAAAACTTCGTTGCGCAAGTTTATTTACATTGTGCAAGTTTACTTACCTTATCTTGATTATATTGATCAAGTTATTCTTGTTGTTAACTTGTTTAGTTGAACAAGTTATTATTTCTAGTTCGATTACAATTATGCAAGTTTTCCTAACTCAACACTTTCGTTGAGCTAGTGCTATTATTATATTGTGCATATTTTTCTAAACTTATTATGTTTAGCATGCAAGTATCTTTATTCTGATGAACAAGTTTATCGTTCAAGTTATTTCTTATTATGCATGCTTAATATTCAATTCTAAGATTTAACCTTAGCTTAATGTTGTTCAAAGCAAGGTATGATATATTATTCAATCTTTATGCTATTAGATTATTCCTAAAGCATGAACTTAGTATACAATATTGATTCAATTATGGGTTATTCCGTAACATAGAGTTATTACCTTTTTATTCAACTAATCCTTAGTTGATAACCGTTGAATTCTAAATTTCCCTTGAAATGTATCCAAACCAAATTTACGTTGGTGTGGACTTGTAATCTAAATACTGAGATGAACAACCCTATTATTAGGGGTTTACGCTTAGCGTTGAAATGGTTGTGTACAATACATTGTACGAAGGGCTGATCTCCCTAAGTACGTAGAGTCCTTATAGTCTTATGATTGTTAAAGTTTAAGTTGAAAGAGTACTTATAACTGTGGACATGGTTCGTGGTCATTAGACCCTCAGTTGTATATTTCAGAAGGTTAATAGAATATATTGTTCAGTTCTATTGAGCCTATTATTTGGCAGTTGTTGTAAAGATATTATTCATTGTTATTTCAAGTGAGCTTTGTTTGCTCACTCTTGCTTATATAACTATTACAGCTAAGGATGAGAAGGTCGATGTACCTAGCACCAGTAAGGGAAAGGGAAAGATGAACAAGTATTGAAGACTTGTAATATGTTGATATTTTAACAGACTTTATTTTAATGATTGTAATGAAGTATTTAATTTCCGCATTTGAATTATTGTATTTAAAGGTTAGATTAACCTGAGAGATTTTTTATTAATGTAATCCTGTATGGGCAGGTTTTATTATTCAATTTTATTATGATTGGGTAGTTAGATATGAATGTTTTGATTAAGTGAACACCAAGTCTTGAGGTAATGAAGTACCAGGATTTCGGGGTGTCACACCATCAGCCTCAGCGAATATGACTGCTACCTGTGACGAACGAGATTTTTGTAAATTAATTTTAATATTTATTGGATTAAATAAATATTTTCGATGATTTAATTATTAGATTAAATAATTAATTGATGCAATTGTGATAGATTAATTTACTTATATGTGTTATATTTATTAAGTTAATGTAGAGAATTTTATTATTCATAGTATGTAATTATGTGAGTTTATTAAATTAAAAGAAATATTTAATAAGCCTAATATCATTTTATAATTAATGAGAAAATTAATTATATGACTATGTGAATTAATGAGAAATTATTATATTTTATTCAAATTAAATTAAATAATATAATTGAGTTATTGTATAATTGGGCGTGACATGTTTTAAACTATAGTACAAGAGATTTATTAAATTAAATAGTTTTGAAACCTATTCTTGCTAGCCAAACAAGGCCCTAAAGGGAGTTATTAGCAGTTACCCATGATTGGGTTAACTGACCTCCACAACGCGTCAGTTTAATTGATATACGACGTCTTCTTTATTTCTTCATTTTACTAAGTCTGATAAAACTAGTTAGTGAGAAATTGAGAAATTCAAGGGAGAATTCAGAGGAGTTGTGAGAAACTCTGTAATTGAAGAAGCTTTTGAAAAAGAGTTGTTATCTTTATACTCTACACTTTATACTCTGGGTAAATTCTCCAAACCCAAATTCTCTTTTTACGTCATTTAGTTTTCATGAAAATGGCTTTCAAAGCTTTTGTAAAGTCTCTGTAATTGGGAAAGGGTATGATTATGAGTTTATGTATGTGTTAAATGTTACCATATTGTATTTGATTATATATATATATTATGTAGACCATATCATCAGTATCATAAAACATGTCGTATATGTTGCTCAAAACTTACAGAGTATAGAATATGGCCATATGGCCTTATACATGATTTTAATATGTCAAACATAAATGTTTTTGTAAAATTCCCACTCTTATTTGATTATGCATGTTGATACGAAGAGACCAAATCTTAAATGAACGGATTCGGTGTTATAACAAATCCGTAGTATTAATTTTCATGATTTATGTTCAAAACCTTCAAGAACATCAAGAACAGTGAAATTTACATATTTTAATTCTGTAATTATATGTTTTAATGGGTTAAAATCATTCTATAATTGTTGGGTAATGATTATGTATGAATTCTAACATGTGGGTATGTTAATTTAGTGAAATTAATGATCATGTAGTGTCCATTTCGCTGAACTCTGTGTTCTTCGCGAACTGGGAATCAGAATCTGGAGTTTTGCACCGCGGCGCCAACTCCAGAACTGAAGTCTCATATCAAGAAGACACCACCAGGCCTTACATATTATACCATGTGCCAATATGTTGCATGTCAGTAATGTAATAAGTATAAAAGTGGCGCCGTAGTGCCACTCTGCAGAATGTCCAGAAATGAATTTTTAAAAATGTTTAAGTCTAGCAATGTGGTATTAACCTAATTTAATAAACATAGAAATATGTTAGAAGTATAATGAGATGTTAAAATAGATATTAACATGTGGACTGAATTATTTAATGCATAGTTTGCTTATTATTCGTGAAGTGGTTATTATGTGACAATAAGTGTGATAATTTAACTAAGTATAATCATAACCAGAACTTAGACAAAAGAATGAATTTTGATGACTAGTTACATTGTAATTAACTAGAGTTGTGAATGAAAATGATATGTAGGATTTAAATCAAGGAACGAGTTTAATTAACGTGTAATCTACGCACGAGGCAAGTTTCCTAACCCTACTTGTTATCATTATTCAAGTTTATAAATCAATTTCATTTGTTATATTAAAGATTTACTATCTTTTCAAAGTATGATTCTGTTATACAATAATTGTTCTATTGTATACCTATTGAGATTGTTATTCATTATAAATATCATTTATTATTGAACCTTGTTAGACTAGCGAATCCTTATTGATTCAACTAGTACATAGTTGATGAACGTTCTAAATTAAGAACCCTTATTGATTTATCCAAACCAAACTTCCTTTGGTGCGGACTCTAATGTCAAACCGATGAAACAACCTGCAAAGGGATTTACTTATGCGTTAGCGTTAAGATATTGTGCACAGTATGGTGCTAAGGGTTGATCCCCCTAAGTACGAGTAGAAAGGTCTATAGTCTTATGATTGTTAAAGGTTTCAAGTATAACCCTTGATAACTTAGGACATAGTTCAAGGTCTTATGACCCTCAGAAATCTTTTGATTCTTGTTATTCATTCTTGATTCAAAAGTTGACCTTTTATTTCAAAAGTCATTGATTCACTCGCATGTTATTATACATTATTATTTCATTATTTTACTTTTGGGCAATAGTGCTCACTCGTGCGTAATAGTAACATTACAGTTAAGAAGGAAAGGTCCGACGAGCCTTCTACTAGCAAAGGCAAGGGCAAGATTAACAAGTGATGAAGACTTGTTGTTTTATATGATGATGTATTTCTGTTTAAGACTTAAGTTAATGATGTTGTTTAAGACTTATTTGTTTATGTTTCCGCACAGATGTTTAAGGTTAGTATGACCTGGGATTATGTTTATTATTCAGATGTTGTAACTCCATAAGGGGAAGATTTATTTCTATCTATTGCATGGCTTGCATTTATTATGGGTAGATAGATAGATGATACTTGTACAGTGAACACCAAATCCCGTGGAATCGAAGTACCTGGATTTGGGGGTGTCACACTACCAATCCCTTCTATTTAGTAGGACATGTATTCTTAATCTCACATAACACAGTATCATCATCTTCTAGTTGCAGGACACCACTGTCAATTAGATTCTGAATAAGGTGGCAGAGTGCCCAACATTCTTCTGTGCTATGATCGCGAGAATGTGAGTGATATTGACATACTTCATCACAATTGAACCGTCCTGAACGGGGATTAATCGGAGGTAGAAGGGAGGTAATCATTCATTCATTGATCAACATCTGAAATATCTATTCCATAGGTTGGCCCAGGTGTGTAAATTCCCTTCTATTGGCAAAATCCCGACGGGCTTTGGCGCTTGCTCTCTTCGCAACTTTGTCCTCTAGTGTTTCTATTTCTGAAGGCAATAATGGAGTATTCATAACAAAAGAGATGAGACTAGCATGCTCCTGGCTAACTAATTGGCGTGTGACTTGATGCTGATGGGTCACCAGTTCTGCTAATTGCTCAATTTGCTTACATAGAGCTTTCATCTTTCATTCCATCATAAACTAGAACTTGGCATAATCCCATTTGTCAACACCGTCTATGATGATCTGGGATGATTCACCATTAAAAGTGGAACTCTGTCCACTGCTTCAATTAATCATATTGACTTCTTCCTCTTTGTGTTGAGGAAGAGGATTATCTTATACGTGAGGTTGGTCTGGTTTGGTGACCACAATCTCACCGTTGTTTATCAAATCTTGGATCTTGTGTTTCAAGGCCTAATAATCTTGAGTATCATGTCCAGTTGCCCTGGCATGATAAGCACACTTCCGAGTAGCATTAAAACCCCTCCCATTCGGGTTGACTGGTGGAAGAAGATGTGTGATTTTCTTCTGAGTCGTCAGAAGATTGAGAATGTTCTCGAGTGAGTCCCCTAAAGGTGTGAACACTCGAGGGCGTTTAACTTCTCCACCTTTGGGCAATGGAGGGTTTGAAGACTGTGCTTAAAAAGGGGAATAGTTTCTCCTCTGGATACGCAAATTCTGATTGCCTTTCTGACCTTGTAGTATCAAGGAAACATCCTCCTCTTTCTTTTTATGGACCCTCCGGGGGTTGTTTCCATAAGTTCCAGACTAGATGTGCTCAGCAACAACTTTAAGGGCAGCTACGTCTTTAATCTTTCCTGACTTCAATCCCATCTCAGCCATCTCCCCGTGTTTAATCATTTCAGAGAATGGTTTACCAATGCCAACTAAGACTCTCTCATAGAAAGGAGCTTCTTGTATGTCTATGAAGGTCATAACCATCTCTGACTCTGTCATAGAAGGAATAACTTGAGCAGTAAGGCGCCTCCACCTTTGAGCATACTTTCTGAAAGACTCATTGGATTGTTTCTTGACCTTGGTAATCTGATACCGGTTAGGAGCCATCTAAGATTAGAAGCTATATTGGGTGAGGAAGGCGTGAGCTAGCTCCTCCCAGCTATAGATCTTTGAGTTGTCTAATCTGGTATACCACAAACGGGCTTCTCCAATCAGACTCTTTTGGAACAGCTGCATTATGAGTTTCTCATCCTCTACATAAGATCCAAGTTCTCCAATGAACACCTTCAAATATGTGTAAGGATCTCCTAACCCGTCATACTTTTCGAAGTCATGAGTTTTGAATTCTTCTGGATAATGAACCCCATGGAATATACAAAGGCCAGCATATGAGACACTCCCGTGTGCTCCAATTCATTTGGTAGAACGAAGGGTTTCTTCCATTTGAAGGACTTTTTTCCTGATATCACCGGTGTCTATATCTCCTTTGAGATAAGTGTTTTCAGGGTTTTTGTCTGTAATTAACGGAAATTCCAGATTTATTTTATCCGAACCTTGGATTCCTCCCTGTGCAAAGGACTCTGTATGTGTGGGTATTTTTAGACCCTGAGTAGACTAATGTAGTTCTTTAAGCAGAACAGCCAAATCTGTAATCTATTTACTTAATCTGTCAAATTCTTCGCGGGAAACATGATTAGACTGGTCAGATGAAGACATGATTGGCTGTAGGCTCGTGGCCTTTTTGGATTTTGAACGGGTAATAGGTCTGATTGTTTCCCTGTTAAAGACTTGCATAGTTTAGTCTTAGGGAATGTGTAAATGTTTACATGCTATGTGATATATCCGTTTTAGGAATATTATCCTGCAAAACAGATGTTAGCTGCTTGTAATACAGGATAACATGTAAAATATGCGTGTACACATATTTCTTCATATTTCTCATTACATGGAGATGAATATGGAATGAATTTCCAAGTAATTGAATTTTACGAGTAATTTGAAATGAAAAAGCATGAAGAGACTTTCCTCTACATTTGGTTTATCGGAGGTTGACCTATCTTAGGCTACTGTCGCGGCTTTTTAGCATTAAGGTTCCCAGATCATCACAATCTACTTGATGAAAAGTTAATCCGGTCTTTCAACTGGAGCGAATCTAGGTGGTGCCTTCCTGAGCCTCGTTGGAATTAGTCTTCCTACAAGTCCAGTAATCAAACACTGACAGGATAGCCTCCTGATGGAGGAACCACACAACATACATTCACATACAATGTGTCTCACCGTTTATGAAAATGATGACATGTACGAAGCACTAATATCAAAAACAGATATAGTGTAAAGCATTAAGTGCAGTAAATATATGCATTCGTACACATTCATCATAAATATAAATGCAACATCCACACACAAGCATATAAAAGCTTTAAAAAGATTGTAATAGCGGCTTAAGCCCTCTTACTGGTGTTCCCAGCAGAGTCGCCACCAGTCGACGTCATGATTTTTATTTGTCCCTTTTCTGTTCTTGTTTTTCCATGTTCTCATGTTAGGTGAGATTTGTTTAAAAAAATAAGTTGTGAAAAGGTCCGACATGTATATGTCGATGATTTGACTGTAAGAGTCTCCAGTTGATTTTTTAAATGGTTGTACCAACACAACTGAGAAAAGGTTTGCACATTGACCGAGTGATGTGACACTGCTAAACGGGTCTGTGAAACTGAGATTCATTAGGTCCGGGGGCTTGATTATACGGGGGGAAGGTGTTAGGAACCCCCCGACATCCGTGTTACCACGGTGACCGCCACTTTTCAAGAAACTGTTATATGAATGTGTGTGTGTGTGTGTGTGGGTCAATGTGCTATTTATATGGAAGTAGTGCGAGGCCTCGTTCGTACCTATATACACAGGGTTTGAATTTGTATAAAAATTCAGTTTTAAACAAGATATGGCAGTGATGTTTTGTAAAAAGGTTTTTCAAACCCTTGTGCTCGATAGTAATTGAGACCTTTTATACTTCCATTTTTTATTAAGTGTTCGGCTTGATTGCTTTTAATTTTCGAGATGCGAAGCATCTTTAAGAAAATAATGTACAAAGCAGTGCCGAACTCCTCGTGGGCATGAAAACCATCTGAGAAAATCCAAACATCGTGAATAAATTTATAAGCTGCTTACAACTGAAAATGTCCATCACGGGAACCGAATCTAGATCCAGTAGACTGAATCTGTGATCTCATGATTCCTAGGCTCACATGATGCCGCAATTGGTATGAAAGCAGTAAGCAGTTATATATATAAAAGCTATAAATATATATACAGACATGATTAGCCATCACGAAGCACCTCCATGGGGGATCAAAAATGTAAATAAAGCTGTAAAAGCAATCAACCGCCACGAAGTAAACTCCAGGTGGGACGAAAAGTAAATATATATATATAAGCGATGAAACGCACTGTGATGTAAAATTGAGCTCATCGAACAAAGTTCGAAACAAAGTTGATATATATATATATATATATATATATATATATATATATATATATATTAAAGCAATAACGCATTGGATGTAAAATCCGTGCTCATCGAATGTAATTTGACACACATTTCATATAATAAGTATATATATATATATATATATATATATATATATATATATATATATATATATATATAAAAGCAAATAAATGCTCGTATGCAGTCTAGGCTCAATCAAGGCATAACTCGATAATGTTAGTCCATATATAAATATATATATATATATATATATATATATATAAATGAAATGAAACCACGAACCGAAGTCCGGGCATATACACACGCAACACGAATCTCAACGTGAAGAATGGTGTGTGCAAAGATGAAGAGAAAGGATTTAAAGTGTGTAAGAAGGCTTACAGTGGACTGCCAAAGAAGACTTCTATAACTTTAAGTGGATGAACACTCGGCTCCAGCCGGTACAAATAGTAGCTATATGTGGGCTCACAAATGTTTAAAATGAGAAAGCACTCAGTTTAGGGTGTGTACAGAGCAAATTGGACAGGGCTTCGTCGCCTTTTTTCTTATACAAATGGCCACCCCAAGTCCTCTATTGCAACAGATGTACCTACAGTTGCCCGGGGTGCCCCGGGCTCCGTGGGTCTTGCCGTCTCGAAGTACGTGCACGCGTCCACTGTGATATCCGCTTGAACTTTCAGAATTGCAATCCGGGCATTCGACTGAGGTATATAAGACCTATTTCGGACCGCCGTTGTCGAGAGTTACGCAATTGAAAGTAGTATGCACACAAGCCAATCATGTTTGATGATAAAGCATATATTTTTTAACAATCTTATTCATTTATTAATAAAAAGTATTAATTTATTAAAGGCTTTTAATTATCTATATGACTATTTTATAATATGTGATAAACCCGTAGTTTTAAGCAATGCTTTAAGAATAATGACGATGATTATTCTAATGAGATCTAAATTCTTAGAAAGCTTAAAACTAAAATAGTTCCCAATCGTTGGATTACTAAATTGGGGATTGGTGAATCCGGATAGATTAGTACATACGTAGCTTGCTCATTGGATGAGGATGATTGATTTCATGATCATTTGCGTGGAGACACTAAAGCAAGTATGTAGGTGCTTATTAGAGAATAAGTTCACTGAATGTGGCTCGCTAAGGAATACCTAATGGAGTTTTACTTGCCTGTCAATAGGAATTCATGTAGTGATAGTAGTACAAGTGATCCTTGGACTTGAGATCATCATAGTATCTTATGTATGATGAGTTATACTTTGACTTATTCCTTAAGACCCTTAGGGTATATCAAAGGATATGATTGGGTGTAATAAGTTGTACATGGAGATAATGTATGATCAATAAATAATCTACCGCTTCTAGTAAAAGAAGAGAAATGTCCTATGTGATTCGATAAATGACAACCCAAAGAGTCTTTGTTTATAAGCGTAATGAAATTAGAAAGGAGTTTCTAATTTGCATTATTTGGAGTTGTGCATTTAAGAGTCAAAATACATATAATTAAATAAAATAAGACTTGACAGTAATTCCATGTCTTATATTTAATTGGGACATTGTATGGTGGAAGGATTGAATTGTACAGTAACTATTTTACTCAAAGGTTCTTTTATAATTAATGTTGAAATCTATATTATCTAGAAAGTCGTTAATCGCTATGGAGGCTTATCCCTATTGTAGAATAAATATTATTTATCTAAATAAATTAATAGCTTAATTTATTTATTTAAATAAGATTAGAATTGTTCTAATTGATTTATTCACAACCGGTTTAATACGGAGAACCTAAAGGGTCACACCATAAAAGAAAGAATAATTATTTAAGAAGTTAATGGCATAATCGTAATAATATGTTATGTGTAGATAATTTAATCTATGGTGATAGAATATATTAAATAGCTTAATATTTATTATTTAATATTTTGGAAATATTAAATATATAAATTAATAAGAGGAATCTTATTAATATTATTACAATTATTATTATTTTAATTTCTAAAGAGTTGGAAATTAATTTAATATTAGTACTCTCATTTATTCCTAATAAGATTAGGAGGCTAATTAATTAAAGGATTTTAATTAATTAAAATAAAACCCAATTCCTTAATTGTTAAGGAGGGTTGCCCACATCTATAAATAAGAGGAGTCTTATTATGGGTGATGTGGTTGTTAACTTTTTCACAACAGACGTGATTCCAATTGTTGGAGAGTACGATCATTTTCTATAGAGATAGAAAAACTAGGGTTTAGCCAACCACCCTTATTCTTGAATATTTCTTCTACCTTGGTGGATCACCTCTAGAGGCCAAACACTTGGGAGGCTAACGTTGATCAAAGGAAGGAACCAAACCCGGTGGATTCAAGTTGAACGCGAAAAAGATTGGAGGTGAACTTATTTCTGAGGAAGCTCGAATCTTCAAGGGTATGATTCTTGTTCTTTATATTTTCGTTTAATT